>OX375869.1:89174180-89593153 GCA_947359475.1 Heligmosomoides polygyrus bakeri | reverse complement strand
AAAATCGAACCCCCCCGCCCCGCATGAAGACCCCTTTCTTGGAAAACGGTTCTTATATGGTTAGAGAGCACATTTACTCTACTTTTGATGAGCGAGCGGGATTTTTGATTTTCGAAAAAATAGCCGAGATATGATCAATTTTCGGAAGTCGTGAACTGAATCTCGGACCGACCCTTTACCGTCGACATCGGAGTGATCTCACAAAAATATTCATAACTCAGCAAGTTTTTCGAAATTCAAAAATCCCGCTAGCTTTTCTGAAAGTACATGAAATACGCTTTCTTACCATGTAAAGATCGATTTCCAAAAAAGGGGTCTTCATGCGGGGCGGGAGGGGTCCAATTTCTGGTCCATTTCGCAAAAATACGTACCGAAAATCGAAACCCCCCCGCCCCGCATGAAGACCCCTTTCTTGGAAATCGATCTTTACATGGTAAGAAAGCGTATTTCATGTACTTTCAGAAAAGCTAGCGGGATTTTTGAATTTCGAAAAACTTGCTGAGTTATGAATATTTTTGTGAGATCACTCCGATGTCGACGGTAAAGGGTCGGTCCGAGATTCAGTTCACGACTTCCGAAAATTGATCATATCTCGGCTATTTTTTCGAAAATCAAAAATCCCGCTCGCTCATCAAAAGTAGAGTAAATGTGCTCTCTAACCATATAAGAACCGTTTTCCAAGAAAGGGGTCTTCATGCGGGGCGGGGGGGTTCGATTTTCGGAACGTATTTTCGCGACATGGAACCGAAATTGAACCTCCTCTGCCGCGCATGAAGACCGAATTTTTGGACATCAATTCTTACATAGCAAGAAAGGGCTCTTCCTCTAGTTTCTGAAAAGCTAGCGGGATTTTGAAACTTCGAAGAATTGGTCAACTTATGAATATTTTTGTGAAGCCACTTCAATTTTTTTCGCTCAAAAATCGAACCAGCAGCCAAGCGTGACGACTCCTTTTCTGGAAAACGATTTCTACACCATGAGAAAGGGCGTTTTATCTACTTTATGAAAAGCTGAAAGAATTTTCAAAATTCGAAAAACTTACCGAGTTATGAACCTTTTTGTGAACGTTCAATTTTATGCTCTGATGACGTTGGTGCAAAGTCGTCCAGAGGTCGATTCAACCTGTTCTATCCAGAAAATCACAATTTTTTCACAGTGAATTGATCAAAACTTTTAGATTCTTGTGGCTAGATTTTATCCGCATGGGTGATCTGCTTCAGCTAAAAAATAATATTTTCATGAAAAATGAGAATTTTGTATGCGATCCATCCTCGTCATATCTTCATCGCAGCGGAGAAGCATAGTTTTTATTGCATGTTAAGCATGACTTAAAATTTTATATGATGCAATTCCACTCTCTGTCGTCCTGTCCTTCAGAAGGCAGAAAAAAATTTGCAGCGAGGAGTCCATCCATATTTCAATTGCGATTGGTCATGTCAGAGAACGCAGTAGCCGCATTAAACTGCCGTAACAAGGAGATTTTTTGGGGCTCCTGGAAAATTCATAAAGCTTTAGTAGATGTGTTTTCTATGCTTTAAAAGGCAGGTTCTAAAAGTAACGTGTTCCATGTGATTAGCGTGTCGATATCTTTTCGGTAAATCGAGACGTCTGATCATATAGAATATCGTTTCGGAGAAACATAGTTTTATCACTGTGTGTCTTAAAATTTTATAGGGTGCGATTTCATCTTCTGATGCTGTTTCCTGCAGGAGAGAAATTACTTTTCAAGCAAGTCCGTCCTTCGGTTGCCATTCCGTCATCGACTCGAAGAGCGCTTCAAAAATCTTGTAGGGAAAGCACTTAGGTCGTCCTCAGTAATTAACACTTGAAATTTTATAGAGTGCAATTCTGGAAGTAGATGTCGCTCATCAGGCAGAAAACTACCATGTCCATGACGTCCTGGGAAAATCTGAAAAAATGAAAATCTCTCATTGACCATAAATCTGCAGACAGGAAATCTTTATTTTTCACTGCACAGTAATCGGCATTAAAATTTTTTTGATATTCAATCCTATTTTTTAACTCCAGGAAACGCAAGTGCTTGTATATCTCCGCATTGTCGTAGTCACACCTGGAAAAAACAACTTATTAATAGATGCAAACATCATCTAAAAACCTGAATTTGGAGAGAGTCCTCTGCCAAAACCGAGAGAGTACGTCCCCCCCCCCTCCAGACGTGGCCGCAGTACGACCCCCCCCCCCTTCGATTCCCGAACCTCAAGCTTGACCCTGACCGGCGTCAGTCACACGATATGTTGCGTACGTGAACGGTATTGGATACCGAAATTGCGAGCAGAAGTGACAACAAACATACGCCGTTGCACGGAGTGTCAGAAGATGAGCAAATTCCCCTACAAATATCCCGATAAAATGTATTTACCAGCACATAGGGTTGCAAGATCGCATCCCTTCGAGCACATATGCCTGGACTATTTTTGACCGCTTTCCGTGAAGAGCGAAGGAGGTCCAGAGAAGGGCTACGGATGCATGATCACCTGTCTAGTTACCAGGTTGATACACTTGAACTCGTATCAGACGTCTCGCCAGTGACATTTTTGCACATGTTACGACGGTTCTTCGCTAAGCAGGGGATCGCAAAGTCCATCAGCACAACGTCACCAGTTACGCGTTAGGAGATGTCATACTCTCAGAGTGGTTGGAAATAGCGAAGGACGGCCCTACCATTGCTAAGGAGATGAGCGGCCGCCAGATTTAGTGGACGTATAACACTCCCTATGCACCGCGGCTGGGAGGCGTCTATGAGCGCTTGATCAGATCAGTCAAGCTGGCCTTGAACAAGACGCTAGGAAAAATCACTCCATCGCGTGAGGAGCTAAGAACGCTGATCGTGGAGATCGAAAATATGTAAACAGTCGGCCACTACTCTACGTCGAGTCGGAGGAAGGTTCAGAGCGCGTACTTCGACCGATAGACTTCCTTCAGAACGAGTTTGAAGTGCTTCCTCCAATGCAGAGGGAGATGATCTTATCGAGGACCAAGACTATCTCAGCCCTGCTGAACGCCTAGCGTCCCAGAGGAAGTTGCAAGTGGTACAGACCATTGACGATTCCTGCAGGATCACGGAGCAGTTTTAGCACCAGTGACAGACGAAGTATTTAACGTCCTTGAGAGAAAAACATCAGAAGGAAGTTAGACACAGACGAGGATCGCGTATCGCTCCGGAGGTTGGACAAGTCGTGCTGGTTTGTGACGCGTTACAACCATGCTACATGTGGAAAATGGGACGTATCGACGGGCTCGTAACCAACAAGGAAGGTGTCGTCAGAGAGGCATCCGCTATGTTATCATCGCGTAGGAAAATCAGGAGGCCTGTAAAGCTCCTAATGCCTCTAGAACTCGACGACACGAGCACTGATGTGGACACGGAATCTACATCTCAGCAGCATCCTGAAAGTTCGCCCGCAGTCGTGGAGGGCGAAGTGGATAGAAGTCAACCAGTATACAGGAACCGTCACGTTATAATTTCTGTCCAACGAGGAGAGTGGATTACAGGAAATTGGTGCGTTCTAACGCACCAATTTCCTGTAATTTCCTGACGAAAACGAAAGAGCGAATGGAGGTGGCCAGGGATGTCTCCGGACCTTGGTTGCGCGGTTGGCAGCGAAGTGGGCATGTACTTCTCGGAGTCGTGCCCAAGGATTACCTACGGAGATGAGCGTTATGACATCACCGGACAAGATGGCGCGTGTTTCCGGGATATCGATTTCTGTCCCGGCGGACAGCGATGCAGGTGTCGGCAGAAGAGGTGTTTCGACTGTCAGAGAATGGAGGGAACAGTGTTCGAGGACCTGATTCCCAAAGACGAGGCCCTCATTAACGTTCTTCATAAGGAGCTAGCGAGTCAAAGGATCCAGGAGCTGGAGGACGACTAACGACAGCTGGCGGGCCTAGCAGCTGGCGGGCCTGGCAATTCTTCAGCGAGCAGCGGAACCAACAAGGACGGAGGACTACATCAGCGCCTGCCGGAGTGACGACAACTCGACAACAGTCGCTCGCCTCTCCTCCCTCCCCGAGGGCTATTTCACTGTGCCCCTGATTTTCAGGTTCTTCTCCCTATTCAGCGCTTCCAGCCTTCGTTCTTGGGCTCGAGGACAGTCGCGCGGCTGTGCGCGTCCGGGTAAATTGGTTGGAGGGGTTCTCCATGCTGCGCGTGTCTCCGATGTTGGACTTCCGGGTTTTCTTCCTCGTACTGTTTGCGCGTGTTCTTGTGGGTATTCATCTGTACATATTTTGTTGTCCTCTTGTATCTTCTGTGTTATTCGTGAAGTATCCGTTATTGTATTGTTCTCGTATATCATTGTTCTTCATGCAGTCTGCTGTTATGTTGTTCTCGGTTCACATATGCTCTTGTTTTGCTCTGTTTTGTCTTGCCATTCCTTCATATTGGTTAGGTCTTTTTCTAAAGTGTCTTTCTCCTACTATCTCATTCGTGTCCTTCGCTGGTTTACTTAGTCGATGTATATCCCATACAGTGTCCTTCTTGTTCCTATGAAGTTCATATTGTGTGCTTTATGTTGTTCTACATAGTTATAGTCATGCTTCTTCATGACTTTTATTCCTTGTCATCATATCGTTTTATACTAAAAACGTTAACGCTACTTACCGTCATTTGTTATTCGGTACATCGTCTACCTGGATCGGCATGTCGGGCGGGAGGTCAAACGCTAGATGTTGTTTCACCTTATGCACTGCTTGTTCCATGGCCTTCTACCATTCTGCAGGAGCAAGTGGATCCTTGTTGATTGCGTCGCGCATTTGTCGCGCATAAATAACCAACCGGCCCAGTAGTAGAGCTCAAAGACTACCTCAGGCGGTTTTTCCTCATGACGCCCAGCCGACCATGCCTTGCCTGAAAAAACACTCCATGATAGGTAGCCTGCCGAAACAAGTCGGCAAAACCGACCGTAATACCTATTGCAATTTCCAATATGCTGATATGGGAATTCGAATCTTGATGCTTCTCTAATTACGCCATCAAGCAACCCTGCTGATAGATCGAAGCGTTTAAGTAAAAGCTCAGCAAATTATATAGAAGTGTTGCAAATGTTCCGGATGTTGCAATGTCTTCGATGTATAACGGGGTTAGAATCTGTCGTTAATTACGACGAGACCAGCAACCAGGGCCAAGCCACTAAACTCCCACCTTGATGCAAACCACTTCTTAACGACTTGCCATCTGGTACCGTCATCGTAAAAAGAAATGGCCATGGCCAGAAGAGATCGTAGGCAAATTGCCGAAGCCGGACTGCTATAATCGAAAGCCCGTCAATGGAAATCTCTGGCATTGTCGGCAATTGAGTCCATTGTTTGAGGACTTCTCGGTGGCTAGCCGCAAGGTATAGGCAGCTAGCAGTGCCGCAGATTGCCAGCGATTGGACCCAAAATTTCCATCACTTGCTTTACAATCTCTGATCGTGACTTTTCATCCGAAGACTTGTATAGAATTTCCGTCATTGACACAATGGCCTCGGATGGCTTGATTTCGTCCCATGGTACCTTATAGAGCTTTCTGAGCGAGGCATCATTTCGAGCCAGCCAGGACCCAGTCAGACTGCAGAATTACTTCTTTTTCGCTAAACATTGCAATGCTCCCGAAAACCACTGTGCAGTGGACGATAGCTAGGAGATAGACCCACCAGACTGCTTCCGCATCGGTGGGCAGTAGACTTTTACCTCCAGAGCCGACGAGAATAATGGCACAGACTGCCCGCCATCGCCTATTTAGATCAACGATTTCCTCTCTTGATGGTTTTTGAACGCCCCCCCCCCTTTTTTTTGAACGGGGCACCTTCGAATGTATACCAATCGACATCAAGAGATGCAGTCAAAGTAGGAGGTTCCTCATCCAGATCATCTTCAGCAGCTCCAAGTATGATAAAAGAAAAGTTTGGAAAAAATACGGCTGCTGGATGTTGAAAAATAATTTGTGACGCCTTGTCAGAGAGCGGGCGTCTGCTATGGTGAACCATTCGCATCGCCTTTCCTTGTCCAGGATGAGAAGTGAGTCTCCACGCTGCAAACTGATCGGTAGTCGCCTTCAATTTGTCTCGAGCATCCATTACATCTGAGAGTTTAGGAGGCGCTTTTGGACGAGAGCGAGCCATTTGCTGGGCCGCAAGCGCAGCCTTACGGGAAGCTTTTGCTTTTTCAGAAACACACAGTGAAGAGGCAAGCTTCCCATCAGAACTAGACTGATTTCCTTGTTGAACAAGGTACGTAGACATTTCTGCTAGAGGTTCTCCACCTTTGGAGATATTCTCACAATCCGGTTTGTCCTTGATCTTGTCTTTCTTTTGCGCATCAGAATCCGCCATGGTGCGAACCAGATTAACGACAAAGCTAGGGCGATAAAGACGTTAAAGAGCGAAACTTGTCATTTTTCATTTGATGTCATCCGCAACCAACACAAATAGTACTGCCACGCGGAATTAAGATATAGTTTCGACCACACGCGATGAAGACGACCTCACACTCGGGTAATTAAACCTTTATCTTTAATATACACAAAGTAACACGCCCGCCAATAGCGCGTATCAAACTTAAGCACCGATAGCACCGATACATGATGATATAGAATGATAAACATGGACAAATGTGAACTAACTACGCGAAACACAACAAGGCAGATAAAATGCACTTCATTTGAGCAAAACAACGCGATAAGAGCTAAATGAATACACGCGACATAAAAGAAATGAGAAATAAAGTGATAAACCCACTTTCGACAGAAGCCGGTATCCACATGAGGAATGGCAAGAAAAAACAAGGCTAACATAACATAGAGAAACCTAGAATAACGTGGCAGAAGATAGAAGACAGAAGAATAACGAGATAGATAACAATATAAATAGTATAACAACACTAGAACACGATGAACACACAAAAGATACATGAAAAACATGAGAAACAACAAATTATGAACAAATGAAGTCCCACAACAGACACGCGCAAGAAGAACAAGGAGGGAAAGAATCCTCCTGAGTCATAACCAGGAGGCAGACACGCGCTGCAGGCGAAATTCCCTCCAGACGCCAACCCGAAGCTCCCCTGACCGCTAAATCCCGAACCGAGAAGCAGAATGACAACTCCCGGTTGAGTCATCACCCTGAAAGTCAGGCGGGGGAGAGAGAGCATGCGAGAATAAGAGGGCCACATGCATCGTAGACGGGCCGAACACGTTGGTAACCGTGCCTAGCGAGCCGTATATGCGCGGCGCCGAACACGTCGGCCAGTGCCGGGCGAGCAAGAGAGTTTGCCCGCGGTCGATTGGGGCGCCGAATCTTCTGGGACGACTTGTCGTCACTCAGGCCCGCGTTGATGTGGTCCTACAGGGTGCGCCATAAATATGGTCACTCAATAAATAGCAAATTACTCATGGGGAATTTGTCAGAGAAATAGCGAAACTTCCTCAACAATTTACTAACAATCTAGTTAACACGCAAAATGGACATCATCTAACATCATCTTCCTTGGCACGAATGACAACCTTCAGACGCTTAGGGTAGGACTCAACGGCGGCACGCAAGGTTGCTTGCGGAATTTCCTTTTTCTCGTGAAGATTTCGATCCTCGAATCGTAGTGCGCCTTTTAGATCAGGCATCACGCTCTAGAATGAACCAACGCAGTAATCCATAACACTCAAATCATACGAGTTTGTCGGCCATTCAGAAACAGGGATGAAGTTGGGAAGATTCCTTGCGCACCACTCCTGAGTCTTCTTGGACTTATGAGCAGGTGCGCCGTTCTGTTGAAAGGTCCATGTTGTATTTCCAGTGTTCTGAGCCTAGGGAAGCAGCTCCTTCATCACAATGTCGTCATTGGTGTTGACCATGGCTCCTTTTTTAACGAAAACCAATCGTGTCGTCCTGTGGCGCTCCAGCCCAAACCATCAGGGAAGCTGCATGAGAGTTTCTTTTAACGGTGTCTTCATTCTCACCACTTTCAGCCAATAACGGCAAGTTTTGGCGGTCAAAATGCTGCTCAATTGAGAAAAGTTCCTTATCAGTGAAGAGCGTCGTGCAGTTGTCGTGCCGCTCGAGGAGTCTTGGATATTTTTCTTCTTCTTCCTTCAATCTGTGCAGGCGTTTATCCGTGCAGTTGACGGAACTTGTAGGGATATAGTCCAAGTTCATTCTCAGCAACTCGCTTCATCGTCATAGCCGATATGTTGAGCTCGGATGCCATCTTTCTCATGCTGCGGCCTGGATTCCACTTGAATTGTTCTTTCACGATTTTTAAAAGACTGCTCGTAGCTACGGATACCGGCCAGCCAGGTCGAGAACGATCAACGAGAGAGTTACGTTCCACACAGCAATAGACTGTCATCTTGTGCAGCTTCAGCAGACGAGCGATGTTAGGAATAGAGAGTCCTGCCCTTCTCGGATCCAAGATTGCGCCTCTTTGACAACAAGACTTTACCATTTATGATAGAAGCAGTGTAGAAAATGCAAAAAACACTATATACGGTTAAGATGACACGTAGAATCCGAAGAAACAATGGAAACATAAAAACGTTCACAAACAAATACAAAAAATGACGCAGGAAAAGTGACCATATTTATGGCGCACCCTGTACATCCTGATTCCGCTGCTCCCTGACGAACTGCAACTGGCCCGGCAGCCATCGTGCTTCGTCCTCCAGCTCCTGGATTCTCCTACGCGCTCGTTCCTTCTTGTGTGGCACGTTACAGAGGGCTGAGTGATGGCACTCATCTCTGGGAACCACATCCTGAAACTCTGTTTTTTTCTAGCTTCTGGCAATAGAAGCACTTCCGATGAGCATACTTGCACTTCTCTCCTCCGGGGCAGAACTTCGTGCATCGGAAACACGCGCCAGACTGCAAGATGATATCGTAGTGCTCGTCTCCTTTCGTGATCATTGGGCACGACTCCGAGTAGTGTGTGCCCACTTCGTCTCAAAACGCGAAGCTCAAGTCCGGATGCATCCCGGGCGAATCGATATCGACAACTTGATATTACGCTTGTCCATAGACCATCCTATACGTGTGGTTTCCACAGCAAACTAAAAAGAATGGAAAATCGAAAAAATTGGTCGAAGATGGTTCTTTGATCGATATTTATTAATTGGTTTGAAATTTCTCATCCGCCAACATATTCATGCAATATTCACTTAGAGGGGCGTGTAGCGTACTCGGTAGAGGTCCTAGCTGTCGCGTGCACTCGATATCGGGTGACTGGTTCGGATTTCCCGCCCAGGCCAACCAAGCGTGGCGCATCCCAAAAGAGATTGAGTAACGCGGCCCTTTATTCTTTTATCCTTGTATCCACCCCGAATGGTAAACCCAGGTAAAAATCGATAAAATCGATCGAAAATCAATACTTTACTTATTGTGAAGTGTGTACAACGCCCTCATAATTGCGGCACTCTTGGCTTGAGAGATTAGCACTGAGCAATGACCAATACCAATGTCCATCGAGAAGTGAATTCGATTGTGACGGGCGGATTGACAGACAGACAGACGGACTAATTAGTTATTAAAAATATATAGACAGTAGAAGAAAAGAAGGGATGTGTCGGAGAATTTAAGTCACTTCTAGAAGAAGAAGCTTCTCCTTTTAGGCCCAAACAGCATGCATTCTCACGATACTGCTAACTGCTCTGATTGGACAGTATATTCTCTCGAAGACGGCACCGTTACTGCTGAGGAACACCCGAGTGGTCGGAATTGTGCGTGATTTTCATTGCATTTCAATACATTGCAGCCATTCACCATTATATGCTGACCTGCTGACCAGCAGCTACACGAACTGAAAAATAATTCTGCCTGAACCGGAACGCTTAGGCGAAGAGCAGTCTCGAAGACATGCAATTCGGAGGGAAAGGAATGAACGGCCATGCGGTCGCCACTTTGGCAACTAGGATAGAAGAGGATCCGATCCGACTTCAGCACTTCTAGATGCAGAACATTCGAATAGAGTTCCTCCAAGGTTACCGCACCTCGGTCTGTCGTCCTTATTTGTTTAATGGTTTCCTGAATTTCAGGCGCGTTGCTGGAGCTCGCTTTTCCTAAACGGGAATCCTAGGAACTGCATCATCATTCTCCGAATCCTGGACTCCACTGCCTGGATCCTTCCCTCCTTGCAGCTCAGCTTCACGCCCATTGTCGCCTTGTCGCACGTGCACCTCTGCTCCCGGACGACCAATCTCCACGTCCTCCTACTGTACGCGCTCCTCCGGTTCTGGACCCATGTTAACAACGTCCTTGTGTTGTACGTGTACCTACAGTCTCAGGCCAGCATCATCAACGACGTTTCGCTGCACCTCATGACGACGTCTTCGGTATTATTTTGTTGCAGGTCGCGCATGACGTCCTCCGTCTCAGCTTGATCTGCTTCGGACCCTTCAACGGAAATAAGATCTAGCTCTCCCGGGTCCTCCTCGTCTGCATCGTTGTCGTCTGATAACAAAGCTGGTACCTGCTCCATTGGACGGTCATCCGTTACCTCTTCCACCATGCGTTGCCAGTGGTCATCGTCCGTTACGATCATTTCCAGTGGATCGGATGACTTCTCTACCTGCTTTCTTTGGAGCTCCTCCTTCAAACACAAAACTTCCACAGTCAGCTCGTCAATTGCTGCTGCATCTCGAACAGATTCTTCTCGTTCTCCTTATCCGTCGTTCGGAGCTGATCGTGTTCCTCCAGGAGCACGCACTGGCACACGCGATTGTCCGCTCCTTATTCCTCTAAAAGGCCGACTGCTTCGGCTGGATGACATATCGGTTCGTTCACGGTCTGCTCTTTGGCTGAGATGGCGTCCCTAAGGAGCCCCTGAGTGTTGACGAACTTTCTAAGTCGAGACGAGCCATAAACGCCTCGTTTAGCGGAGATCAGCACCCAACTACTATGCGCCGTGAAGGACTTCAGGAAGAGCTGCTCGTACTGACTCTGGTACATCTTCATCTCCCGCTGATGTCGCTCCAGTCTCCGTCTTGCTTCCTCAACACGCGCTTCAGAAAGTCTTGGTCGGGCGGTACGGGGGCAGTCGTTTGATACACCGTGCTGCCCGCCGCCCACTTCCCGCCCTGCCCGCGCCGCCCTATTTAGACAAATTTGCTGCGCACGAAACCGTCGTTAATTGGCCTGACGTCGGCCAACAACCTAACAGTTGATAGGAGACGAGTGGGAAGCGCATCTCGGGGAACTCTGAAGCCATTTTTCAGTCGGTTCGGTTACGGAGGCAGTTGATGAAAGCAGAAAGTCGCCCTTCTCTCTAGATTCTTTCAATTTTCGCCCCAAAAGAGACTATGGATGATTCCGGTCAGGCGTTCTACTCTGGAGGCTTATCCGTAATTGTGCGGAAAACCGGCTCACCGTCCTCTTTTTCCAAGGATCAGACAATTCTCATTGTATTAAAGAACTTTCTAGTGGATGGTGTCATGAGATATCTCGCTAAGATGTTGCTGTGCTTGTCGGAAAATGCGGACGACGCCTTAGTACTGAGCAGTGGCGGTACCTGCAGAAAGCCTTGGCTCTGCAGCTGAAAACTCTTTTCCTCCAAATATGGTGAACAAGATTCTGACTCTTCTCTCAAGAACGAAATCATTTCAGGATAAAGCTGCCTACTGCCGGACATCTTGTCCTCGGCGCGCCCCTCGCCCCACCTCTTCCTGAGGGCGTTGTATCCAACGACACTCCGCCCGGCGACACGACTTCCATGCTGACAATAACATGATTTTTTACGCGATCGCGCCGATCAGACACCCTCAACTTATGTTGTACGCGCCAGTTACCTAATTGAAAGCACCAGATGGTTACGAGACCGCGCATATTACCTAGCCAGATATGCCATGAGCTCTCTATGACTACTAAGTGCTGAATAGTTAGGAAGAAGGATATGTTGATTGATTTGATGAGCGATTTTGGAACTGTGTTGAGTATAGACGGCAGACTAATGAAACGCGAATGCGACAACTGATTGTCTCCTTCGCGACTAGATGTAAGTTTTATCAATTTTGAGCCTCGCCTAATTGATAGAGCCTGGCTACGGGTACTGTCTTTGCTCCGTTTTCACTGAATTTTATGCCGTGCATTTTTCTTAACTATTTCGTCCTCTTCAAGGAATTCCTTTGGAGTTTCCTTTGGGAGAAGCACAGCTAGTATACACGAAAAGCAGTGAAATATGTAGCTAAAAGCACTAGAATTACATGAAAAGATATGAAGTCGATGAACAATCTCTGTATTTATCATACAGGTTAGTATAAAGACTGGTACTTTACATGCAGTCCATTGCATAAAGTTTTTTTTTTAAGATTTACGGAAAAGGTATATCCAGAAGGTGCAGGTCCGGCATTAGCAAGTATTTTCTTAATGTCTATGGGTTTTTTCGTCTAATATACAAATTTACTATTTATAAAACTGTTCATCAATCCGAAATGTGCTCTACAAAAATGGGAAGAAATCGAAGGTTCAAAGCACATTCGAACATCAAGCAAATGTGCTGTACAGTTTCGTACCAGGTCCTTCAAGAAGAAGATCTGAGTGACTAATTGCTGAGAAATCGTAAATGAGTGAGAGACAGTTGCGAACTCTACTTGTAAGAATTAGGAAAGATAACAATACTTCGTAGATATTCTACAAAGACGGACTGTACCAAGGGATTCGCTGTGGTCGCTGCCTGATTGAATTCTTCATTAAACATTCTGTATTTTCCCAAAACAATTACGACAGTATGGAAAAATGTTCGGCTGAAAAAGTCTGCTTAGCGAGCTCATGTTTTGTAAAAAAAAAAGGGAAACTTTTGTAAAAATTTTGGAAAAAAGAAGAAAAGTTCAAAAGCTAAAAGAATCAGGCATAGTAAGAAATTTCCTATTTTAGAAGTCTTGTTGCTGTTTGGTTTCAGAATCTTAATGGTTCTTCTCGCTTATTTTGTTGATGATAGACTGCTGTTATTTGAAGGTGAAGGCATTGTCATATAATTGTCATGCAGATAGAGTCGAAAAAATTCAATCAAGAAGAAGATCTGGCTTTTTGCATACTAAAATACAGCCACACTGACTGCAGCTAAGGGACATTTTATTTAACGAATTTACCGATTTTAACGCAAAAATTTTTCGTTAAAAAGTGGTCGTTAAAAATTTACCGAAAAAATTTAACGCACACCCCTGCTACCGATGCGATAACTCAGGCTGTGTGCCTCGAATTCGGCACAACGAAGCCTGGACGGCGTTGGGTCGACAAGCAGGCTTGGCTGTGGACTGACGATGTCAGAGAGAAGGTCAGGGAAAAGAAACGGCTATATCACATATTTATCGGTGATAAAACAGTCGATAATTGGCGGAATTGAGGAGAAGCGAAGAAAGCGGCAAAGAAGGAAGTGACCGCTGCTAAAGCCGCACACTACGCTGATGTGAGTGAAAAACTGGAGGCGCGCGATGGCGAGCGTTCTCTTTACCGCCTCGCCAAAGCTCGCTGTCGTCAAGCAGAAGACATCGAGAAGTTCTTTGGCATTAACGACGAGAACGGTCATCTTCTGATGGATCGTAAGAGGGCTGTGAAGAGATGGCGCGAATACTTCGAGGAAATCTCGAATGTTGAATTTGACCATCCTGCTGTTCCTTTTGCATCACCTGTACACGGTCCCGTTCAGAAGATCACAATGAGCGAAACTGAAGCTCCCCTGAGGAAGATGAAGTCAGGCAAAGCCACTGGTCCCGATGACCTGCCAGCTGACCTGTGGAAGTCGAAGAGCTGGTGCCCTGCTGACTGGCTGACTGAGTTTTTCAATCAGGTTGTTGCTGAGAAGAAAGTGCCTGAAGGTTGGCAGTAAAGCACGACTATTCCGACTTGGAAGAAGAAAGGCAGTCCTGCAGACTGTGCTAGTTACCGTCCAATTCGCCTTTTTTCGCACACCATGAAAACCTTTGAGCGCATTGTCGATGGACGTATTCGGAATGTCGTTCAGCGTTCCAATAATCAGTGTTGTTTCGTCTCTGGCTCTGGCACCGTTGATGCCATTCACGCCGTACGTCTTCTGCTAGAGAAGAAGCACCGCGAGAAACAGAAACCGGTGCATTTTGCCTTCCTGGACTTGGAGAAGGCCTTCTACCGCGTTCCGCGAGAAGTTATGTGGTACGCGTTGCGGCAACATGGTATCGCTGAAGAGCTTATTGAGTGGGTGCGCATCCTCTACTCGTGCCCAATAAGCCGAGTGCGAGCACCAGCGGGTACCTCGATGGAGTTTCCGATCTCTGTCGGAGTGCACCGGGGTCTGCGCTATCAACACTGCTCTTCGTGGTCGTGATGGATGCGATCTCACAAGATCTCCAGATGGCGGCACCTTGGACGCTGCTCTATGCTGACGACGTCATGCTTGCATGCGAAGACAGAGCAGAGCTCTAGCGACAGGCACAGGGCGTGGTGCGATCGCTTAGCATTGTTCGGACTCAAGCTAAACGTCAAAAAGACGGAATACTTGACAACGGATGTGAATGAGCATGGATCCATTAAGATCAATGGCACTGAGCTCTCACGGGTTACATCTTTCAAGTATCTTGGATCAACAGTCACGTCCGATGGCAGCCTAAAATTGGAGGTGAACGCACGTGTGAGTGCAGCCTGGTCCAAATGGCGTTCGTTGACTGGGGTGCTTTGCGACAAGACAATACCTGAGTACCTCAAGTCAAAGGTGTATAGAGCAGTCGTCCGCTCAGTAGCTACGTACGGTGCTGAGTGCCGGCCCGTGACGAAGGAAATTGAAAGCCCCCTCAGTGTAATGGAGACGAAAATGCTAAGGTGGACGGCTGGAGTGACGCGATTGGACCGCGTTCGCAACGACGCCATCCGACAGAGGTCCGGTCTCGCCCCGATAGCCGAGAAGCCGCGCGAAGCTCGTCTTCGATGGTATGGCCACGTCCTTCGCGCTAACGACGACACCGTGTGTAAGATTGGCCTGAATCTTGAAGTTCCTGGAAAACGGCCCAGAGGACGCTCGAAACAACGTCGGCTAGATACGTTGCGTATGGACTTGAAGTTAGCTGGTGTCCATCACAACCAAGCGTTTGATCGGGGGAAGTGGCACCACCAGACTAGAAGAGCGGACCCCGCCACCAAGCGGGACAAACGCTATTGAAAATGATGACGATGATGATGATTCGGACGGAACGCATGCAGCTAGAGGTTCTGCAAGACTTAGGGCTTAGACAGCTTCAAGGGCGCCTGCATGCATAGCACGGATGAGTGGGTTAACAGTTAAAAGTTATCTGTTATCCGGTTTCTAACGGAATTTGGCCTGTCTGTTTTGTTGCTCGTTATCCTGCGATTTTCGACCGGATAACGAACAACCAAATCTGGCTTAGAACTTCTTTATCCTTATTCTTTATTGAGACATGTACTGCAACATATGTGAGACGATAAACATGAGGATGGCTCACCATCGCAACCAAGAAGGTAGAACCTAGCATTACGCAAAGCAGTAAAACAAAATATAGAGAGTAATACGATAAGGAGGTGAATGGGTACATTAAAAAGAAATTTGTCAAAGGGAACAATAGAACACAAGGAAACAACAGAAAGGGAGGCGAACAAATAAAGAATAAAAAGAAGGAGAAGATCGTTCGCATTATGACAAGTACTAACCGCTCGAAAAAAAAACTATTGAAACGTCTCCAAAACTTTGTCGAGCATTCGTTTAAAATCCAAAATATTTTAGGGTAGACTAAGACGCTTACTTAGCCTAACATACTCACTGCCAGCTCGACAAGTAAAGTAGCAAGACTGGACCGAGCGCCTGGCACGACAGCTAAGCTTGGCTGCTGCTCCCCTGGCACTCGAGATTCTGGTCACGAAGAATCTGCACGCACCATTAGGAGATCAAATTTTTTCTTCGCAAGGAAATAGCCTCTAGCGAATACACACTATAAGCTCTGAGAAGAATACTCTCGTTACTGGTGACTAAGCATCTGACCATGTTGCACACCCTCCTAATAGAACCGCCCTTATTGAGAACCCAGTCGATGTCCGGATAATTGAAATCACCTGTCAGGACGCAAAATTTCCACCTTGAGCTGCCAAGTCGCTGATAGCTGCGATCTCCTTACAATGCTTGCCGAATTCCAGATTATCTGTGATGTGAAATCCAGGCCTACCTAAGTGCATCACCTTTGTTTTATCCTTCGCCAGATGAAGATCCCAAGCGCGCGCCCACTCAGCTGCAGCTAAAATTGCAGACTGAGTCCTATCAAAATCCGTAGAATCCACTACACTGCTACAAATTTCGAGGTCGTCTGCAAAAACTCTGAAGGATACCGCGAATTGATATAGAAAGGAACTTCTCCCGTTTATATGTTGAGGAGAATAGGACAGAGGACGGAACCCTGGGGGACGCCTCCGTTCGCAACTTTAGCGGACGACAAATGACTCTTGTAGTTAGCTCGGAAGGTCCGTTGAGGGACAAAAAGGATTTGGCCCAATTCACAATTCTGGGGTGGATACCAACGACTGACAATTGCTGAATAAAATTTGCATGCGGCACCATGTCGAAAGCTTTCTCAAAATCAAAGTAAATAACATCGACACCGTCACCATTTTAAGAGAACCAGTCCAGTCATCCATAGGTCGCAAGCATCAGAGCGCTGATAGAGCCACCTCTACGAAACCCAAACTATTCTGGTAGAATTATTGAGTTGCTCTCCAGATGGGCACTGATGACCTCTTTGAGTAATTTTTCGAACATGCGGGCGAAAATAGACGTAATGCTGATAGGCTTATAGTTTTTTTTTGGATCATTGTGTGCGGTTTTTTGTAAAGGAAGAACGAATGCATCTTTCCACCTCAGGGGCTCCTCCCCACGCATCAAGCTTAGATTGAAGATGATTTTTAGAGGACCAACTATTTCACATGCAACCTTCTGAATGAAGGACAGTGGAATCTCATCCGGTGTTCTGGAAAAGGCTTAGACCAGGTAAGAAGAAATTATACATAGGATAGCGTCTTTATGGAGCTAAAACGAGTAATCTATTTGCGGAGACTGCAGGAGCGAAACATTGGCTTGAGCTCTCGGCCCGCTGAAATACGGCTTCAAAAGTTGTTGCAAATAATTTTGCCTTGTCTTGGTCGGCGTGGAATTTATTATCCAAATCTTCAGTGAGTACAGATACTGTCTCCTAAAAGTGGAGTTTGGAACTGATCAAACGAAAGAAATCGCTGGGCTTGCGTAATGAAATAGTTTTTTCCTCAAGTGAGGCAGAAAACTTCTTCAATTTTTTACAGAAGCACTTAGTTAGTAGTTTAAAATAGGCAGTAGACCTGTCCGGGAAATAGGTTATGGATTCTTTCCACGCCAACTCACGTCTCCTCGCTAGTGAGACCAGGTATCATGGTCGCTTACATTGGTGAAGTTTCTTGGAGCAGGGATCAAAGGTCTCAAAGGTCTCAATACAGTAATTAAGAATAGAAATGAGCATTTCATACATTTCGTCGACGGCATTTAGGACCGAGAAAGACCCGATCCAACCAACCTCCCGCAGGTGGGAAACGATGCCGCCGTAAAAGGCTTTACTGAACTCCCTGACTAAGCGAGTGGGTCGGGGAGACCACTTAACGAGGAGTGAAAATTTTACCACACAATGGTCACTTGCACCGACAGGGGGTTTAATACTGATATGCTTAACCAGGGAAGCTCTGTTTGTTAGGACCAGGTCTAAGGTACTATTCCCTTGTGCCGCTAAAACCAATTGAGAGAGGCCAAGAGTCGGGCGCATTTCAATGAAATACGTAAACACCTTATTAGGTTGTCACGAATTAAATGGCACTGGCTCGCGCCATTTTTTGCGTCTTTACGCGTTTGATCAAGAACAAACCGTAACAGGTGGCATATCATTTAGAAGCGCAAACTTCGCTCTACCGGAGAGTACCAAATTTTCTATGTAAAAGTGGGAAGACTTTAGAGTTTTATTGACTTTTTGCAGATGGACAAAAGGGTAATCCGAGGCATTTACTTGTATGAATTCAAGCTGGGCAATACAGCTAAGGAGGCGGACGAGAAGATCAACGCCGCATTCGGTCAAGGATGTTCCACAATTCGGACGGCGTATCGTTGGTATCAGAAGTTCCGGAATGGAGATGAGAGCTTGGAAGAACATGAAGGTCGTGGGAGGCATAGTGATGTTGATGAGGACAAGCTGAGAGATGTGGTAGAGGAGGATCCACACAAAGGTACCAGGGAGATAGCGAAGGTTCTTGGCGTCAGTCACAACACAGCTGCCCGGCATCTGAAGGAAATTGGAAAGACCAAAAAGCTGGAAAGATGGGTGCCTCACGAGCTGTCTGAGGAGCAAAGAAACCGACGATATGAGATCTCGTCCGCACTGCTTCTACGGAACGAAACGGACCCATTCCTTGATCGCATCGTAACCTGTGACGAGAAATGGATAATGTACGACCACAGGCGACGATCGGCACAGTGGGTGGACAGCGATGAGAGCCCCAAGGTTTTTGCGAATCCGGAATTGCACCAAAAGAAAGTAATGGTGACAGTATGGTGGTGTTCGCTGGGAATTATTCACCACAGCTTCCTCCCTCCCGGTGAATCCCTCAAGGCAGAGAAGTACTGCATTGAAATTGAAGAAATGATGAAAAAGTTGAAGGATATCCGGCCGGCCTTGGTAAACCTCCTTCTGCACGACAATGCTCGCCCCCCATGTAGCACGAATGACGTTGCAGAAATTGAATGAGCTGAGCATTGAAACTCTACCACATCCTCCGTTTTCTCCCGACCTCTCCCCAACAGACTACCATTTCTTCAAGCATCTCGGCGACTTCTTGGTAGGGAAAATATTCAAATACCAACAGGATGCCGAAAGTGCCTTCGAAGATTTCGTCAATTCCAGAACTTCTGATTTTTATGCTGCTGGGATAAAAAAAGCTTGTGTCACGTTGGCAAAGATGTGTAGAATCAGAAGGTTTTTATTTCGATTAATAAACTTTCCTACAAGCCGAGATATTAACTGTTTAAATTTACAGTGGTTCAGTGCAATTTATTTCGTTACAACCTAATAGAACCGCCCTTATTGAGAACCCAGTCGATGTCCGGATAATTGAAATCACCTGTCAGGACGCAAAATTTCCACCTTGAGCTGCCAAGTCGCTGATAGTCCTCAATTGCTGCGAATTATTGCTGTTGGAGCAAGAAGGGGAACGACATACCCCTATGAGTCTAAATTGTTTTTTTACCGCGGTATATGTCGCAGTACACAACTTCGTAGGCATCACAAACTGTTTCTTTAAAAAGCATATCATACGCTAGTGACGGTCGAACCAGTAAGGGAATCCCGCCACCTTGTTTCCTTGATCACATCTAGTCAGTGCATAGTCTTCACCACCCGACTCAAGTACCGAAGTGGAGTCAAGTCAGGTCTCGGTGAAAACAGCCATTTCACAGTTTGCACTGGCAGGGACGTACGATAAGGCCCGAGCGTTTTTATTTTTTTTTTTTGAGAGCAGAACGATTGTTCATCACGAGAAAATTAAAGCTTCGCAAATTTCGAGATGGTTTCAATTGTTTCCCGAGTTTTCGGCAAGGCGGAGTGCTCATCGATGCCTCTTACTGTTCAGTATTCTCACAGGGGTGGGTTACCACCCATGTGAGAATACTGAAGAGTAACAAAAAAAATGTGAAAAATATGTGTAATAAACATAACATTAACATAATAAAGGATACAGGACGACGTTAGTTAATTCCATTGCGACATGCGACATGCATTCTACTTCTATGGGATGAGGGGGAGGCAATTTGAATGCATGTATGGCCTTAAGAATGACTTGCGATGGCCAGTCGATGGACAACTCAGTGCGATACCCTTCCCGAACAAGCCTGGCACCACATCATCGAGCTCAAAGAGATGGCTTGGTTGATACAGACGGGAAATCCGAACGAGAAACATTGAGTCGGTGTGCATGAGACTGTGCTACCACGCGCCCGAAGAAAAAAACACGAATAAGAAGGAAAAAAGTGGTTTGTTGGACGCGTGACGTGGGCAGTGTTACAACTCCCAACTTACTGATGGAGAAGGAATGATTTAAAATTAGTTTTAATTTTTGTTATTTGTTCGTTATCCGCTTTCCGTTATTCGGCCATTTTTGGACGAAATTATCCGTTACTTGGGTTTCAAAATTTTATTATACGCTCATCACTGATGAATAAGCCGCTAATCAAGGTTTTGTAATATTCATGGATTAACATGAAAATGGGGCTCGTTCCGGGGCACGACCTATGTAACCTTCATTAGTCGTTTACGATATAAACTTTGAGAGTTATGTCGGGTTGCACCCAATCTGTACCCTGAACGACGACGCCCTTCCACCGATAGCAACGCCCTGCTGCAAGATAGCGGCACCGGGCTACGCCACCGACAGTCACGTCTACGCCACCCACACCGGAGGGTCGCCTGGTACCGTCAGCATCCCTTGAGAGGGCAGGCCAGCCCTCTCACCCACGTCCCCCTCTTCCCCTCTTTTACCATACAGTATGATACTAATAAATATACATACTGAGTAGTGTGTTCTATAACCTAGGAACAGAATAGAAGCTCCGTAGGATGATCAGGTAAGGCGTCATGAACCTTTAACTTGATAGTTATATGGCGCCTTAATCTGTGCACGTGCTTTTAGCATTCAGGGAACCATTGCTTCAACCGAGCCAGCTTCGAATCTTCCGATATGTTTTCTACAGAGGACTGATGCACACACTATCGAATGATCTTCTGACCCTGTTAGAGTCCGATCACACCATACTACGTGTGGAGGCATTAGAATATTTGCCTGTCACTGATCTGATCCCCCGGGTAGCGGATGTTGTGAAGGTACGAGAAGCTCATTTTCCCGACACCGTTTAATTCTTTATTCAAAAAAGTCCCCCTCCAACTTACGCAGGAGTTCTTGGACGTTCGAGGGCAACAGGTGCGGTGTATTGAGAGCGAAGGAATGCGGTACGAGTTCAAGGTTTGTCGCTCGCCTCACAATCACACGTTTATATCTCCGCCGAATTTCGCGCGTAGTTCACGGCGACGCTACGTTGCCTACTCATAACATATAGAGTATATGATCCGTATGTTTAGAGGATCGTCGACGGAGAAGAATCTAGCCATGCCACGACGAGAAGGATCAAGGTCTCCCGCTATTTTTCTCTTGACGACCATCCTGTCAAAGTGTGTTTCGAGGTTGAGAATTCATAGTAAATAAACAGGCGCAAATTGAGCGCATTACAACATTATGTAGAGTTTGTAATACAAACTGAAGTTTCACAGCTGATTGTTATCGCTCTGTCCCAGTATATGTAAAGGAGCCATCATCTGTCCATCTGTCCGTTTTTCCGTCTGTCCAAGTATGTCGAAGGGCATCATTACATCCTAATCTGCTTTTCCGAAGTTAGTAAGGATTGATCGGCAGGCCTCACGAGAATTAATATCGATCGGTCAATCAACGCCCATTTTATATCGATTTTTGCCTCGAGTTATTGAGCTGGCCGGGGTTGGGATCAGGCAGTACACAAAGTTCTGTGCGTTAAATTTTTTACCGAAATTTTTTAACGGAATGTTTTCGTTAAATTTCCGGTAAATCGTTAAATTTCGTTAAAAAATACAGTTAGCTGAAACTATTTATTATTTCAAATGAAAAAAGCGAGGAAAACGTCATATGTTTCGACTTGAAGAGACAACAACTAAAGTTCAAGAATGGAGTATAACACCATAATGTAAAATAAACAATTCACTATCAACAAAGTGTGGACAGCAAGATAAACCAGCTTTCAGCAACAAATTATCTCCAAGGCGTGGAAGAAGAACAGGTACATAAGTACCATTCAAGAGAACGGTAGTTACAAAACCATCTAAGAGAACGGCACTTGTTAGTTTGCCGGTGCCCGCGTCGCACCGGCAAAGTATCTTAAAATGAAAGTTAGACCAGCAGTTCTCCCCTTCGTAGTTCTTTGCGAAACCGTTTCGTGTGACTGTTCTAAGAGTATGCACACTCTCCACGCGGTCACGAGCCCATTTATAACCTCGGGACCGTGACACAACATCGTGTCACACGGTCCCACACGGCGGCAGTGGTGTGACACGGTCGTCGACGTGTTGACGTTTAGAAAAAGCAGCTTTCCAAGATTTTTTGTTTTAGCGTTTGTCCAAAATCATTTAAAATGCGTCCAGTGACTAAAAACATTCTCTCCTTCCCGACCGATCCAAAAGGCGAGCAAAAGTATGTAATTTGGGATACGTTACGCCAAGTTGGAATAGGCAGTCTCACGTGCGGGTCAGATCTGTATCGACGGGCTTGACAGCACGGCGAAGAACTTGTCTGTCTCCAAAATGCATTATTTCCAAAACACCTGATCATAGTCGACCGAGCTCATAGATCTCTTGACTGTCCGAGATGGGGACCTGCGCAGGTGCACTGGCTTTACAGCTGGTAAACCCTATACGTATCGGTTACCACGAATTTTCTGAACAAAGATCCATCCAAGTGTCAAACCGGCTGTTGAGAAGGCTGATTGCTGGCTATAAATATTCTACAAAAGAGGTCTTACCACCATTTTGTAACTTCGAGTGCAGCTTCTTCAAAAGGGTCTCCTACCTCTGTGCAGCTCAGTTTAGGACTATTTCTGCTTGAGCGCCTGCATCTGAAATCTGAATTTGAATCTGAAACAAGTTCTCGTTATCAGCAGCGGTGGAGGAATCCCGAGGTAAAATTTACCATCGACACGCTCATTTCGCACTGTCCTTGCAATGATCAGTGGCATTCCTTCAGTTTACCTGTTCTTCACCTGCTTGAAAGGTCCGGCACAGTTCCTCAGACACCAACATCAATGTCTATTTTCTCTGGCTCATGAAACTTGTGAACTGAGCGCATATGAGACCGCTGAACTTGAACACAATCGCTATGGGATGAACCACGCATTCTGCGTTTATGCTTTATTTATTTATTTACTATATTTATTTATTTACTATGACGGAGGAAGCGTGTGGAGGGCACAAAAGAATTGTTGATTCCTCACAAGCAGGAACCATTTCTCCACCGATTGGTAACATATGATGAAAAGTGGATTCCACTGGATAATCGTCAACGTTCTAACGTGTGGCTAAGAGCAAAACGAAAGCCGCTACCAACCCCTGGGCCTGACTCCCACCAGAAGAAGTGGATGCCATCCGTTTGGTGCTGTCGGGATGGCGTTATCTTCTGGGAACTCATCGAGAGCGGTTCCAGCATTGATGCTGAAGTCTACCCTTCTCAACATGACCGTGTGCAGGCTGAACTCCGCCAGAATCAGTTCTGACAGTTCTTCAGGAGTGGCATTATCTTTCAGCAGGATAGCGCCAGACCACACGTCCCGAACCAGACCCTTCAAAAAATCGAAGACCTTGGGTGGAAGCGTTTAACTCATCCAGCTTACAGCCCAGAATGTGCGCCGAGCGACTACCACCTGCAGCACTCCTTGGCTGGAAGACGATTTACCAATGTGAACCAGGTCAAAATGCACCTCCAAGAATTTTTCACCTAAAAAGTACAAAAATTCAACAGCCATGGGGAGACCAGCTACCCGATAAATGGGAAGCACTTCTGCGTTTCAACGGATCCTACTTCGATTAAAGAGGGTTATTACTTACTTACTTTGATACTTTGATGGTCCTTTTGTCGGCTGGAGGTCTTCTCAGCGGGGACCACAACTCTTCCAGACCGCTCGATCTCTGGCTGTTTGCATTCAGTGAGGCAGACTCCGCTCTCTGAAAGATCTTGAGAATGAGTCTGCCCATCGCGTTGGCGGTCGTCCCAGTGGTCTCTTATGGTCTCTCGGGAGCCATTCTGTGACACGGAGACTCCATCTATCGTCCTTTCGTCGAAGCAGGTGTCCGGCCCAGCGATATTTGGACTTCTTCATGTACTGCAGCGGGTCTGCTAATTGCAACTTCTCCCGTAGCTCCGAGCTTCGTAGGCCTTCTTGCCATTGCTGACGAAGGCTTGTCCTCAGAAGACATCTCTCCAGTGCACGATGCGTAGTTTGCATTGCTCTGGCGATTGTCTTGTTGTCGGGCCAGGTTTCCGTCGCGTAACACATCGACGTTACGCGACGGAAACCTGGCCCGACAACTGAGGCGTTGAATATCGAGGCCCTGAGGCCGGGATCCTTGACCTGATCGGTGACTTCGAGAATCGAACTGAAGGCTGCCCATGCTGAGCGTCTCCTGCGGGCGATTTCAGGAGCGAGGTCGTTATCCATGTTCAGCTCTTTTCCCAGATAGACGTAGGAGTCGTCCTGTTGTAGAGCGACTCCATTTAACCTTACGAGTCCAGTGTCACACCACTGGTTGACCATAAACTGCGTTTTGGACATATTCATGTCCAATCCAATCTTCATACCTGCCATATTGAGCTCGTTCAGCATTTCCTCGACTTCTGCCGTGCTGGTAGAGATGAGAACAATATCGTCGGCGAAGCGAAGGTTGCTGATCCGTTTACCGTCGACAAGGTAGCCTTTATCGTCCCAGTTCAAGTCTTTCATGGCATCCTGGAGTGCCGCTGTGAATAGCTTAGGAGAAATCGTGTCTCCCTGCCCTACTCCTTTCCCGATAAGAATTTTAAGCTTTCGATCGAACAGCTGGATGGCAGTCGATGTGTTCGAGAAGCATTCGTCGAGAAGTCGGATGTAGGGCAATGGTCTAGAGGGTTATTAGTTATTTGTTAATAAACATTTTTGTTGAAGATGCATGAGAGTCCACGAATTTAGTTGTTAGCCTATTATTTATTTACGCACACCACCAATACATACTGAGTTGAAGTCCAATTTGATGGCCGTGAATATCAGCGATAGAAAATTGAGCACCCATGGAACCACTGAACAAACACGCAATCTCTGTGGTATGAGCCCTGCATCCTATTGCATTTCCACAAGGCGGTTTGAATGCGTACTTTGCCTAATTAGTGACCTTTTTTTGGTTTTTTTTTCAGGTTTTCTGCCTATGAGTAAGTCGGGGATTCTTTCTTTTTCTCACATAGCAGTGCCTTCAACTCCGCCTGACGTCTCATATCTTCAATTTCGATGTGATGGAGGCCTGAAGCGCATTGAGCCGGACGGCCTGGGGTGCTCTAAGCAGGACCCAAATCTCTGATAGGATCGGAACGCACAAGAGAACCTCTTCCTATATACATATTACCCTCTACTAAGGCTTGGGCAGTGAAGGCTGGTCGCTGTAGGCGTAATTTTCAGCACGTGTTTCTCGAAACGTGTTTTCCACTTTCGCAGCGATTCTGGTGCACTTTTGAGTGTTTCGCAATGGCAGTTTCGTAAGGCAAGCCGTGTCGACGGTTCAATTCGAGTCACTTTCGTACAAACGCTCGCCTCGTAGGTGGCCGGGTGAGTGGTATTTTACCTCACTAGAAAATAGACTTCCTTTAATCTCTAGTATCACCAGATTGAAATCCTTTCCGCGATTCCATGACGTTCGCAGTAAACGTTTCACTGCATTTGCCATATCCGTGATTTATCTGGGCTCCACTGATTCTGTTGAAAAAGCTCCGATATGTGGCCCAATGGCAGTGTTCGTGAGAAATTGTGAGGCACATCATTTCGACAGCCAAATATTAGATCCTTCAAAAATTTCCGCTATTTTGGAAGCGGGCCTTCAAACGGCAACAGTTATCTTAGTATTACCTGCACTGCGAAATATAGGGCCGTCGCTATCATGAGAGAATCTCCTTCATCAATGTGCCTACAAAATATACCTATAAGTGGAGCTCCAATGCCCAAACAAAAAGCCGTCTATATTGCCAGCCTGGCCAAGTACTCTCTGGCGTCGCAGGAAATTACTAGGAGTCTCCTTCCGTTGTCCTATCAGTTTTGCAGCTGTACTTTACTATATTTGCTTCCATGACGAACACCATAGTTCAGAAAAATCAACACTTGTGCCCCCATGAGAAGTCCAAGCTCCTTGGGGGTCTCAGTAGGATAATTCCTGTGGAAATGTTCTGCAGGGTGTCGGAATCCGCGCTACCACCGTCACCACAACACGTGGGTGCTTTCGCCAAAAGAAAACACTTCCATTCACTTCGCCTGCTTACTAGGCATAAGCTGAATGGCGTTTCACTATTCAATGCATAAAGGTGGATACTGTCCAGGTATCCCATACTTGTTTTGATTCCATCCTATCGCGATGTGTTCTGTCATGCAAATTACAAAACAAAACTACCCAAGAAGGTTTCCTTCTTATTTTTCGCCATGAAAAGAGCTGATAAACGGGACCGTTTAAAGAACTTCTCGAATGCTATGTATCACCTCCAAGCTGCACCTTCGGTTGCCGTACTGGCGTTCAGTTTGCTCCTGCTCGTCCCAGTAGATGGGCGTCGGAAGAGGTGCCGACCGTCACGCGCACCCGATGGATTTCCCGCCCAGACCTTCAATCCCTACGGGGTCGGTGAATGGGTACCAGGCTCGTCAGGGAAGGAAAATGCGTTGACTTGTTCATCGGTAGGCCACCGCAAGTCATTGTTTGGCCAAATACGCATTCAAATCGGCTCCTCGACATACCGTAGAAACAGAGTGCGTGGCACATCCCAAAAGAGATTGAGTAACGCCGTCCTTTATCCCTTTCTTTCTTTGTCCCTGTAAATACTACTTTGAGAAGATCGTTAAATTTAACGTAGCGGAAACGGTATCAGAACGCTTTTCGCCGCTAAACGGAAGCTGTGCGACAATGTAGTACGGAAGCTGTGCGACGATGTAGTGCCTAAGCCTAAACTTCATATAAGCACCTGACCTGGCTAGATAACAGCGCTTGAAAGATAACCTATCCAGAGAAGCGCCGCTTTTTGCACTTGAGGGTGAGGCTTCATTAACGTTCACAGGTGCCTTTTGTAAGATGGTGTGCATCAGTTGTTGTGCCTCCTGTTATAGAACTCTTGGTAATGAGGGCTTGACTGTTTTGGGAAGTAATTCTTGTGTGTTAAGCTGTCCTCGTGTTTAGCGTTCTTCAAAGACACCTCTGCACTGAAAACCTTTCTTGAACGAAGTTGAGAATGAAGAGTTCAGGAGACATTTTTCTACACCTATAATTTCTTTGCGTTAGTTGTAATTTAAACCCTTTTCGCTCTCATTTCCAGAACAGCAGTTCTTAAGTTGTTTTCAGAATAGGGCTGTTATCATTTACGTGTGCGTACTTGCATTTGGTTATCAGTGCTGGGTAATCAGAGTCCAGATTCATCAACCGCTTACCGTCCTCTAACGGCGAAAATACCGCTAATCCCCTAATGTGACATTCAATAGCACCAGGATTGGCGGTATTTTCACCGTAGACCGCGGTAAGCGGCCCCAGAACTTTTGTAATTCAGATCAGTGAGCGAGAGCATGAACGCTGATATAATTCATATGCTGTGTCCTTACCTGGATCTGGAATCATTATTCTGCCTGGCAGCAGCGTATCGCAAGTGGTCAAGTATCGTCCATAAGCACGTTGAGAAGATGAAGCTGCAACTTGGACTGGTATTGGTAAGTGAAGTGCTGCTGAGCTAGGCCTGATTTCTTCAGAATGATGCTGCTAGCAAAATAAACTCCTCCACTTCCTATTTCCACGTAAGTTTTGAACGGGCTCCCTTGTCGCTCGCACTCCGTTCATGTTTGCCACGTACCATAGTGGATCAGCAGCCCCTGCTCCATCAAGGGACACTGAGAGCATTCCCAGAAGAACAGGAGAACAGTGCGGTGCAAAGTTGGCGCAGATAAGGCGCTCTTTGCCTTCTTCACAATTTCTTCAAGTCTTCAATTCCTTTAAGAACTTCCCTTATATATTTCCTACACCGGGCCAATTATTCATGCTGTCGATGCACGTAGCTGGAACAAGAGGGGAGAGGCTCGATCTGCTGAGCGTGAGCGGTGAGACTGAATCTCGCCCGTTTCTCCCAAACGCCTTCTTCGTATGGTTCATCAGGAGTACATTTCTTCCACATGAACAATCAAATTCGTCCAACAAGCGCAAGCAGTTAAGCGCCAAACCGCTCTCTATACGATGACAATGACAGCGATGACGTGTTAGAAAGATCTGATTTCGGGTGTGGAACCCTTGTACAGCCCTTAAAGTACTCCGATGGTTTGAGTAAGAACACAATGTCTGACCCAGGGCCTCGATGACCGCTTCGCTATTGACAGATGAACACGAAACACCGCCGCGATGTGCTCGTTCACGTTGATTCCTCTCCAAAATACTACCGATTCGCAAAGCGGTCCTTCATCTAGCGTTCTAGCGGTTATATTCAAGGTGACTGCATGTAGTCTACCGAGAGAGGGCAGATGGGGCGATGGTTGTCAGTAGCGTGAACCTTTGTGCTGGAAACCCCGAGAGGAAGCGTACGAAGAGCTGCTCCAGTGAGTTGACGAGTCGAGATCTAGCGAGAGGCTTTACAGATGTTCGTGTCTGATCTTTCAGTTACGGAGGGTTGTCCTCACGATTCTTCATTGACGGCATGGCTTGTCGGACATAGGAAGTTAGAACAGAGGGTACGTTGCGGGAAGTGGCATTGGTGCAGCTGAACTTGGCCATCGACGAGATCGGGGTCGTGTACGACCTCTGTCCGAAGCGACGGTTCAGTTTTGACATCGGAAATCCGCCATATTGGTCATGAGTTGACCAAGATCGCTGCACTTAAGGACATCTGGCAGCGGATGCTTACGCCCACTTCAACAGCTTCAGCTAATACACGACTACTTTTCTCCTCAAGATCCTCCTCCAATTCCACAGCTTCACAGGCTGGAAGTGAGTAGGTTGTTGCCTGAGCCTCGTGTCACCCGACTCGACCAGCTCGAGCTTCTAGAGGCACTCTTCTGTCTGTTGGTAGTGCGCGTAGTGGTCGGACTCTTCACAAGTGCTTCCCCGCTTCGAATGTGCCTCTAAGGGCTTGAAAGAGAAGAGTGGAGATCCCAGGTTGGCCAGTTTTATTATTGAGGTGGCGATCTGCTGGTGCAGGGATGAGGGGAGGAGTGGATGCTCAACAACAGTTCTGCGGTTAAGCGCATCGAGAATCACGAACTTCAAATAGTGGTAATCTGAAGCATATGTATGGTGGCAATCCGGAACCAGGATCTTTCCTAACATAGTGGTGTTCCGCTCTAGCCTCCAGTTTTTTTTGAGTTTTTTCTTTTATTTACTGCAGTATTTTCCAGGAATGTCACGAGCGTGGGACTTCCGTGTGGTACTACATTTGGGTCTGTCCAACTTCTTTTCATAGGGAAGAATATACGTGTATATCTGACGAATCTATTTCAGTCTTACGTGTGTTATCGTACGACCTCATTTGAAAAGCATATTGTGCTTCCGAAACCCGTCTGGAAGCACGTGCCTTTCCATGTGTTGGATATCAAAAAAGTGGAGATCACTCAGGTGAAGCCTTTCTGATTTGCCTTCTCAGAACTGGTATCCTAGGCCGTACTTATCGAATGTGTCATAGGTGGTGTCTATTATCGTGAAGTTGGTGATAAGATTGGAACACAGATTCTCTTGAATTGAAGTTTCGACGAAACCGCCTTATTTTAAGCCTAGGGAATAGGAAGAGATTCGGATGAATTCTTCTCATCCGTCTAGCAGTATCAATTTTTTTTTGGGTAACGACGCGAAGGAGAAGTAAGAAGGTTTAGACCGTGGATCTGTGACCCTCCGTGAAGCCCTTGAAGAAATATCTGGGAACATGGTCACTTCCCGAAGAGCTGGAAGTAGGAAAACTCAAAGTTGAGAACGTACAGACGATCTCCGTCAATGGTGTCAGGGGACTAGGACCAATACAATTCGACCCGTCCTAGGAGGCGACTTCGACCTTGTGTGGAAGCTCAAATCTTATGTGTTTCTCTGTAGTGTCGCTCGGTAACATAGTAATTCACCGCCTTAAATGCGCGCCTTAGGTTGGTTTCCATTTTCAACGCACAAATGGTGAGGTGACAGAAGAAATGAGACTGCGCTATCAAGATCTCCCATCCGCTCCTCATTTTGACGACGTTCTGCCACATCCTTACGGTTGAACTCTTGTACAAAATTGTGTTGGGGTTAGACTGCACAACTCCTATCAGTCTCCAGTTCTTTTGTTCCATGACACCTCGGCATCGATGTCACAAGATGTTTGGCCGGGTTGAGTGTGAATTGAAAAAAACTTCGATCAATATTTACGCTTTTGTATACGAAGAAACACGAACCGTCAAGCTTAAATTATTAGGCTTTTCGGAAAGTCTTGGTGGGGTATTCTTCAGAAGTCTAGAACTGCCGACTTTTGATTGATAATCCATGATCTATCTACCATGTGCTAGTCGCAGAACCTTCTCGATGTTTCTCCGCAAAAGGTGCATAAGAGTGCACGGTTTTCCTTGGATTTTAGTGAGAAGTCAATTTCACAAGAGCATCTTAGAACAGTCATCTTCTAGAAGTGCCGCCGCGGCGGCACTGGAGTGACAACACTTCCTACCAGTGGTTTGCGAAAGGAGACACGAACTTCGAAGACAAATCTCCCTCGGAACGCCCCCAAGCGTGGAATACACCGCAGTTCTCGACGCTGTCAATGAGTCTACCACCCGGAGTTATGTGAAGAGACTCGGAAGTACCCAATCGACAGTCGTCTGCCGCCTCCAAGCCCTCGGCTGCCGAGTAGTGCTGACTTGATGGATCCCGCATGCCTTGACCGATGGCATGCGGTTCACGTGCATATTCATCTGCCAGTCTCTCCTTCTCCGCTCGCCTGGCAAGGAGTTTCTGGAAGATCTGGTTACCCGTGATGAGAGTTGGATTCTCTACGACTCCAACGCACACCGTACCGGTTGGCTACCTCGAGGAGGAGAATCGCCTACGCAAGCCAAGTCGTGCACGTCAAGAAGGTTCTTCCACGACGCCTGTTTTTTATGGGACTCGAATGCTGTACTACTAGCTGCTCCCGCAAGGGCACACCGTCACCGCCGTCGCTTACGCCATCCAGCACCAGAAACTCGCAGAAGCTGTTCGGGAAAAGCAGCCAAGGCGACCTTCACTGCATCTTCTTCATGGTAACGCCAGACCAGACCGCTTGCAGCTAAAGTCGCCCACCAATAAAAAACATCAAGGAGCTGGGCTGGGAGACTGTACCCCATCCGCCATATTCTCCTTACATAGCTGTTCAGATTACCACTTGTTCCGCCCATTAAACGCTTTCCTGGCTCAGAAAGTTGCACAAAGTTTGAAGACCTAAATCGAGCGGTCGTCAACTTTTTCGGCTCCCCTGTTGTTGAGAAACGGGGATCGCTGACCTGCCCAGTAGGTGGACCACTGCGGTGACTAACAATGGTGGTTATATTGATAATTAATTTGCATCGTATGCTGAATAAAGCAATAAAGAAGAAAAAATGAAAACCTTGGCAGGACTTTCCGATCAATCTAATATTTCCGCCTACCAACATCGCTGGCACAGAAGTAGAATCGCAGCATGTTCCTCCGACTTTAGCCCCCGAAGTTCGTACTCGAAGAGCCGACTTCCTCATGCATCTAGGTGAGGTTCCATCAGTGGTAGGCCCTCTGCCTGAAGCGGAAAGGAGACGAAAACCTGCTCGCATAGTGGGACTCTTTCCCAGCACAATAATTTAACATGTAGCGCGCAGCTTACAAAAGTGGTTTTATAGTGGTTTTAAGTATGGCTAAAGGAAGCGGCGCTCGATTTTCACTACGTTTCTCCGCAATCTGTGTAGATGGCTAAGCGACGTTCACGAAGTGGTGAGCGCTGCAGCCAGATACAGCCTATAAGAGATGCACTTTAGACAGGCAGGTTCATTTTTTCGGAAGACGTGTATGCTGTGTTGGCAAAAGTGTCGACCTCCAACCTAAAGTTGGCCTTCCGCGGACGCCATGAAGCTCGAAGAATACTCAGCACCATCCCTTTTAAGCCTTGTGCAGAGATAGAACTCGACGATCAGTCGCCGAGAACAGACAGGTAAGTATCCTATTGACCTACAAAGTCTTTACTATTGTTACGTATGAAATTGCAATGTCCCCTTATGTAATTCGTGTACAGTCGACACTTTCTGACATATTTTTCTGTGTCAACCTCACTCAACCTGATTCCTGCAACAACAAAAAAGGTAAATCTTAAGCGTAATTAGCTTACCGTGCTAACTTCTGACCTACGTAGTCGCGGAGTAGTTCTTCCGGAGAGCCGTTAATTGCTTTACGACGATTTCTGATACGCCGTTGCCACTACATACGCTGCTCTCAACGTGTCTAATAGTAAACACAAACAATTTTAGGTGGCCTTAAACCAATTATTGTATTTGAACACTCATATTTATCGGCTTTGGGACACAATTTTCTGACTTTCTTGGGCATACAAGCTCTGCTATACCATGCATGTAGACAGAAACTATTTTATCAGACGCGCTTAAAGCGATTTAAGAAATCGGATAGATGATTCTTTCAGACCAAAAAGAGCTTGAGGACACTTGCAGACACATTGACTTTTCAATAATGGACACTTTTCGAATCAAATTCGACATTTTTCGAATTAAATTGGGCATTTTTTCACGTCAAATTGGACAATATTCTAAGCAACTATAAGACTTTTTAAATTAGAGGGAACTCTTCCATTTCGAAATAAACTTCCTTTACATTCAGTAAGTCCCTCAAAAAAGTTTCTGTTCAAGAAAAATTTCAGTATGATGTTTTCGATGTTTTAACTCAACCGCCTAATAACTGAATACATTGGATGAAATTTTTGAAGGAAAAATAGTGCCTTAAAGCTTGATTTAAGGAGTAGGAAGCAGGCCAATGTTTAATGCAAAAAGAGGTTGCGCCATGCCCCTGTCCACCCAAGACGTTGTGATTTTGATTCGATTGATAGCAAAATTTCTGTATACATGAAACTCCACACTTGTAAATGATACAAAAAACCATAGCAGAGAACACACATTCTCAATTTGATGTCTCATATAGGCAACATTTACACTGTCATTCAAATAAATAAAAACCGACGAGCTTTTCGAGTGCATAGAACAGTCTGGGCTCTTAATGTGCTATATGATTGCTGTCCTGTTGCAGTTCTAAACCAAATTTAGTTCATTATTTTAAAAAATTAAAAATAAAAACTTTATTTTCAAATTTTTTAAATTTAACATATTATTCATTCTTCCAGCTCAACCAAAGATTATAGAGTATTACCAATTTTCCTTTGACAAAAATTTTTCCTAGCCATGTTGGAGGGTTTGTAGTTTAACCTGTAAAAAGGTCATTTCGATTTGGAAGAGTTCGCTTTGATTTCAAAAGTCGTACCATTAGGCTAGATCAGGTGAGTGTCGAATTCGACGTGGACTTGGACAAGAACTTATTCTTTTCGTCTCGAAAGGTGTAGTTTGATGTGAAAGAACCTCGTTTTGATTCGGAATTTGTTCAGTTTGACCTCAAACGCGTCAGGCTATCTTAGAAGAGTATTAAATTTGATCTAAATCAAGCTCTCTCCAACTTTGCGTGAAGATGATATAGGGGATATCTTAGGGTTATGTCGGCTCCGTGATTTTGTTACGCGTATTGTTAGGGGGGCAATACACCATTCAAACAGTATGGTATGGTCAATTGCACAGGAATCACGGTCTCCCAATTGACTTCGATCGGTGATTTGCAGGGAACCCATTCTTGGTCGGAGTCAGATGGCACTCTTCAAGAGGATAACGTATTCTGGAGACGCGGACATGCTTCGTGACGACCTGCTCGAAGCGTTAGACACAGATGTAGCCATAGTACGGCGCAGAGGTGCAAAGCACAGCCCACATGCGTCATGGTTAGCAGATGTTATTGGGGTACGACCCATCTGATGTTCCGCTAAGTATCGTTCAGCGTCTATCTTCTATCGTTCAGAGATATTTGGCTGCCAAACTGACGTCAGTGCGGTGTGTTCAACACAACGCAGCCGAGTACAAGGTCGAGGTTGGTCACTCATCCCAGACGGACTCTTGTCTCAAGGCGTGTCTATTCGAATTCCCGCGAGAACATGTGATGACCATTCCAGAGAATCCCTAGAAGAGGCGCAAATCGGAGGTTTGCCAGACCACGAACGATCAACGTTTCCGGCCATACTCTCCCGGCGAAGCCCTTCTCCTGTCGTGACGGAGTTTCCATTGTTATTGAGAACTATTTTGAATAAACTGCCCCATCTGGAACGTAATTCAGAACCTCACTGGCTGGTTCATGTGCCTTGTTTTATTCACGTTTACGACACTGTTATGGAATGCGTAATGAAGCGATTGGATAACGTAGTGTTGCGGTGAGGATGCACTTTGTAGAGCGGGCAATGCTCACCTTTCTCGCCAGCACGGTGATGACTGAACAGGGACATACAGCCGCTGGAGGGTACCGAGGGAATACACTAGCTTTAGTCTCACTCATGCTAAATTCCTAAAGGAAAACCCAAGGTTAGGCGGATTACTAGCCAGGTTGTAGTATCTGGAGTCCTCACTATTACATGAATGAATTGGTACGTGGGCTCATCAGGGAAGGATAGAACACGAGCTAGTTCCGGTTAGCCACCACATTGCATAAGCCAAACACGCATTCGCATTGCCTACACAACATCCCGTAGAAGAAGAGAGTGCATGGCGCACCCCAAAGGGGAACGATTACCACCGCTTTTATCCTCTCTCGTTTAATGTTTAGAACAAAATGGAAGAAGCTGGAGAGCAACGTGGTCGAGCCACGACATTAACATCCAGGTTTAAGGAGAAACATACTATTAAAAGCAGTCTGATGAAACCGAGACCCAGAAGGCCTCTTATGTTGAAGGTTTCGTTTCTTCAGATTCTTCAATATCTCACATTCTTTGCGGGATTGTCCTTGCAGAGCATTCCTTTCTGCTCTACAGCATTGTCTGCTGTGACTCAAAAGTTTCTACCGAATTATCGCAGTCGAGATACGCTGCTGTACACTTTTGCGCTCCAACTCGCGCAGCAGCTGCACGGGCGCTATCCCAGTTGGTGGGTGCAGAGAATTTTCAGTGGTCCACCTACGTTGTGATGGAGCGCATCCTGGGTGGATCTAAAATGCAAAAATGAGATCCGAAAGACATTCTCGTTTTGGATCCCCCTAGGATGCGCTCTATCACATGCTAGGTGGGCCAAGCTAAATCTCTGCTGCTACCCAATTGGAACTGCGCGGGCGACGGTCAGGAGGTACAAAAAATAGCGACGCCCTCGCCGAGGCATATGCGACAGGGATGAGCGGAATTTCTGTTTTCTGATTTTCTGGCCATTTTGGGGAGTTTTTTCTGTTTTCTGCGAAAATGACCAAAAAAATTGCCGGATCACAGAAAATAGAGCTGCGAACATAACTATGTCATGGAAATCCAATTAAGAGACTCCGGAAGGCATCATAGAATTATGAATTTCGTTTCAATGTGCTAGAGTATTTTAAATCGCAAGCATGTGGCGTCTTTATATGTGCTCGTGTAGAAATTGCGCCATAAACACATGAACTATGCCGCTTCGTTTTGTTTGACTGATTGTGTAAATGCTGCTGACTTTCCCTCATGGGACATTTCTAGACATTTATAAATTGGCTCAGTATTCTTTTTGACTTTAATAGTAGTTTGGACCATCTACGATTACTTACAACTTCATATAAGGGCTACTGAACCAGTGTTCTGAGGGGAATTCAATTATCTATTAAAACGAACAGCTTGAGTTACTATGGGTATAATTATTCTCCAGCTCCGGTTTACCAACTGATAAAAGATTGAAAATTGTTCACCAGTCATACCCAATGATCGCTTCCTGCACAGCCTTTGGGCGAAGGTGCTTTTCTGGCTCTGAACCTTGCTCAGTTTTTGGTTGCAAAAATTAGTAAGAGACAGAAGAGTTCTAGTTGCCTTTGCTTTCGCTGTATGACCGATGTGATACAGTAGTGATACATGAAATTTTTCATGAATTAGTACTGTATCACCTGAGTCGTGTCACTCCGAGCATCTTCTCGGCGTGACACGACTCACGCAAGTGATCCTCTCGATTCCATGCTCCGCGACGCTGATCGCGTGTTCATCCTGCTTTCGTATAGCCCAGGTCTCTGAGGCGATTGTAAGGGCAGGAAGAACAGTGGAGTCGAATAGGTGGGTACGAAGTCGGACGTCCTTCGTCTTTTTCTTCTTCGACGTTCTTGGAAGCTCAAGTCGCTCGTTTCCTCCTGCCCAGCTCCCCAAAGCTGGTGTGCTGACCAAGGGTGCACATTTAGTGGTTCACGATTTAATGAATTCGTTAAAATTTCATTTAACATTTTTCGCTAAAATCTGGCTTAACGACTTAACGGAAATTTTCAAAAATTTAACGGAATTTTTAACGGCCTTTTTTCTCAGTGACTTTATCACATTTGCCCTTAGTCTTCACTAATGTTGCAGGTCTCATCCTCCCTGCTAGGACTGTTTCTAAAAAAATAATGAAATCAGCAAGAATATTTTAATGTTTTCATCAATTTGTCTTGAATTTTTGAAATTTTTTAAAATGCATTTCGTGGACGCATGTAGCGCAGTCGGAGGAGATGCCGGCTGTCGCGTACCCCGATACCAGGTTCCTGGTTCGAATTTCCCGCCCAGGCCAACCAAGCCTTCCATCCCTCCGGGGTGAATTGGTACCAGACTTGTCTCTTGTCCATCGGCTGACCACCGCAAGTCATTTTATGATTAAATACGCATTCAAGTTGCCTCCACGACATAACCTAGAAGTAGAATGCGTGGCCGGGATAGTGATTGAGTAATGCCGCTCTTTATCCTTCTATCCTTTGATGCATTTTGGACCTAGGAATTTCTTCGCCGGACCCTCAAGCACGCCAACGAATCCACAAAGATACTGGTCTAACCTCCTCGTAAGATATGCCTATCCTCACCTGGCAATGTTTATCCCAGAACACTTTTGTTCGCCGCCTGGAACAGTCCTGACGGAGAGAATGTTTCCGCTCGCTGGACGTATTTAAACGATTTAAGAAAACGCTAGTAACAAAAATTGAGGACGCTCCTTTTTCTGAACGTTAACACGTTGATGACGTATCACACCCTTTCCGCAGTGTGGGAACGTGTGACACGATTTCGTGTCACAGTCTCGACGTTGCAAAAAATGGATTGGTCCCATTCAAAAGGCACTCGAAAAAAATCGTGCGTTCGACAACGTGTTAACATTCCACTGATAGGCTTTCAATTTTATTTTTATTAAATCTCTGTAATTAAGGTGGTGATGCCCGCATCGAAATTGTACATATGTGCTCGTAGAACAGTTACTCAAAACGGTTTCGCAAAGAACTAAGAAGGAGGAACTCCGGGTTTTGCCTGATCGCACATTTTATGATGTCTTGTCGGTGATCATCTTCAATGATAATTCCATACCTCTCCTATTCCACACCCTGTAGATAATTTGTTGCTGAAGGCTTATTAATTTTTCTGTGTTTGATGATGATGAATTGTTTATTTTACATTGCAGTGTTACACTCCATTCCTTGAACTTCAGCTGTTGACCTCTTGAAGTTGAAGCGTATAAGGTTTTCCTTGGTTTTTTTCGCTTAAAAGAATACTTTGCAGCGAATTGTACTTTTCAACAAAATTTTAACGATTTACCGGAAATTTAAAGGAAGTTAAAATTTTCCGTTAAAAATTTCGTTAAAAGAATTAAACGCACAGAATTTTGTGTAAACCCCTGGCGCTGACAGCTCCCTCAGTCACAATCTCGTGTTGTTCTGTGAGATACCAAGTCGCTACACGAGATCTTTGGTCTGCCAAGGAGTAAGTAGGTGCTGTAGAGAACACTGTTAAGTTGAGCTGAAAATTGCCAGCTACGCGGAAACTAAGCCACTTACAGGGAGAGGTATTGTCGGAGAACGAGACGAGCTAGGAGTGTAGGTCCTGGCGCAGCCAGTAATGCTCAAAGAATCTCTGCACAGCTTTAGAAACGTTGCAAGAGTGTGTCTGTATACTCAGGCAATCGGTCTGAAATATGGTCAATGAGGCTTCTTTGTGTTCGATACCCTAAAAGGCCGGTTTATTACTAGTGAACCGTTAATGTATCGAATTGTCTGTCCTGTGATTACACCTGCATTTTGGACTGTACCAATGAGCCCTAAGCCGCTATATTTTTTTCTCAGACATCACGTGGTATTGAGCCGGCTCCAGGACATAACTCCAACGCGATGTCGCGCGCTAGCCGCGTACGACGTCGCGGCGCTGAAACGCGGACGTGCGCTCGGTGACGCATGGTTAGCCGCGGAGCACGAAATGTTCTCAGTGTTTAAGTTCCCAGACCACATTTCTAGCAAGGAACGTAAGTACAGAATGTGGTAGGCAACAGTCAGCAGTAGGACAATTGATCCGGGAATGGGTGATAGTGACCTTTTTCCGCAGTATAACCGTAATCACGGGTAAAAATTGACCGAAGAAGTTGTAGATGGCAAATACTGACGCTAGAAACCATCCACCTGACCAGGATTCCTGTATAAACTGTCGCTTATCGTCCTATTGAAACCACATTCATATACCATCTCTAAGAAAGGTTGAAATAAGGCAAAGGCGTGCCGCATGCCCTGTGGGGAGCGTATCTAGCCGTCGGAAGCATTGGACCGCGACAACTCTCCAATTTCGTCGCGCACCGTGCGCGACCGCAGGGGGGTTCGCGCGGCGTTGGAGTTATGTCTGCCCTCGTAGTGATCCTATTGATATAATCGCTAGAGCGTGGCTGTGAAACGGAGCTGATGAGTAGTGCTGCATACTTCAAATGTCGAGGTTCCTAAGATCTATAAGTCAAGTTTTACAATTTACTGATTGTAGTGAATCTAGAGTGCGCTTGGAATTTTTATATACGCTTGCAAGCTAACACACTGGTCCACGACTACATCTCTTGTCATTCAAAAGCGTTTTCTACTGAAAAATGGATGCTTGGTGTAAAAAATGGATCGTATGATAGCTTCGATTTTTTCTCCGTTTTCTGGCGTTTTTGGTTTTTCTGATTTCTGACGAAAGCGATTTTCTCTTTTCTGGGAAAATTTTCAAAATCCCGCCCATCCCTTGTATGCGATCTTCTGCACGAATCGAACGCGCGCGCATGATGTTACCACACGGTCGAATTCGGGGACAACTCATTGTATTTCGCAACGCACTCCCCTCTGGTGTCCTTCCTTCGTTTCGCAGTCGTAACTTCTCATCATCCTCATCGTTCTGGCCGGGGTGTGGCTATGTATCAGGTCCGGTCGGGTTTCCCGTCTTCAAAATTCGATCGATCTGAGCCCGCATTTAATTCTCGCGCGCGCGGGCGACTATAAGTTGCTAGCGGTCTTGCGCTATATACCCTTGACGTCTGACTGGTTAGCATGTTATTTTCGATCAGAAGCTGCGAAGACTGGTGGCTCCAGTATTAGGAGTTCGCGTTCTGCCGTCTCTTCTTTCAAACGTTGCATATGCTCTCCTGACATTCCTTACTTGAAGTAGGGTCGCAGCGCGTCCACCATCGGTCCTTTCATACCTCCGACGCTGGGCGACGCGATGGCATGTGTAGCGGCGAAATGTATTGATCGCGTCGCTCGGCGTCGGAGTATAGGTAGGGCATACTGCGATCGCCTCTCGTATCAGAATCGTTTTTCTCCACGCCATCTGGAAGAGAGTAGAGACTCTGTGTGTCGAAATGCAAAAGTTTTGACGCGGCCGTCGTACATTATAATTTCTGCTGATCGATATTTTTACTCCAGACGGGAGCCTCGGAAATGATTCAGGGCGCAAATAGGGTCGGAGAGGGTCACCTTGTTGGATACTTCTAGTGCTTGATAAGCTTACAGCCGGAAAAAGCTGTCTGGGTTGTCCACCGTAGTTCGGAGTGAAATTTAGGGAATTCGTTACGGGATCACGCAGTTGCCTATCCCTCTTCTAACCAGTCGCTGCAGCTAGTGATATTTGCGAGCTTGTCCGGTGCACATATAATACCGCTCAAATTCTTTGCAAAAAAGACGCTTTGTGACGGATTAATCCGTCGCAAAGCGTGTTTTTTGCAAAGAATTTGAGCGGTATTGTAGGGTCGACGGGGGGGGGGGGTCTCCTGATGGCAGAAAATCCCATAGAGCCCTATTTGCGTCGTTAATGCCCTCATCCCTGGCTCCAGCGTATAGAGCCTGTAGTAAGAGCACTCCGTGGCTGATAAAGCCAGGTTTGAACCGCGCAGCTATGGACATTGCGCACCGGACAACTCGGACGGGTTTTTCTCCGGTTGTGAGTGTATCGGCGAGTGATACTTCTATACAACGTTATGTGTTGCAAGAAATTAGAAGTTCGATGCAGTCCCGGTGTGTTCTACCTCTATCATGTACTGAGCTAGACTTTTTCTGATGTATTTGGACATATATGTATGTGCTTTTTTACCAAGGCGAATATCCACTAAGTACTAGGTGACCCCTCCGAGCCTATTTGCGCAGATTTAGGAACTTAGTAAGTGTAGAGTGGAAAAGCTGATGTGAAATTCACAGGAACACTAAACGAGCCGTTCGATCGATACGTTTACGATACGGCAAACACTCATTCTATACCTGGGGCCAGATTCATCAACGACTAACCCACAGGTATAGGGGTAGAGATACTCACGATGAAGCCTGCGTCTCTGACTCTTTCCTTATCTCTACCTGACTTTATCTTATCTCTACTCTTTATACCCCGCATACTAACGGGTTTAATTGTTGATGAATCAGGTCCCCGAACTTAAAAGTTACTGTTCCAACACTGGTTTGGAGGAAGTACCAACTACTCCTCGTTAAACGCACACAACAAAAAACTGCGGACGAGTTGTCGCGATGCGGCCACGGAGCAGAGGCTATACCGTAGTCTTTTGCTGTCTGCGCCCTCCTAGCTTAGAGATCGAGTCGGCTTAAGGCCGCCACAGACTTCTGCGGCGTCGCTCGGCGGCGCCGCTCAGCGGCGCCGCTGGCGGCGCCGCTGGAGGCGAGCTCTGCGTCTCTGCCCTATGGTTAAGCATAGGGCAGCGGCGCCGCCGGTGCCGCTGGAGGCGAGCTCTGCGTCTCTGCCCTATGGTTAAGCATAGGGCAGCGGCGCCGCCGAGCGGCGCCGCAGAAGTCTGTGGCGGCCTTTACACGCTGGCATTCGATCGATCTCTTGTAAGCCCGCGATGGCACACTCACCGATCGAGTCGTGGTGCAGTGGATAGCGGGTTGCTTCGAACGAAGAAGATTTTTGGTTCGATTCTTCTGCGTTGTGGAATTCTTGCATTTCAGCTGACGGTGCAATCCCTGTCGGGGAGGGGGGGGGGAGGGTCTCCGGGCTACTCGCCCCCGTGACGTCACAGTCGGCGCGCGAACGGAGTTTCGCACGACGTCTGGCGTCTCTCGCTGCCAACCGAATCTCTCACTCGCAGCCGGAGCCTCCACCTCTCCGTGCACTTTTGCAGTCTTCAGTGGAGCGCATTTTCTACACCACGCAGCGGAGTCCTCGTGGGTTCATGAGAATCCGTTTCACTTAGTGGCAGTAAACCATCTCCGGAGTGAGATAATTGGTGCCAGACGTGCCCAGGAATGGTGAAACCCTGACTAGCCTTTTAACAGAAATCCATGAGTCCTTGGATTTGCAAAATATGCATTTGAACACGGTGATGATCCCAACGATGCGCCAAGCATTCTGCTTCGACGGTATCCCGTATTACCATACGGACACTGCTACGGGCATCTTAACCAGGGATAGGGGCTGGTCTATCATATTTGCCTTTAGTAGGGAAGCCCTGTACGTGATGGTAGCTTTTGTATAAGACATCAAGCCCTTATTTTCTGTGCTTAACGCCAGAAATTGAGTCCTGGGCGTTTTCAGATATCCAGCGGGTTCTTTCGAAGCGTTTATGGATATGCCTGGATTATGGGGAACATATGGCACATGGCTATAGATGCAAATTGACCAGAGGGGGTCAACATGTACTCAATGGCTATTCCGCCTTGCCCCAAGCGCTGCATAGTGCTGTTCTACAGGGTGAGCCTCACTCCTTCATTATACGGAAGACCTTAGTGTTTGGGATGAGATGTTCATGAGCTCATTGAAAGGAAAGAGGCACATATGACCAATATTCTTCACTCCATTTAAGCTCTCTAGCTTTTCGGCCAGCTGTCCTAGATTATCTACACTGACTGTGTATGTGTCGACTCTTCGACTCATGCCACTCCACCGTCGTAAAGACGGTAGGAAAAATCCTAGGAGCGTTGGCAGACCTCTATTAAGAATATTATGAGGACATTCAGGTGTCTGGTTAGACCTCGAAGGTCCCAGTGAGGTGGAGAAAGAGCTTTCGTCCATCCTTAGACAGCTTTGGAGTGTAGTTCGAGAAGTTATCTGCTTGGAGCATTTGAGTCGTGCTCCTTCACTCCTCCTTAAAAATCTTCCCCTCCTATGGTTGCTCGCAAATATTTCAATGTGACCTCCTAAGCGAGCCAATGCAACCGGCCTTTGCGTGATGTGGTCGGTACCAGTCCCTGTAGATTTCGTAAGCCGTCATCGTGCTTGGAGACTCTCTCATCGCGGCCGTGAGCTCATGATTCACACGTGGACCAGGTATGGAGACATTCGCGCCCGCGTGCACTCTCTCGTCTGGAATCTCGGGGAGGCAGTCCATTGTGAATTGTTAACGATAGCTACTCGTGTGTACTTACAACATGCAATACAACATATGAATGTCTTAACTTACCTGATCCCCTCCCTTGGAAATGTCCGACCCTTACGCTGAAACATTGAAAAGTTTGAATATGGGACTATGCACGGTGCAGGGAGGGGCGGGGGGGGGGGCACTATGCACGGCGGCACGGTTGTGATCCAAAACTCTATTTGCTTTGGAAAGAAATCGCAAACCGTTATGCACTAACTGATTAAAGTAAGGCCTATGTCATACCATCGCTCACCCCGAGCGAAGCCTAATGATAAGCTCCCATATCGATCGGGCGGCGCGATGAGATCGATATGGGAGCACATCATTAGGCGTTGCTCGGGTTGAGCGGTGGTATAACAAAGGCCTAATAACGTTGCTTTAACGTGTTTTCGTGGTTTTATAGTATTGTCCAGGCTTCTGTTCAATCTGCTGTGTTTTCATTATTCCCTCCCCCGACTAGGAAAGCAATTTAGAAAGCTGATCTTGGTATTGGAAGGGCAGCAATTGATAATGTAAGCATATTTATATATATATATATTTATATTTATATTTATATGTTGTGGTGCATGTTGCATTTCTTTAAAAGTTGAAATGGGTGCCCCCCCCCGGCAGGGATTGCACCCAGCTGACTATATGAGATTTGAGAGGTTTCGACGTCTACACGATTTCAAGGGGTTTTTTGCGCATTTTTTCCACCCGTATAAGCGTTCGATCGTTTGAATTTTTCCTTTCGCGCCCGAACAACTCATCTGAAAACTCGTCCGCAGTTTTTTGCTTGTATGCGCTTAACCGCGTGTGTACCCACTTTTTCGTTGAAGTGCCAATCACATGAATATGAATGCGAATATTTCACGAGGTGGCGTAAAGGCCACAACACACTTCTGCGGCGAGTTGCGAGCGGCGAAAACGACGAGCCACACCGCTAAGGCTCCGTTTATACTTCCGACGCCGAGCGACGCGACGGCACGTATAAGCCCTAGTTTATAGTTGCGCCACCACGCGGCGCGGCACCACGATCGCCATAGATACTGATTTTTTGCACCGCCCGATCGATATCTATCCCGACCATCGTGCCGCGCCGCGCAGCGGTACAAGTGTAAACTAGGGCTAAGGCCCCGTTTATACTTCGTCGCGGCGCGACGCGACGCCACGTCTTCTTTTTCTTCTTCTTCTTCTTCAGCGTTTGTCCCGCATCGTAGCGGGGTCCGCTATTCTGGTGTTATGACGCCACCTTTCCCGATCCAGCGCTAGATCAGGGTAAACACCAGTAATCTTCAAGTCCGCATGTAACGTATCAGCCCAGCGCTGCTTCGGGCGCCCTCTAGGCCGCTTTCCAATTACCTCGAAGTTAAGGCCTATCTTGCGGGCGCTGTCTTCCTTTCCACGCAGAACATGGCCGTACCATCGCAAGCGAGCTTCGCGCATCTTGTCGGCTATCGGCGCGACACCGAACTTCTGCCGAATAGCTTCGTTTCGAATGCGGTCCATGCGCGTGACTCCAGCCGTCCAGCGCAGCATCTTCGTCTCCATGACGCTGAGGCGCGTTTCAACTTCCTTGGTCGCTGGCCAACACTCAGCGCCGTACATCGCTACTGGCCGGACGACTGCTCTGTATATCTTCGACTTCAAGCGCTCTGGTATCTTCTTATTGCAGAGCACCCCAGTCAAAGAGCGCCACTTGGACCAAGCTGCACTCACGCGTGAATTCACTTCAATCATCAGTTTGCCGTCAGACGTGACTGCTGATCCCAGGTACTTAAAGACCGAAGTGCGTGGGAGCTCGATGCCGTTAACCTTGATGGAGCTGGACTCAGTAACGTCCGTCGTTAGATATTCGGTCTTCTTCACGTTCAATTTGAGCGATCCAAGCGATCACACCAAGCTTGCACCTCTCGCTCGAGTTCATCTTTATCTTCGCTAGCGAGCATTACGCCATCAGCATAAAGCAACGTCCAAGGGACGGGGCTCTGAAGATCTCGAGTGATGGCATCCATGACGACAACAAAGAGGAGTGGGGAAAGCGCAGAACCCTGGTGTACTCCGACAGAGATGGGAAACTCCATCGAGGTTCCAGCTGCAGCTTGAACTCGACTCTTTGGACAAGAGTAGAGAATTCGCACCCACTCTATGAGCTCTTCAGGAACTCCATGATGTCGCAAGGCGTACCATATCACTTCACGCGGTACGCGGTCAAAGGCCTTCTCTAAGTCGAGGAAGGCGATATGCACCGACTTCTGTTTCTCGCGATGCTTCTCTATCAGGAGGCGGGCGGCGTGAATGACATCAATGGTGCCACAGCCAGCCACGAAGCCGCACTGATTGCTGGACAGCTGGACGATCTCACGAATTCGTCCGTCGATAATTCGCTCAAAGATCTTCATGCTGTGCGAAAGCAAGCGAATCGGACGGTAATTGGAGCAGTCTGCAGGACTGCCCTTCTTCTTCCAAATCGGAATCGTCGTACTTTGGCGCCAACACTCAGGCACTTTTTTCTCCGCCACAACCTGATTAAAGAACTTCGCCAACCACTCAGCAGGGTACCACAGCTTTGACTTCCACAGATCAGCTGCCACGTCGTCGGGCCCAGTCGCTTTGCCTGGCCTCATCTTCTTCAAAGCCGCTTCAATCTCCTCCACGGTGATCTTCTGAACGGGGCCGTGGGTTGGAGCCGTTGAAGGGATGGCTGGATGAGGAAATTCTACCGTAGAGATTTCCTCAAAGTAATCGCGCCATCGCTTCAATGCCTTCTTGCGGTCCATAAGAAGATGGCCGTTCTCATCATTGATGCCGAAGAACTTCTCGATGTCCTCGGTCTGGCGATGGCGATTCTTTGCGAGTCGGTACAGATACCGCTCACCATCGCGCGACTCGAGCTTCTCGTTGACATCTCCATAATGAGTGGCTTTTGCAACAGCCACTGCCTTCTTTGCAGCTGTCTTCGCCTCTTGGTACTTCCGCCAGTTATCGGCTGTTTTTTCGCCGAGAAACACGTGATATAGCGTCTTCTTCTCTCGAACTTTGGCTTTCACGTCATCTGTCCACAGCCAGGCCTGCTTGTCGACCTTCCGTCGTCCAGGCTTCGTGATGCCGAGCTCCGACCGTGCAGCGTGACGAATCGCGTCGGTGGCCTTCTCCCAAGTTTCGTCGACAGTTGTAACTGTCGGTAACCGCACGCGAGAAATCACAGCTGCTTCCTTCTCTTTCATTCGCCACCACTTGATTCTTGGTGCACCGCATCGCTCGACCTGCTTCAGCCTCGGAGGGGCGATCTTTAAAGTACAGATCAGCAGTCGATGCTGTGGGGCAACCGTCTCATACGGCACGACCTTCGCGTCTCTGACAAGACTTCGGTCTCGATCCTTCACAAGGACAAAGTCTATCTGAGTCCTGGTGTTCCCACTATAGAACGAGATGAGGTGGGAATCGCGTTTGCGAAATACGGTGTTCACTATGGTGAGGTTGTGCGATTCCGCATATTCAAGGATACGCTCACCATCTGCGTTACGCGACCCGTATCCGAACCCACTATGACAGCCGTACCCGTCTTTCGTCGCGCCGACGTGCCCGTTGAGGTCACCAGCGACTATGATGACATCTTTCGACGGTACCTCTGCTGTCTTCTCATCAAGCAGGCTCCAAAACTCTTCCTTGGCTTGATCCGAGCAGCCAGTTTGCGGAGCATACGCAGAGAAGAAGTGATAGAGTCGCTCCTTCGCGGCGACAACGATCTTCATCAATCGATTGTCAAAGCGCTCAACACTTACAATCGAGTCACGAAATCGTTCGGAGACGATTATTCCGACACCACTGGTGGTCCTGGGACTTCCACATAGAACGGCCTTGAAGCCTCGTCCTATGTCCCTTGACTTGCGGCAGGACCACCTCGTCTCCTGCACCGCACAGAAATCAACTCTTCTACGCTCCAGTGCTTCAACCAACTCGCACGAGCGGCCCGTCAACGTACCCACATTCAGCGTTGCCACGCGGGTCCTGCTTACGTTACGGGACTTTCGGACTAGCTCAGTTGCCCCACGATGCCGTCCTCGCATCAGGGACCCTCGCATACTTTCCACACTCGCCGGGCTTTGCGAGTGCGCGTCGGCTCCCGCGGACGCCGTAGCACTATCTCGAAATCTCTTAAGCGTCATCAACCATGTGATGTGACATGGGTCTTCGTAGGCCGGCCTGTCACAAATGCCTGTCGCCTGCAATCGAATGTCCGTGATCGGCTTAGCTCGCAGATCGAACAGTTTCCAGTGGCACCACGTGGAGGAACGGACATCGCCACCGACGCGACGCCACGTATAGTGGCCATATTGATTGTGCGACGCGATAGATCAATTTGGCCTCATTGCGTGGCCATCGCGTCGCGCGCGACGAAGTATAAGCGGGGCCTAATGGCCACAATGATCGGGCGAAGCGATCGATCAATTTAGCCACAATACGTGACGTCGCATCGCTCGGCGACGAAGTATAAACGGGGCCTAACGCAGTCTTGGCGGCGACAAGCGTTCTTGTATTTCTGGGTGGACTGTATTTCTAGTCGGGATCTACTGCTGCTATTTGTCTTCCCGCGTTCTGTCCGCGCTCTGGTCGCTCTCTGCCGCCAAAGGCTAAAGCGCAGGCAGTCTCTGTAGGCTCCGAATCGGCGCGAAATCGGCGGCTACAGCAATAATGACGCACATCATTATTGCGGTAGTCGCTGATTTCGGCGGCGGCGAGCTTCCCCTATGACCCGTTTATACTTCGACGCCAAGCGACGCAACACAACGTATTGTGGCCACATTGATCGAGAGACGGGATCGGTCAATTTGGCCAGTATACATGCCGTCGCGCCGCTCGGCGTCGGAAGTATAAAAGGGTCTTATAACAAAGGATAGGGCCTCGGAGAAGTTTGTGGAGGCCTTGACAGCTCACAGTGTGTACCCAGCAAACCTTAAATAGCTGCCTATTTTCTCATGACTCCTCGATTTAATATCGGCGGTCTATGCCAAGGAAGTGTGGTAGCGCAGTCTGGGGAGTCATTGACTGCCACGTGCACTGCATTGCAAGGTTTTTGGCTAGGATTTTCTGCCAAGTCCAACCAAGCCTTCCATCCTTCCGGGTCGGCGAATTGGTATCGCACTTCTTTAAGTGGTCTGCAAGAACATTAACAACAGAAAATTTTGAAGATTGCTTCTCCTGAGCGTTAATATTCAACTGATGGGCTTTTAATGGTATTTTCGCCAGTTCATTCGGTACCTATGGGCGCGTGCAGCGCAGTCAGAGGAGGTGCCAGCTGTCGCGAGAACCCGATACCAGATTCTTCGTTCGGAATTCCCTCCGGCCAACCAAATCTTCTATCGCTCCGGGGGGCGGTGAAATGGTACCACAAATCATTGTTTATGCCAAGTGCGTATTCAAATCGTCTCCGCGTCATCTCGTTGAAGTGGAATGTGTGGCACATCCCAAGAGGGATTGAGTAGCACTGTCCTTTATCCTTTATTCATGTCCTTAACGAAGTCACGAGTCAGTTATCGCGAATTGCCGGAAATTTATCGAAAAATTCCTTTAAAAATATAACGCCCAGAACTTTATGTGCATCCCTGGTGTACATATAGTGGATGTCTTTAGAAATCTGTTTTAGTTGGCAGTCATGGCCTGACAACCGCGAAGCTGAGGATATTCACATAGGATAATTGGAGCTCTATTGTACATATAATACTTTCAGGACTCCAGAGCTCGAGGAGAGGTCAAAAAAATTTTCGCCCAAACTCCGCCCAGGGGGTTATTTAGAGTACTGATCACGAATCTGACATCCGCTTTTGAAATTTCGGCCGATTACGGTAGGTTACGGTAGGTGCGGGTGACTAGTGCTGTTGAGGTCATAACCTCGGATTTCGCCCAACCTTCGGCGGGGAGAGGGGGGTTATTTGGGGTGCTGATCACGAATCTGACACTCAGTTTTAGTATTACGCTGGAGTTTGGGAGAAATCGGTGACCATGACCCTAGTCACCCGTACCTACCGTAACCGATCACTACTCCGGCGTAATACGAAAAATGAATGTCAGATTCGTGATCAGCACCCCAAACAACCTCCCTGGACGATGTTTGGGCGAAAAACACAATTCACAAAATGTCGCATTTTTTACCACTCCTCGATCTCTGGAGTCCTGAATGTAGAATAGTGCCGAATGTTGATTACTCGACGAGCACTGTTCTGCTGCAACAAATCTTCCGTACCCATTGCAGTTTCATTTGCTGTTGTATTTGCACAGCAATAGTTCTTGAACCGTTTACAGAATGGGATCGTTAATTTCAACTTCTGCTGGTTCTTGAACCAGCAGAAGTTGCTGGTTCAAGAACCAGCAGAAGTCGAAATTCAAAATTCAAGTTTTGCTGGTTATTTTAATGTTGATGAAGGCAGACTGTTTCAGTTCATCGAACGAGATGAACGCTGACCTAGTCTATACGCTGTGTTCATACCTGGACCTGGGATCCTTGTTGGCCTTGGCAGCAGCGGACACTATTTTGTCACCCTTGGTCCGAAAGTACATGGAGAAGAAGAAGATGGAAGTTGAGCTGACGCTGGTGAGTAAAGTTACGCCAGCACATGTTTGTTGGGAAACGACGAACTGCTCCTGTTTGCTCCCAGTTTTTGTTGTATGGGGCGTGGAACGCGGTCGGAGGTTACGCCAACAGTCTAGAAGCGATCTAACGGTAACCTTTCTGTCCCGCCCAGGCCAAGCAACACTTCCATCCCTGTGGAAGAGGTGGACTGGTACTATACCTGCCTGACAAGGATGAAGTGCTGACTCTTCCATCGACTGGTCATCGAACATCACTGTTTATGCCAATTTTTTTTATTTTTATTTTTTGGGGGGGGGGGGAGGAGGCATACAACGAGCCATCGAAACTTGCGAGATCCACCTCCTTCGAGGTCCTCCCAAGAGTAGCACTTGACTTGGGGACTTCGGGAGAATCAGACATTTGAGCCCGTTATGCACATTGTGAAACCAGCTTTTTAACTGCTTATCTATTTGTTTGTTCATTTATCCAAGATTTCTCTGGTCTGCTCCTGGAGTGGAGTACCAGCCCCTTCATCAGTTGGCGAAATTTTGCTCGGCTTTCTGCCTTTTGACCCTTTTCTACATAGCTCGTTGCAGCTATAATTTTTTCGTGGCGATGGACATTCAAGAGCCTTCCACATAGCTGAAATAGTCTTTTCAAAGCCCTGGTCTGGTTTGGATCATCACCTTATCAAAATAACAGGAGGTTCTTATTTCGATTTCGAGGTTCCAATGATTTGCAACAACGTTTTACAGGAATGTGAAGCGGATGTGGTAACCTTGAAATATGAGGAGGTCTGTTGATCTATTTTACGTATGAAAGAGACCCATTATGAGTAACTTCCTTCAGTATTATCGCGAGGAGAGCGATGTGCTTCCCAAGCCCGTCTGGAACGAAGTGTCTTCCCGTGTGCTCGATATTTATGGTATCATCATTACTCAGGTCAGCGATCATCTTGCCTTTTTCAGTAGCGGTTCACTAATTTAATGGGCCATCCATCGCTATGCATGTATGGTTACGGCATACGGTATACTGTCCAATGAGCTGTTTAAAAAAACACCTGAGAAGTCGATCAACTCGAAGTTGACCATTAGTAGAGACCACAAGGTCGTAGTTCTGTCGGTCCAGGGGCGGGCGTAAATTTTGCGAGTTTTCCCAGAATACAGAAATTCCGCCTATCTCTATGCGGCTCAGTGTAGACGTCCACCAACACATTTCGTACCTTGGCCACGTATTCACCTCTGAACCACTGCGTCTGAATGGTTTCTTGTATGTCTTCTCTCGGATCCCATTCTGTAAACCTTCCATCAGTTTATGGAACGCTGACGTGCTTCTATAAGGCCTTTGTCATACCATCGCTCACCCCGAGCGACGCCTAATGATATGCACCCATATCGATTCCATCGCGCCGCCCGATCGATATGGGAGCATATCATTAGGCGTCGCTCGGGGTGAGCGATGGTATGACAAAGGCCTAACGAAGAGTGTGGTCAGTAGCTGTGCACGCCTTCGAGGTGTAGATCATAATCAGAAAGAAGCTTTTTCCTATTTTAGGTTGGTCCAAAAATAATTTCTGATTTAAGCCTCTATATTCAAATCAAAGTATCATCTATAAAACGGTTTCCTAGCCCAAATACAGTTTCAGTATCTATATGCGTTTGATGAAGCGCTGAGGATGGATTGCCACTGACGTGAGCCCTGTACTTCTGGAATCAATGTATTTGTGGGGTCGGTTTCGTCTATGGGCCAGTATGTAGCCTGTATTGCTATCAAAGCAGACAGTCGATTGATATGGTGTTTGGTTCTGGAGAGTCAATTCTTCGCTACGTCTATCTATATTATGGGCGAAAAATAAGGAGACACTGTGCTAAATGACATTTTTTTTCTGGATATTTCCGCAGAATACAATACAGATAAGCGATTGTGTAAGCGTTTCCACTCTTGGTTGGGCAAGCTGCGGGAGTTCATTTCCAAACGTACCATCGACCAGTGCTTCAGTAAGCAACTTCATATCTCCCATTCGAGCTCTTCATTGATGGTGATGTCCGTTACCATGTACAGGAAGTGCCGCTGGAACCTCACACCTCAAGCAGATTGTGTCCCCCTTCAAATGTCTTGTAAACCTTTCGTTTGTTCCTCATGAGCAGCACTTTACAACACACAAGTGTTCGCATTTTATTAAACAAGGAAATTAGACGCTTCCATAAGCGCTTTGATTCTACTATAAGTTTTCCACCACATTTTAACGATGCTCAAGAGGGTTTACGAGAGGCCTGTCGATAAAAACTGCTCGAAAATGATTTCGGCATTCGAAACTATTCGAATATTCGAAATTTTTGCGAGAGCATAAGTGTAATATAGACCTCACGTCAAAGTGCCACTGCGGTTTGGTATCCTTCCCTTGAGAGCTCAACACGGACAAGCGGATGCAGCCGACAAGCAGTGGTGATGGTCTAATCTCGTTCGGAAGTCTCTCAACGTAAGGCGAAGTTGAATGTGGGAGCTGGAGGACGTCCGAAGCATGCGAAAGAAGGCGAATTGGACGGTAACTAGCGCAGTCCGCAGGACTGCCCTTCTTCTTCCCAATCGGGATGGTCATGCTTTGCTGCCAGCTCTCGGGCACTTTCTTCTCAGCAACAACCTGATTGTAAGACTCTGTCAGCCAGTCAGCGGGGCACCAGCCCTTTGACTTCCACAGGTCGGCTGGCGGGTCATCAGGATCAGTGGCTCTGCCTGTCTTCACTTCTGAATGGGACGTATACAGGAGATGCAAAAGGAACAGCAGGATGGTCAAATTCAACATTCGAGATTTCCTCGAAGTAGTCGTGCCATCGCTTCACAGCCATCTTACGATCCATCAGAAGACGTCTGTTGTTGTCGTTAATGCCAAAGAACTTCTCGATGTCTTCTGCTTGGCGACAGCGAGCTGTGGCGAGTCGGTAAAGATAGCGCCCACCATCGCGCGTCTCCAGTTTTTCGCCCACGTCAGCGTAGTGTGCAGCTTTAGCAGCGGCTACTGCCTTCTTTGCCGTTTTCCTCGCTTCTCGATAATTCCGCCAATTACAGGCTGTTTTGTCACCGATAAATACGTGATACAGCAGTTTATTTTCCCTGACCTTCTCTCTGACATCGTCAGTCCACAGCCAAGCCTGCTTGTCAACCAAACGCCGTCCAGGCTTCGTTGTGCCGAGTTCGAGGCGTGCAGCCCGAATTATCGCATTGGTAGCATCCTTCCAGGTTTCATCGACAGTTGTCACCGTCGGCAACCGAATGCGAGAAATAACTGCCGCTTCCTTCTCTTTCAGTTGCCACCATTTGATTCTAGCCGACCCGCATCGCTGGGCATGTTTACACCTCGAAAGTGTGATCTTCAGCGAGCAGATCAGTGGACGGTGTTGCGTGGCAACCGTCTCATGCAGCACGGTCTTCGCGTCTGTGACAAGGCCTTGGTCGCAACGCCTAACAAGGCATAGCCAATCTGCGTTTTAGCGTTCCCGCGATAAAACGAGATGAGGTGGGAGTCACGTTTCGAAATTTGGTATTCACGATGGTGTGGTCATGAGTGTCTGCATACTCAAGTGTACACTCACCATCGGCGTTGCGCGACCCATTGCCAAAACCACCATGACAGGTGTAGCCGTCTTTCGTTGCTCCGACGTGACCATTAAGGTCACCTGCCACAACAATCATTCTTCTGACGGCACTTCCGCTGTCTTCTCATCAAGCAGGGACCAGAACTCGTCCTTGGTTTGCTCGGAACAGCCTGTCTGCGGAGCATACACAAAAAAGAAATGGCATCGTCGCTCTTCTACGGCGACAACAATCTTCATCAAGCGGTCATCGAAACGTTCTACGCTTGCAATCGCGTCACGGAAACGTTCGGAGACGATCATACCGACACCAATGGTGGTCCTGGGACTTCCACATAGAACGGCCTTGAAGCCACGTCCTATATCCTTTGACTTGCGGCAGGACCACCTCGTCTCCTGCACCGCACAGAAATCTATCTTTCTTCGCTCCAATGCTTCAACCAACTCGCACGAGCGAGCCGTCAACGTACCCACATTCAACCTTGCTGCGCGGGTCTTGCCTACGTTACGGGACTTTCGGACTAGCTCAGTTGCCCCTAATGCCGTTCTCGCATCAGGGACCCTCGCATACTTTTCACACTCGCCGGGCTTTGCGAGTGCGGACGTCGTAGCATTATCTCGAAAGCTCTTAAACGTCATCAACCATATGATGTGACAAAATGTACGTAGGCCTGCCTGTCACTAGGGCCTGTCGCCTGCATTCGAATGTCCGTGTTTGGCTCGGTTCGCAGAGGCAAGCAGTTTCCAGTGGCACCACGTGGAGGAACGGACATCGCCACCAAATTAGAAGTTCTTGAATGTAATACCCGAAATCTAAGACAACTCTCCTTATAACTCAACAGTTCTGTCCATTTTGTGCTTGCTCTCACTTTTGTCGTTCTACCTCCATTAAAAGTTCAACGGTTGACAAGCAGCTCGAAGATAATGTGCTAGCCCTTGTGATCACAACATTCCCTACGATGTCTAAAAAGAACGGTCTGCTTTGTTGTTGCATTTCTGTGCAACGGTTTTCCCTAAACCTCACACCACTAACCTGGACTGGAAGGCCACGAAGATTTGCAGTGCAATTAAGGTTACCTAATATCGTGCTAAGGTTTTTTTTTGCGTTACGTATTGAGTGCAGGATTGCATACGCCTCTATTTGTCGACACTAACGGTGACAATAGTATTGTTGGTTGTCAAGCTCTTTTTTGGACTGAAGTTATGCACCAACTTATTATATTCCTAGCATGTAAATTTGTTTAAAAAAAAAGTTTCCAAATAGATGAACCATGCACACACATCGACCCACATCTATCACGCTACCCGGAGTGTCTCACCCACAGCTCCTGGCACTGCGGGTGCGAGCCGCCGTGAACTACGGCAGCCCTCAAAGCCCTATGCGACCAGCAGCTCCGCGACAAGTCGTCCGCGTCGCGGCTTCCATCACAGTGGCAGCGTGGGCCCCACTGTGGCGGGAGCGATATGGACGAGTAATCTGGGTGCTGCCGCTAGACTGTAGAGGCGCTTAGCGTCTCAGCGTTTTGTGTGCTTCACTTTGAACTACCATAGCTTTCTCAAATCTTATCTGAATTAATCGAAATGAGCACCCTTGGAATCAGGACACTTTTGCCAACGGGCCACCCGTCGACTTATTCCATGAGCGAAAAAATTAGGTGGTCGAGATTCGACAAAATCCACGAAAGCCGTTTTGGCTTAGTCTTGATTGGTGAAGGTTTTACCAGCGAGAAAGTTCTGAAAGTGTTTGAAAAAGTGGCAGTCGATTGATGAGAGATCTGGAGAATATGACGGGTAAGGCAGAACTTCAACTCTTAATCCGCTCAATTTTCGAATAGTGACTTGCGAAACGTCTAGGCGGGCGTTATCTGGAAAGGAATCGGGCCTTTTCTGCTGACCAATGCTGGCTGAGGTTGATGCAGTTTTCGGTGCATTTCGTCGATTTCCTTACAGTAGGACTCTGCTGTGATCGTTTGGCCCGGTACCAAAAAGTTGTAATGGATCACACCACCCGCCTACTACCACAGAGCGACCATTACTTTTTTGGTGGAGGTTCGCCTTTGGAAAATGCCTAGGGGGTTCGTTGACGTCCACCCACTGTCCGGCACGTTTCCTGTTATCATACAGAATCCACTTTTCATCACACGTGATGGTTCGATCCAAAAGCGTGTCAGTTTTGTTGCGTAAAAGTAGAAAAGAACAATTTTTGCCGCTCGCTAAACCCGTGGGGCGCCCTCTTTTCGAACTTTCCACCTTCCCGAAGCATTTCAAAGCATCTGCAACAGCAGTTTTACTGACGTCTAGCTTTTCCGCGATCCCGCGAACTGTTTGGGATGGTTCAGCTTCCAGCAATTCCTTAAACTCGTCCAGGTTGCTCCAGGTCCAACGCTACGGGGGTCGTCTTCGATTCTAAAATCTCCGGTCCGAAATTTACAAAGCCACTGGCGCACAGTGCTTTCTCCAACACTATTAGGCTCCACACTTGATTGATTTAAGTCGAGCTGTCTCGGCTACGGACTGTCCCAGTTTGAAGTCGAAATAAAATATCGTTCGGAGTTGCTCCTTCGACATACTTCAATAAGCCCTTCAAGAACAGAAATATGAAACAACGTTGAAACATATAAATTATTAGGTTGTTGCGAAAGTTCCCGATATTTTTCGAATGTGCTTGTTTTGTCAATCATATAGCAACCTATCTTTTGTTCATATAAAAAGATCAGGTATGCTTAACTTTATTATTATTGCTAGCTACTCACTCTCCCGCGCGACTTTTAGAAAAATAGAGCTTTCAAAGGAGTACATCCGAGGTATCTTATTGCATGACTTCGAATTTGGTTAGTCAGCAACCGCTCCCTGGCATTGCATCAATGGTGCATTTGGGGAGGGAACAGTGTCAGATCGCACTGCACGAAATGGTTAGCACGCTTCCGCAGAGGTGAGTTTAACCTTCCAGATTCGTTCAGGTCAGGACGTGAATCCGATGCCGACTACAGCCGATTGCGACAGCTGGTGGAGTCGGACCCACAGTGGGTTCCCCATGACCTTACCAAATGCGACCGCCAGCGACGTGCTGACGTGGCCACTCAATTGCTCTCGTACAAGCGCACAGTTAGTTGGCTGAAGTCTGTCATCAGAGTGGATGAGAAGTGGTGCCTGTACGTCAACATCAAGAGGAGCAGACACTCGGTTGACAAGGGTGAGCAGCTTGAGCCACAGCCAAAAGAGGGTCCACACCCTTCGAAGATCATGCTTTCTGTCTGGTGGGATTACAAAGGTGCCAGCTAGTACGAGCTGCTGGCCCATAACGAAACCTAACAGTGGACTTGCACTGTCAGCAGCTGGATAGACTGGCCGCCAAAATCGCAGAAAAGCGTCCGAATCATGGTACAATCCGACACGGCTATGCTCGGCCGCGCATTGCAAGAAGGACTCGCCAAGAGCTTCTCGACCTTGGATGGCAAGGGCTGTCTCACCCACCGTACAGCCCAGATATTGCACCAACAGGTTACCACCTTTTCCTGTCTCTTCTAATGTCATGCAAGGAAAAACGTTCGATGACGAGGACGACACGCTGGTTGGCTGCCTTTTTCGAATCAAAGCCAGAAAAGTCCTATGCTGACGGGGTCGGGAGTCTGCCTGAAAGGCGGAGAAGAGAGATAGAACATGATGGCGTTTACCTCGTTTCTTGATGTGTTTCGTTTTTTTTTTTGTAAAACTAAAAAAATGTAAAATGGCGAGAGCTTCTGCAACAACCTAATATTTAGTCAGATAGAGCGAAAAATTCTGTGCAGAAAGTAGCATTTATGAATTTTTACTTAATAATAGACGAATGAAAAATAGTAACACAAAACGCTGAGAACTTTCCGGACATCTTAATAGATCTCATATGCGTCACATTTACTGCGTTTTCTCCTCTTTTTTCCCAAGTAGATAAATTGGTTTTATAATCAGTTGAAAGCCCGCGTATCGCTTCAGATTGGCGAACATCTTTCTCAGCGTTATCAGAATTACTTTCTTTAACTTGCCAACATCGTGCGCCTTTTACGGCCGGACTTTAATTTAATCTTTAACTTTAATTGAAGGCTCTGATTTTCTCTATGAAATGCTTCATTCCAGAGATATAGTGCACACTCACAGGAGCTGTACTGTCCAGATCTGATCTGGGTTCTGTGATTTGTTCTCTCAATTATAGAGTCACTATTTTTACGATGAAAACATCGTAAATTCCTGTTTTGCGCTTCCAATCCTTAAGAAACGGAAATTTAGCCATTTTTGAACGTCTTGCAACTACATATTTGTTGGGTCAGCTCAACGATGGAAACATCGTAAATTCCTGTTCTGTGTATCAATAACTCATTGAAATGCAACAGAAATTTAGATGTTTTTAAACGTTTTTCAACTATTCGTTGGGGCAAGCTTTCCGCCTTGGAACATTCCACCAAGAACTCATGGAATGTTTTAGAGCCTATTGCTACAGGCATAGGATAGAAACGCCATTATTTATGGGCAACCTATACTTCATCCTGAAGTCTGGGTCAAATTCGTGAATATGTAATATGCAGGTCGCTAACTTTGATTTCAGAAGGACTGCTCCGCTATTTCCGAAGATGCGTACGCGCTTCTGACGAAGATCACGACATACTGCCTGGAGATATCGTTTCATAGTCGAAGCGAGGCTCGAAAAGTGCTTCGGGCAATCACTCTTAGACCACGTTCGGATGTGACGCTCTTTGAGAACGCAAGAGGCCCGGATCGGTGAGTTCCGCGTTCTTCCTTGAACCTTCGAACAGTTTCGTGCAGGGTGAAGGAATCGTGCCTCTTAATGTAGCTCTTCTGAAAAAACGATAGGAGGGTAACGGACGGCGAGAAGCAACACCTTATGGTACACGCCGTCATTAGATGTTGTGGAGGCGACTTCAATATGTTTCACCTTTACAGTAACTAACTGGTGCTGTCCGAGGTAAAGGTTAGCGTTCAGTGTTTCTTAGACAAAACTAGTAGCGATTCAGTACATAGCACAATAAAGGGCAAGTGTTCAACTGCAAATTGCTGCACGATTTCGCTTAAAGGTAGGCATGACGCATCACAAAAATTGACTGGAGAAAGTCGGACATTATCATTTAGGCTTATGGTACACTCCCGCGGGAGTGTCTGCGGACGGGCGCGAATCGTGCTGAGATCCCTCACCTGACCAATCGTCGCACCCCGCCATCCGAGGATCGCTGCCCACGAGCCATGAGGGGGCTGGTATACTTCTCGTCCGTGAGAGGCATCCGTCCGCGGTGCACTGCACCACACCGAAGGCGCTCTTTATGCCTGTGCCGCCGCGCGGCGCGCCGCATCGCTTATATACTCCGCCGCCCCAAAACCACATTCGACGGAATTTCGGGTTAGGCCGGCAGCAAGTCCTGCGTATGCCGAGGAGCTGCTATAGCCCTACGCACACTTTTGCATCAACGCGGCAGCGCTATCTGCAAGCATAGGGTAGAGATGCAGAGTCGCCGCACCCAGTCCGGACTGCCGCTGATGTGCCGCCTACGCGGCAGGCGCGGTGGCAGCGACAGAATCCTTCAAGGCATTGTTGCCGCATTGCAGCGTTGGCGATTGAGCGAGCGGGAGGAGTGCCGCGTGAACTCTAGCACGCGGCAGTGGAAGGCGCGTACGGGTACAAGCTCTTCGCACGCTTTTGCGGCAGCCACCGACGCGGCAGGAACCGAAACAACCGCCTTCGCGGCATCCATTGCCGCGTGCTAGAGAAAGTGGAGTTCACGCGGCACTCCTCCCGCTCGCTAAATGGCCAACGCGGCAATGCGGAGGAGTGATGTAGCTGAATGGTTCCACGCAGGACCCTCGAAACGAAACAACTGATCGGGGAGTGTAAAGGATGGTTCAGTCTTCATTCTCTAGATCTGCTAGAGTCCAGACACGGGCGCGCGGTGCCGGCAAAGCCATGCGGCAACAATGCCTTGAAGGATTATTGCCGCTGCCTCGTTGACGGCACCGCGACTACCGCGTATAGGCCCCTGAACACTTCTGTGACAGCGCGGCGTGGCCATGATGAAGCATAGGACCGCGACGGTCGCGACGCGACACTGCGACACGTGCCGCAGGAGGGAGCATGCACACTCTTGTGGCTGTCGCGGCGGCTACCGCAGGCGACGCCGCGCTGAGTGCCGCAGGCTGGAATGGTTCAAATCTCCTGGCGGCGCGGCATGCATGGGCACTCGGTCCCGTTGCCTATAACGATGCTCTAACGCACCTGCGCCGCGACCGCCGGATTTCGCGGAGATAGCCGTCGCCCACTTGCCGCGCCGCGGTGTCGCAGAAGTGTACATGGGCCTTATGCGGCACATCAGCGGCAGCCCGGGCTGAGGTAGTTTTGCCCCGCGCGGCGATTCTGCGTCTCTGCTCCATGCTTAAAGATAGGACTGCCGCGTTGCCGCAAATTGTGCGGGAGCCTGCCGCAATGCTCTGTCAGCACCGCGCGCCCGCTGACGGAGAGTGTCTGGGCTCTAGCTGATCGCTGCGAGGATCAAGAGAATGAAAACTGACCCGTCCTTTAAACTCCTCGGAAGCTTCAGCCGCTCATTGCGAATGGGAGGTGCTTCTGTGATGGCGATTGGGACGCGTAGGCCCTGACTGGAACTTCGCTACTCTGCATTGCCGCGTTGGCGATTGAGCGAGCGGCTAAGCTGAGGAGTGCCGCGTTAAGTCAAACTTTCTGGAGCACGCGGCTGCCGCGAAAGTGTGCGTATCGCTCATGACAACGGCGGGTAGTGCCGCGCCGCGGGGGTTACTGTACGCAATACTGCGTACTTTTGTCGGCAGGAACGAAAAAGCCGAAGTACAAAGAAAATCGAGTATGCCGTGAAAACGAGTCAGAAACACAAACACAGCCAAAGCAGCAATGAAAATGCTCAAGCAAACACCAACAGACCCGAAGCAACAATGAAAACCAGCAGGTTAGCACGAATAAAAACAAGGGAGCAACGAAAACTAGCACCAAAACACGAATAAAACATCGGGGAACGAACGATTAAGCAAACATGAATACGATAAACGAGTTCACTACAAGAGCAAAAAAGAGAATTTATACAATTTTCACGCCTAATTGGACACTTTTCAAACCAAATTTATTTATTTATTTATTTACCAGACGTCCGGTTGGGGGCTTCGCCCCAAACCCCGAGAACAGAACAACTCCAATCTTCCTGCTTTCTTCTTTAAGCCATCTCACTTTTATTAAGTGAAAAACCGGTTCCACTATATAGACTAATAATGTGATTCTTATCCTTCTTGTGTAGATACAGAGCAAAAGCGATCTGTTGTCATCATAGGTGTGAGAGAATCTTCTGAATCAATTCCTTCAGCTAGAGTGGCGTATGATGCTAATTGTGTTAGGATCATTTTTGACTTTTTGTCCATCAATTGTCGACCTGTAGCTATCTACCGTATGGGACGTCCTATTCCAGGCAGAGCCAGACTTCTAAAAGTTGTATTTCCTATTTCATTCTTTGCTTCCAGGTCATTAAAGAGGACTCCTCACTTAAGGTATTTCTCTGAGCGAGGTATTTTTATAAGACCTTCATTAACCAATATGGAAAGGGACTGCTTAAATCTGAAAGATCATCTCTTCCAAATCGTTCACGTTTGGATGACGTAACTCATAATGATCACGCTGTGAATGAGAACCATAATAGCAATCATACTGGCAATCCCTTGTCGAGCTCTCACAACGATCAAACGCCTTCATGTCCAGCAAAGTTTCATAATTGTTCTACCCCGTCGGAAAACGTCTAAGGCCTCAGGGGATTTTAGATTCAATCATATCCTGCACTCTAGGTAATATCAGATCAACTGTGGAAATAGATATGGCTTGATAGGTCTTATGAAACGAAATACTGGTCTTATCATGCTGACTGAAACATGGCTTCATGAGCACATTGACATAACACCAATATTGTGTGACAGTTGCTATAAATATGCAACTTTCCGTTGCGATCGTAATATAAAAAGGGGTGGAGGTGTTGCTTTGCTTGCACTGAAATCCCTGTCCCCCTCACTAATCTTCAAAGAGTCGGTTGTAGATTCTTATGAGGTGTTATGCTGCAATCTGCATATGGGAATGACCACCATTCGCCTTATTATTATACTCTATACTAACGGGCTAAGCGATTAGCCATGGAGCACGTCAAAAAATAGGTGCGGAAGCATCAGGGGCGGAAACATCAAGGGCGGAAACATCGGGGGCGCGAAAATAGCAGAAAATACCCAGACGCCTTCTACGTGCCTGGCAATGCCGTAGATGAACCGAACACGTCGGCAAGCATGCCTGACGATGCCGTAGACGTGCAGAACACGTCGGCAACCCTACATGGCGAGCCGTAGACGTGCCGGACACGTCGGCAACCGTGCCTGGCGATGCCGTGGACGTGCCGAACACGTCGGCAACCCTGCATGGCGAGCCGTAGACGTGCCGAACACGTCGGCAACCGAGCTTGGCGAGTTGTAGACGTGCCGGACACGTCGGCAACCGTGCCTGGCGATGCCGTGGACGTGCCGAACACGTCGGCGACCGTGCCTGGGCATTTAGATGATCATTGACGGGAGGCGTTCACAGCAGGGGTAGGCAATCGATATCGATCGATATTATCGATTTTTCCGTGGGTGTCGTGCAAGCACCCTGAAACATCAGCCCTTGAGTAATCGAGGTTGCTGAACACGAATCTGAAGTCGACCAATCGATATCTATCGATATTATCGATTTTTCTGTGGATGTCGTGCAAGCGCTCTGAAACTTCAGGCCTGGGGTAGTCGAGGTCGCTGGTCGCTGAACGCGAGGGCGAAGCCCCTTTTTGAAGTGTCGATCGCCATCAATCCAGATTGAGCCGTTTTATCAATTTGTTTGTGGATGTCCTTCTGGCGATCGGAAATTTCAGTCCTAGGGGGTATTGTGGTTGGTATGAACGACTCTGAATCCCGTTATTGAAGTGTCGAGCGCCATCAATCCAGATTGAGCCGTATTATCGATTTTTTGTGGATATCTTTCTTGCGGCCGAACTTCCCTCCCCTGGGCTAATCGACGTCACTGAACTCGAATCTGAAGTTCATTTTTGAAGCATCGGTCGCTATCAATCGATGTCGGCCGGCATTAGCGATTTTTTGTGTAGTAAGAGCGCTGTTACCCTACCAAAATCCAAGTTTGAAAAACGCGCCATGTGCGGTTACACTCTTTAACGTGCAGTGTGCCTTAGTGCGTGAAGTTTCGAAAATCATGGCTGAATATCGATTTTTTGTGGATATCTTTCTTGCGGTCCGGTACTTCCGTCCTGGGGTAGTCGATGTCGCTGAAGGTGAGCGTGAAGTCCACATCTGAGGTGTTCATCGCCATCAATCCATTTGGGATTTTTTGTGTGGATTTAATCATAAAATAGTGGGCGGGGGGGGGGGGAATGGGTGGAGGGTGAATTACGGCACGAAAACACGGAAATAGTGAAAAATACCCAAAAATACTTCTCCATGCCTGGGAACTTCAGCCCTGGAGGTGGTCGAAGTCTTTAAACACAAATCTGAAATTCGCTTTTGAAGTATCGATCGCCATCAATGGATATTGATCAAGCTATAGATTTTTTGTGAACGTCGTCTAGGCGGTTTAAAGCTTTAGCCCTGGAGGCAGTCGAGATCACTCAACACGAATCTAAAATTCGTTTTTGAAGTATTGATTACCATCAATCAATACTGATCAAGTTACTGAGCGCGAAAATAGCGGAAAATACCCAGACGTCTTCTACGTGCCAGGAATTTAGAAGACGTGCGGAATACGTCGCGTGACGTGCCTAGGACTCAAAGGACGTGCCAAAGGCTTCGTTCAGCGTGTTTGGGGATTCAGATAGACGTGCCGAAAACGTCGTCCGCTGAGGGTGGATCAGTGAGGGGGACCAGTAGCAGTAATGGGGGACCGTTTCAATAGGGGAAGACCAGTAGTGGGGAACCAATAGATCGCCCTATCACACCATATAGTATACGTACTGCGAGCCTTTTGTACTCCTAGGTAAAGAAGAAAGCTGTGCAAGTAGAGCAGCTAACTTGATGTGATTCTCCTTAGCTTAGTGATACTGCAACATCGCGCGAAAGGAACGCCGATAGGCGTGACGGAGCACTTGTAATATATAAAACACCACCTGTACTACTGTTATGTCAAATCAATTAACTAAGGTTATAAGTGATTTGTTAGCCTGTAATCAAGGGTGCGTTCTGGTAGGCGATTTTAATTTCCCGGAAATCACTTTGAGTGGGAAACCTAGAATCAAACAGGCAAACTCAAGTGCACAAAACTTCCTCAATATGTGTGAAACGCACTCACTCTCACAATGTGTCCTCGTTCGGGACCTTCGGCAATAATATACTTGATATTGTTTGTCTAATGACAGAACCCTGGTCAGTAATTTAAGAGCATGTGCCCCTCTAGGATCAAGCGATCATTCTGTCCTCCGTTTCGACATCAACATTCAAGCACCTCTTCGCACATGTGTGTCCAAAAGGGATTTTACATTAGCTAACTACGATGTTATAACAAGATATCTAGGAGACATTGAATGGTTGGGTTCGCTCATTAATGTTGATTCAGTTAATGAGAAATATGAAATGCTGATGAACACGTTGACGACCGCGTCTTCTTCGCGTGTCTGGCGCGTGGGACCAACCGATTTTTTGCGACGCCGACAGCGTGGCATGACATCAGTCGTACGGTCCTACGCGACCGCAAAATTCGTCTCTTGGTGGAAAACGATGATGAGGATGACGAGGTGGTCCAAACGACGTTGATGCTGAGGACGATATCCTTGTACTACCAACTGACGACAATGATGGCCCAGAAAGTGAAGTAATAGAATCCGAAACAGAAGATGAGGATGAGGAAGCTTGGAAGAGCGATTTTGAAACCCCTAATCGGTGAAACTTTGCGACGGAGTCCGGCTTTCATGACGATGTGTTCGACTGCGGTAGGCCGATCGATTGTTATCGATTTTTTCAATGACCAATTGTTAGTGAAGCCGTTACTTGACGAGAAGCTCAGTAAATCAGTAACCGCAAATTAATTTTTGTGGAACTCGCGTTTTACAACAATGTCTAAAGATGAAGCACACATAACACAAAAAAGTTTCTCGGTGAGATCTGAATCCAACTAGAAAAATAAATTACAAGGCTGTAGCCTGACATCATGTCACATGGTCCCACGCGGCCGGATGGGTGTGGGCTGACATCAGGCCACACGGTCGTCAACATGTTAATGTATTGCAGCTTTCTATTGAACTATTTGTTCTGATCAAGAAGATAGTATCATCAAATCTCAATCTTCCACCTCATTTGGGAAGGCTCCGTAAGGCGCCTTTTATACTCGCGCCGCCGCGCGGCGCGGCGTGATGGCTGACATAGCTATAGATTTTTTTGCGCCGCCCGGCGGCGCCGCATCGCATTCGTACTCCTCCGCCTCAAAACACCACATTTGACGGAATTTCGGGTTACGGTATTCGGCGAATCGCGCCGCTGAAGGGAAGGACGCGACGCGGCGCGATCAGCTGCGACAGACTCGGTGTGGAGTGGGAGATTCACCACCGAGATGAATCATTTTGCTATGTCCTCTTTGTTTTGATTCCCCAACTAACAAAAGGAAAAGGTGTAGCAAAATTATGGCACTATTGTACTCTCAGGACTATAAAGGTCGTGGAGAAGACGAAAAAAAAATTTTGGCCAAACTTCTCCCGAGGGGGAGGGGGGGGGGGGGGTATTTAGGGTACTGATCACGAATCTGACATCCGTTTTTGAAATTACGCCCGATTACGGTATGTTCGGGTGACTAAGGCTGTCGAGGTCATAATCGCCGATTTCGCCCAATCTTCGCCTAGGAGGGTTATTTGCTGTGCTGACCACGAATCAAACATCCATTTTCTGTATTACGCTGGAGCCCTTAGTTACCCGTACTTTCCGTAACCCAGGAAAGGAATGGATATCTGTAGACATTCACGAAGTTTCACTTACTACGCTATAGATATGTTTAGTACACAATGACCCCCGAATGGCCATAGAGAGAGAATTCTGAATGATTCTCGACAATGAGTACCTTCCAGCAATTTTACTTTTGAATCCGCACATTTTGCAAAATAAAGAGTCGTTTAGTGCCATTTGCATTGCAGGAGACTCCATTCAATATCACACGCACCAATTTCTACCGTAGGTTGAGCAGACGACTTCGACCCAGATTTTATAGAGGATTCGTAGCTCCCCACAGGAATCAACCACTAACATTAGCAGGATGCATTCCGCTAATCAGCTGGACGAATCCTTTCTATTTTGGTTCTTCAGTGACTCATGGACCGTCTCTTCCGTCATCCGTTATAGCGCACGGACCGTAATACGTAGAAGTTGGTAGCCGCGCGTCGCTGACGCTCTCCTTTCTAACTGCAATCGCGCAGCGGCGCATCAAATTCGGGGCGCGGCGCGACTGGCCGCGCCGCGCTGCGGCGGGAGTATAAAAGGCGCGTAAAAGGGAAGAAGCATGGCACACAGCCAAATGTACGGATAAAACTGAAGACTGGGTCGTGTACAGGCAATTGTTCCATAAATTTGAAAAAAATCTGAAAGTTTAACGCAGTAGTTGAGAAGCGAACCATTGCATCTGGTAACAAGTCGGAGTTCTATAGGTTGATGAAGTCTGGCCTGCAAGAAACATGTGCAAGCATTGCGCTCTCCTTGTGGTCAGATAGTCCATCGCGATGACGGTAAGGCCGAACTGTTAGCAACCACATTTGCAGGATATGTTGAGACGTCCGATGATGTAGCTATGGATGAATGCTCTAGACCCAGATTCCCTGTAATGGAAGGCTCAGTTTGGTTTCATAGATGGGAGATTCAAAGCCTACTTCTCAAATGGCCACAATCTGAAAGTCTAACCCCTGAGAGTATTCCACTAAATTTCATTGTAGGGTAGCTCCTATAATAAGCGGTCCACTAGAACACATCTTTAATTTAAGCTTCATGAGGGCTAGGTACCTCGTAGGTGGGTTGAATCAATCGTTACTCCCTTACCTAAAAAAAACCGCCATTTGATGTTCCCACAAATTTTAGACCTGTCAGTATTACATCAATTTTTGCGAGACTTTTTGAAATTTTTTAAAGCGAGCAATAGTTGATCATTTGGAGAAGCACGCAGTAATATCGCCTTACCAGCATGGCTTTCAAAAAGGAAAGTCTAATGTAAGGCCTGGTTTATAGTTGCGCCGCCACGCGGCGCGACGTGGTGGTCACCATAGATATCGATTTTTCGCGCCGCCCGGTCGATATCTATTCCTACTGTGGTGCCGCGCCGCGCAGCGGCGCAACTATAAACCAAGGCTAACGGCTATGATTCAGACTCTGAACAGTTGGATCAAATGCGTGGATGATAAAAGAAAAGTAGATGTCATATGTTTCGATTTTAGTAAAGCCTTCGACTCCTCGTTCTCCAGTCCCAGACCTGTTAGTAATGGTGTGCTTCAAGGAGGGGTTCTGTCCCCTATTCTGTTTAACATTTACACATACGACTTGCTCGAACCTCTGAAGGATAGTGGGATAACACAATGTGCTTTCGCAGACAACTTGAAGATTTATCGACCAATTGCAAGTGATTCTGATGTTGAACTTCTCCAGAATGCTATAAATAATGTCCAGAAGTCTTCTGAGTGAAGCTTACCGCTTTCGGAAGAAAAGTCTAGAGTGCTCCACATTGGTACTAGAAATGATAACGTGCCTCGCTACTCTATTAATAGTATACCACTTAATGAAATTGAAGAAATAAAACATCTTGGATTTCTAGTTACCAGTAATCTGAATTTCGATAAGCACTGGGCAACGGTAGCTAACAAATCTATGAAAGTCATGTTTAGTCTGTTTAGAGCCTTGTCTTCAAATGACAGTTATATTCTTCTCCAGACGTATAGGGTTTTTGTCAGGCCAATATTGGAATATGGTACGCCAGTTTTTAACCCTTATACACGAAAAGCTGGTGATATTATAGAACGAGTTCAGAACAGCTTCACCAGAAAGCTTATGATACGTAGCTTGGAGTTTGCATATGACCAAATTCCGTCAGATAAAATCAGGAATCGTGAATTTGGGTTGGACACTCTTGAGTTCAGAAGAAGGCGAAATGACCTATGCTCTTTCACAAAATTGCTAACGATGAAAGCAGTATAAAACTCACTGACCTAGTGACGTTGAGAGCATCTTATACTCGTGGTGGTACAATAAAGTATGATGCTGGAAGAGCTAAGCGAAATTGTAGGCGCTTCTTTTTCTTGCATAGAACCCTTCCTTCATATGAGAAACTTCGGAGAAGACAGAATCTTCCTGGGAGTTATGAAGCTTTTAAAGAATTTCTGAAATCACATCTGAAGCCATAATTTACTGATGTCTTAGACGTTGTCCATCATTTGTCCATCATTTTCTCACCTAGATAATATGTGTAGATTGTGCTTGCTTTTCTCGTTTGGTGATTTTTATTCAGTTTGCGCACGATTGTACTTGTACTCGTCTAAATAAATAAATAAATACAGATTAGTGCAGCGGGATATGATAGGGCAGAATCTTCAGTACTCCTATTAAGCCCATCCACGTTCTATCGCATGTACGCGATTTAGTCTTCGAAGTACCCGTTCTCTACGTGGCGAGAAACAGATCATGAGAGACTCAATCCGAGGTGCTTAATCTGCAGAAACATGATTAAAATTAATCGATATTAGTCGACAGGTCGACAGCGTCTACTGTAAGACGGCAGTAATACCCCTCCGAATCCCATAGACACTCTCCCTGCCTCCCCCCCCCCCCCCCCCCGCTTATACTTCCTTAACCTAAAACCCCTAACCCTTCCTTGCCTGGCAAAGAAATGGAGTGAGAGTCAAGCACGCACATGTGACGTTGTGTCCCTGCTCACGTGTCACCACGTTGTCACGACGTGACGAAACTCCTGCACCCCGACATATGCCACGACATCTTCAGAAATCGGACGCACATTGAACTATATTGAGGGAAAACACTGGTCCCCCTTGTTCCCTCCCCCTCCAGTACTCGCCCTTCTAGTGGTCCCTCTTACTTGGAATTGTTACGCACGTTGATCGACGTCCTCGGCACTTCTTCTGAATCCCTACGCACGTTGGACGACGTGTCCGGCTCGTATTCTGAATCCCAGCACACGTTGGACGACGTCTGCCGCACGTCTTCTGAATCCTTACGCATGTTGGGCGACGCCTTCAGCACGTCTACTGAGTCCAGACGCACGTTGGACGACGCCAGCGGCACTTCTTCTGAATCCCAGCACTCTGCACTTGATCCATATTCATATCCTAACGCGTTGCTGGCTGAATATATCGTAAACTTGGACGATCCGCCCCTAGGTTGTCAGTTCGTCAGCAATCTCCCATGGTTAAGATGAAAGCAAAACTGGCTCGCATACGCCGCACTGTCGTACGCATCTCTTAGCTTCAGTCCCCCCCCCCCCCTCCCCGTGACTGACAACGTGACCCACGGATTTAGCTGATTATATGTAGTAAGATGCACAACGTGCGCCATAAGAAACACTGGTGAGGTAAGGTGAAGCGTGTTATCAGCATGCACTGCCACTTTGCTAAGGCCTAGAGTTTTACAGCGATTCAAATTAAACACTTTCTTAGCAGTTTGGTTTGAACTGTCCTTATTTGGTTTGAAATGTGTCCACTTTGACGTGAAAATGGTATAAAACGCGAAGTCGGTTGAGAAGCAGCCCGAAACGGAGGATTCCAGACCTAAATTTTAAGGCTGCGGCCATCTCAGTATGAAGCGTAAACGCCGCCCAGGCACATCGAAGGCCTACATCCCTAAGAATGTTTTGGGAATCAAAAATGGACTATCCTACCCCTCCTTCTATGCTTCGAATCCGACGACTTTCCCGGCGGGTCCCATCCGCAACGTCTAGCACTGCGGGTGAGAGCCGCCGTGAACTACGGCACCTCTCGGAGACCTTTGCGACCAACGGCTCCGCGGCGACTCGTCCGCGCCGCAGCTTCCACCACAATGGCAGCGTGGGTTCCCACTGCGACGAGAGTGATATGGACGAGTTCTGGGTGGTGCCGCGAGACTTTGTAAAGGCCCTTACAGTATTCGGCGAATCTCAGCGCTGAAGGGAAGGATGCGATCAGCCGCGCTAGGCTCAACATGTACTCGCGGAACCGTAGGATCCAATTCCGAAATGCCTAATAGTATGAATTTCTCTGCTTTCTCCCTTTCAACATTACATTCACACACATTTCTAACCTTTTGTGCGTGACCTAATTTAAGAAGCGGTTTTGAAATTGGAGTAAACAAGAGAAGGTATTTAGGGCCAACGTTGACATTGTGGACTCGGCCAATACAATTGCACCTGTCTTGCTGTCAGACCAGTGGTCGTATTGGAAGCTGTTTCTCTGTAGTGTCGCTCTATAACATATCAAGCTAGTAGTTGACCGGCTGAAGTGCGCGCTTTAATATTTTCCATCTTCAGCACACAAATGGTGAAGTGACAATAGAAATGAGACTACGCTACCATGTTGCTCATCCTCCCCTCATTTTGACAGCATTCTGCCGGTTTTTTTCGTTTGGAGTGTTGTATAAAATTGTTTTGGAGTGAGTATAGCTTGCACAACTTTGTCTCATTCTCTAGGTTCATTTATCATGGCACCTTGGCATCGATGTCACGAGATGTTTGGCTAGGTAGAGTGCGAATTAAAAAAGAAACCGATCAATATTTACGCTTCTGGACCCGAAGAAACAGACGAAACAGCCTAAATTATTAGGTCGGAAAAATTGATCGGAAAATCTTGATAGGGTTTCTTCAAAAACTCAGAGGTTTTGACATTTGCTTGATAATCCATGATCTACCATGTGTTTATCCCAGAACATTCTCGAACTTGGTCCGCAAAGGTTTGTAAGCGTGCACGGTTTTCCTTGGGTTTTAGTGAAAAGTCAGTTTCACAAGAGCACTTTAGAGCAGTCATCTTTTACGAGTGGTGCCGCGGCACTGGAGCGACAGCAGCAGTCCTCAGCATCAACAGCGAATTAGGGAAGGATACTACTACATACAACACCCACCGGTGGTTCGCAAAAGGAGACACGGACTTCAAAGACAGATATCGGTCGGATGCCCAAGCAGAGGAACAAGGATCTTACATTATCAATCAAAAATCGCAGCGAGCTTCTGGAGTGCTTGGCGAGCGATCTGGTCTGTTAATGTATTATATGATTACGGCATTGTTGCGTTTAAAAAAGAAATTTCATGTATTATTTTTTCTCAAAAAAAAATCTATCCAATTATATACTACAAGTGCTCCGACACACTTAACGGCGTGTCTCGCATTTGCGCGATTCGCGCGACCTTGCAACATCACTGACATAGGGAAAGTATTTAAACTTTATCGCTTATGTCTATGATTTGCTGCGTACTTTATTGGCATCAAGCCGTTCACCACTTCATCATAGACATTCTCTGCGGATCGTCCAGTAACGCCATTGGCTTGTGCTGCGCAGTACTGCTGCCCTCATGTTGCTCTTCTGCAACTGTTCTCACACTCATCAGCTTGCGTTTCCGGATATCGTTGACACGACCTCCGAATCCGGACGCCAGGTTCCCCCTCATTCGATCTAATTACAGGTCCGCCTTCACTGGTCTCCCCCCTCTTTATTGCTCCCCCCCACCTTTCTGGTCCCAACTCCTGGCCCACTTCCTTGTTTCCACTATTGACCCCCTACTGATACAATTCAAATCAGTTTCTTTAAGCCTCAGTTGGCTGGTATCGAGGTTGTAAGCTGTTACAACGATGTTTTGTTGCGATCAAAACTTCTAGCGCCAGGCGGGACTCGAACCCGCACATCCCTCTGACCGGGCGGGAATGCTCTACGCCATTACACCACCGGCGCCGTTTGATCGAACGCAACATCCACACCAGGGATGAGCGGATTATCCGTTATCCGTTATCCGTTATCCGGTTTCCGGGGTGTTTTGGCCTATCCGTTTTGTTGTTTGTTATCCGGCAATTTTGGGCCGGATAACGAACAACAAATCGACTGATACCTAGGTTTGGGCGTGGTACTGCATAGCTGTGTAAGCTTCATAATCATAGGAGTGTTCGCGAGCAACAATAGAGGGCATTTAAATCTAGAAGGTGGGTGACTTCAGGCACTGGTGACGTAGTTGGAAAGACGTCTAACTTCCATCCTTCCAGGGTCGTTCATTTATACCATAAATCCATGAAACCTACTATGGGCTGATTTCTTCATGAGCTTTTCACCACAAGCCATATGCAGACCAAGAATGCATACACGCTGCCTTGATAATATTACTGACGGTCACAAGTGGAGGTCCTGGCACATACAAGATGAACTGTTTAGTGCCGAATTTAGCGTTCTTTTCCACGATTGCAATGTGTAGGTAGCATGCGGCAAAGGTATTTTAGTTTTTACTGATAGACTGTTGTAACGCATTAAACACATACCGCTGAGCAGTAATGAATACAAGCAAAATGGGCACAGGTTCAATCTAAATGAGTGGAGAAAGCTACGCTCTTACAAATTGTTGAGGTGTGTTTAGAGAAACGATTTCCTGAAAGAATTTTCTGTACGCTGGTACTAGTAGCACCTCCGTAATCCTAAGAAATTGATCCTCTCTATTAAAAATCTAAGCAGTGCAATTGAACTGCACTAAACTGATTCCCCGCTGCGCATGTTGGAGCTTCATTTTAATTTAAGATTTCCTTTTAGGGGCATTCTACTTCTGCTTTTCTAGTTTTGAGATCTCTCTGCATGTGCATTTGGAGTGCACAATGGCTTGTAGTGGGTAGCCTGTAGAAAGCTGGTATTTCATCCATCTCATTCCACGTTCTTCTTATATCTTGGGATACTGCCGAACAAGAGTATCGATCCGTGTGAAGCTGCGAAACCAAGATTGTTATGCAGACTTTATTCGGTTGAGTCGGCTTAGCATAGAAAAGTCAAGAGGCATTGGAGGAGCCATTCATCCAAGAATCATTCTGTTTGGCCACAGCCTTAATTCAAAAAGAAAACCTGACGATTGATCAGTAAAACAACCCAACAATGGAAACTTACAAAATGCCGGCAAGTTGCTGTTCAGTGAACGAAATGTGAGTGAATAAGAGGTGAATGAGTCTCACATTCTTTCCCTCCAAGGGCACTTATGAATGTTTCTATACTGTTAGTTGGGTTGTTTTACGCATCCTTTGCCTCGTCTTCCCATTCATTTCAACGGCAAAAACATGAAAAATTGTAAATTGTACTACAGAAATGTGCTTGGGTGAACAAATTCTCAATCTCTCCTTATCTTTTCCAGACTTTGATTAAGGTGATCATGGCGAAACATCAGCAGAGTGGAGTTCGCAAAGCAGTTTTAGTTTCACATCTTGGTGGTCTTGTTCGCGGATCCTGGTGAAGGAATTGTGGTTCGCAATTCGAACTCGGCATCGGTTTGGATGGCAATGAAGAAGCGTTTCTTTTACTGAAGTTTCGTGAGAATCCCATAAGGCTTTGTTAAGGTGACTGCACTGTGTTAAAAAAAAACTCCATTAAAGTCGTTAGAAAGGACTTATAATTTCACAGCAGTTGCGTTCCATGTCTGATGTTGAAACTAGAGCAGTTTAAGTACAGTTTTATTTTTGTTGTTTGTTCGTTATCCGTTTTTCCGTTATCCGGCGATTTTTGGGCAAAATTATCCGTTATCCGTTATCCGGGTTTGAAAATTTTGTTATCCGCTCATCCCTGATTCACACCTCGTGGGACCGATCAGCACCCACCCGTATCCGGGATGAGCTGGCCGCTGATATCAGCATGGGACCAGTTAAGCTGATGGTCTTGATAGAAACAATTCAAATCAGTTTCTTTAAGCCTCATTTGGCTAGTATCGAGGTTGTAAGCTGTTACAACGATGTTTTGTTGCGATCAAAACTTCTTCAAACTTCAAGGCTTGAGGAGCGAGAGGAATCACGTATGTTGGCCTCTAATATCGCACGTCTTAACGGGTACGAACCACGACGACGAGGTGATCGAATACGACACGGCAATGTTGAACATCTGCGCGAAGACAAAATTTGTCTTCAACTGCCCTTCATCTCTGATGACGTCACGGCAGAAGTACGCCGTTGCCTATTACGAGCAAACCTGAACGACGATGTTGTCCTGGTTAACATACCGGGAAACAACATCAAACGGCTTCTTGTTCGGAATAGGTGTTACGACCATACTTGTGTGATGAGGAATTGCGTTATCTGCCCATTTGGGAGAGATGGAGATTGCGCACAAAAAGGTGTTGTCTACCAAATCCAGTGCTTAACCTGTGGCGAGCTATACATAGGTGAAACAGGAAGGGTACTTAGTGTTCGCATCAATGAACACCTAGCTGGGAAATTGAAGCGAAGCTTGTTAACCCCACTGGGTAAACATCGACAAGAAGCCCACGACGGAAACGACTTTGACATTAAATGCACTGTGTTGCTACATGAAGATGAAATCGGTACCAGAAAGACTCTTGAGGCTTTCTGGATTCGGGAGCGTAATCCAGCAATGAACAATCGAAACGAGTGTATTTCAATAACCAGCGACTTCTTGCCCTTCATCCCGTTGTGTGAGCTCTGAGACTGCACAGTCTATACTTATTAGTATAGATCTGCATGGTAGGTCCCAGTTGCTCACTGATGGTCTTATAGCTGAGCCCCCCTCTCAGCGCTGGTGGAACAACGGTGAGTTTGGTATGCTTTAGACGGGCACTCCTTGACATTCGTGGGAACCCATTGTAACTAGAGTTGTGAAGAAGTATGCCTTTGACGGAATGAGTTTCTGGATCTAAGGTTTCGAAGTACTTTCAGGCCTTTGAAAAAGACGAGTTGTGTCGTAACGTCGGCCGAAATAAAAGTTATACCACCATAACAAACCTGCGTGGCAGAGAAGGATCAAATATATTGTTATAAAATGCCCAGGTTTTATGAACGTCGGACATGGAGACTTTTCGTTGTGTGACCAAAATCCATCAGACGCTCAGCATCTATCGAAAATGTCGATTTTTGCCCTAATTTGACCGTATGAGAAGAGGAGTGAAGGTGCCTGCAGTCAAGTTGGCGCTAGAGTGAAGAGGTGGACGTGCTGTGGGCGTCAGGAGGGTTGTCAAAGAACCTAGGGAACGACGGTACTGATTAGCACAAGCAATGTCATCACTGAACTGTCTGAAGATGGTGACGATGTGAAGCATAGTAGTGGTGGTGGTAGGAGGAGGAGGATTTTGGATGACTACATACCGCAAAACTACTCACCTGGAGCGAGATTCATCAACGATGCCTTTAAAAATTTCAAACAAAGTTATATCTAATTTTGCTTTGACAAAAAATTATTCTAACCATCGTGGAGAGTCTGTTGTTCAACTTGTAAGAATGAGATTTCGTTTTGGAATAGTTCGATTTGTTTTCAAAAGTTTTAGGATAGCTTGGGTAAGTGTTCAGTTTGACGTGAAATTGTCCAATTTGATTTGAAAAGTGTCTAGTTCGACTTGAAAATGACTCTGAACAACAACGTATTATTTTCTTCTCGGAGAGTGTAGTTCAATGTCGACGAAGCTCATTTTGATTTGGAATTGGTTCAGTTTGACCTCAAAAACGTCAAGCATGCTTAAAGCTGGAAGACTATCCAATTTGATCAGAAAAATGTCCAGTTTTACCTGAAAATGGTATAACGATGATGAAAGTGGTATGGTGGGATAACGGGCATAATGAAATAATGAAAATGAAATGATACAATGCAAGTGGTATAATGAGATACAATGAAAGTGAAAACGGTATAATGGGATATCTTAGGGTCGTGTAGGTTATTGGCATAAGATTTTGTTAGAGGAGCTCCAATTGTTTTTGATCGTCGATTTGCAGGGAACCTATTCTTGACCGGAGTCAGATGGCACACTGCAAGAGGATACAGTATTCCGGAGAAATGGATATGCTTTCTGCCGACCTGCTCGAAGCGTTAGACACAGATAGAGCCATTGTGCGGCGTGGAGGTACACGATACAACCCACATACGTTATGGCTATCAGACGTTATGGAGGTAGGATCCACCCTTCCCTGAGTATTGCCTAGCGTTCTGTATCCTCTACCGTTCAGAGATTTTTGGCTGCTAAACGGAAGCAGCGGACCTGTGTTCGACGCGACCTAGCAGAGTACGATATTCAGGTTAACGACTCTTGTCTCAAGTCGTGTCTATTCGCATTGCCGCGAGAACATGCCATGACCATTCCAGGGAATCTCCAGAAGGGGCGAAAATCGGCGTTCCGTCAGAACGCGAATGATCACCGTTTCCCGCCGTATTCTCCCAACGAAGCTCTTCCCCCGTGATGACGGAGTTTCATTTGTTATTGAGAACTATTGAATAAACTGTCCAATTCCGAACGTAAACGTTCGGAACCCCATTGGCTGGTTCATGTGCCCTGTTTTATTCACGCTTATGTCAATGTTATGTAATGTGTAATGAAGCGATTAAACAAAACGCTGTTGCGGCGAGGATGCATGTTGTAGAGTGGGAGTGTTCACTCTTCCTATGAGCACAGTGTCCACCTGGGCCGGATTTTTGCCAACGACTTACAGCAACTTAATAGAGGAAATACAGCCGAAATCTCTGATAGCGCGGCTTACCAAGCAATATGGTGAAGCATTTCGCCGCGCTATCAGGGACTTCGGCTGCATCTTCTCCGTTAAGTTGCTGTAAGTCGTTGATGAATCCGGCCCTGATGAGGAACATCGATGTACTGTTACACGACGGTGGAGAATATGCGCCTCTCAAGAGCGGCTGGAGCTGGACCCAATGCACATAATGGTCTCGAGGTCTCCACACACTTCTACGGTAACGCCGTGGGCCCTACCGTTAATCATAGGGCAGGGACGCAGAGCTCGCCGCCGGGGCGTCCCTGCCCTATCCTTAACCATAGCGGCGAGCGTCGTTGCCGCAGAAGTGTGTGGGGGCCTTCCCCCTCGTTCCTCAAGGAATTGTTAGCCGCGTTGTAGTATCTGGAGTCCTCAATATTGGATGAATGAATTGGGTGCGTGGCAGCGCTGGCTGTAGCGTGCACCGGATTCCAGGTTGCTGGTCTATTGGCTTTCCGAGGATAACCAAGCTTTTCATCTATTGTGCTGCGCTTTCCAAGCCGTAGTCTAACCCTGGTGTAGGATTTATTGGAACTTGAAACTATAGCAGGAAAAAGAAGGAAAATCGTCGTCGTCACAGCAGTACACCCTAAACAGGATTTGCGCAAACCAGCTTATAAGGGAAGGATAGAACACGCGTTTGTTCGTGTTAGCCACTAAAAGTCATTGTATACGCCAAGTACGCGTTCACATTGTGTAAAAACGACATCTGGTGTAGACGTGTAGACGAATGCATGGCGCATCCCAAAGATTCAACACCGATCTTTGCCCTTTATCCTTGATATCTAGGGTAGTAGTAGCAGGAAGCTGGAGTGTAAAGTTTCGAGATCGAGATGAGCCGGTCGATGATATCAGCATGAAACCGGTTAAGCTGAAGGTCTTCGTAGAAACGGTTTATTACCCAAGTTTAAGATAACATGCCGCCAAAGGCAACGAAGAAGACCGATCTTAAGGGTGGACAGGCCCCTCTCGGCAAGAAGAAGGAGGGATCCGGAAGCAAAGCCAAGAAGAGGGAGTGGTCGAAGGGGAAGGTTAGGGGCAAGCTCAACAACATGGTGCTTTTCGACCAGGCGAGTATGACAAGCTCTATAAGGAGGTCACCACCTACAAGTTTGTCACAACATCTGTGGTTTCTGAGCGATTGAAGGTTCGAGCGTCTCTCGCCAAGGCAGGACATCGTGCACTTCAACCGAAGGGTCTAGTGAAGTGCATCGTACGTCACGGAGACCAGATCGTCTACACACGAGCAACTAATCGTAAGGAGGCCGCCGTAATTGTTGAGCAGACGTTGTTTTTGATGTGTTTGTTTTCTGAATGAATAAATTAATGTGACCGTGTTAAAAACAATTTTTAAATTTTTGCTCAAGCCTGGAGTGGCTGTTATAGAAGGCTTTATAAGGTAGGATAACAGCTCTTATGTTAGATGGATGTTTGGTCCTGAAACAGAAGGTGCGGGTTCGAGCCCCGCATGGCGCAAGTTTCGATCGCAACAAAACAGCCATCTAAGAGCTGCTATCCTCCATAACAGCCACCCAGGCTTAAGCAAAAAAGTGTGAAAACCTCTGCAAGAGAAATTGATCAAACCGCGATTCATATGAGCTTCTGGTGTTCAAGGCTTCGTTTCCTCAGATTCTTCAGCGTGTCACTATCGTTGCGGACCTGTTCTTACGGAGCATTCATTTCTGCTCTACAACATTGTCTACTGAAACTGCAAGGCTTCTACCGAAGGAGCGCAGTCGAGACACCGTGATGCACTATTTCGCTCTCAAGCGCGCGCAGCAGCTGGAGATCGCAGTTGGGTGGGCGTAGAGAATTTTAACGGTCCACCTAGGATGTGATAGAGCGCACCATAGGAGGAACTAAAATGCAAAAATGAGATCCGGAAAACCTTCATGTTTTAGGTCCACCTAGGATGCGCTCTATCACAGCCTAGGTGCACCTAGCCAAATCTCTGCACTCGCGACTAAATCACCAAGGGTACCGTCGAATTGTCCGTCAAGAATTGGACGAGGGCGCAAACAGGGTCCGGGGGGGGGGGTCACCACAGCATGGCGCGGCGGGCCGGCGTGGCGAGTAGCTACATACAGTGAATGTAAATGCAGTCTTATCTCTTCGTTTCGATTATAGATCCGCGTCTTATGTGCTTCCTAATTGGACAAGGGAGGGAACTCCAGGATGTAGGCAATTTTAACACGGATGCATCACTTGAGCCACACCCTGGAGTCCCTTCCCCTGCCTAAATCTGTGCTCTCCTCAGAGCACAGAACACAGCTACAGCACTATTTTTTTGTTTTCTTTACTATCAGTGTGCCTTGTCTCGTTTTCTTGTGTTGGTGACACTTTTTATAAGGTGACCCCCCCCCCGGACCCCATTTGCGCCTGGACGAGTTGTCTCATAGCACCCAGGCGGCCGTTGAGGGACCTCTTGCTCCGGCAGCTCACCCATCGATAGGGTGCGCTCGGTAGTGGGACCGTCGGTACAATTTTTAGTTTTTCTTATGTTTGATCTACAATCTGAGTCGTTATGTCGTGTTTATTTTGTGTTGCTCCCGTATATTCGTATTTTTCGCGCTGGTGTACACATCTTTTTCTGTTTCTTCGCCGTTTTCCGCGTTTCTTGTGCCGTCCCGCTATTTCTTCCGCAGTTTTACTTTCCTTTCCGAGCGAGCTCTTCGTACGTTATATTTTTCTTAATTTTTGGACTGGTTTTGTATCATATATCCTTTTGCGGCACTAGTTTAAAAGTTCCGACTCCACCGACAAGACTTCGGTCGAAAAAATTTTTTTCGCTGAAACTTTGTCTAGGGGGGTTATTTGGGGTGCTGATCACGAATCTGACATTCGTTTTTCACGATTCGGCCGGAGACCACCCATACCGTTAAAAAGGGTGGTCCAGGCAGGGTCACCGATTTCGCTGAAACATCGTCTAGGGGGGTTATTTGGGGTGCTGATCACGAATCTGACGTCTGTTTTTCGTTTTACGCGGGAGTACGGCAGATTACGGTACGTACCGGTGACTACGGCTGTCGAGGTCATAATCACCATTTCGCCCAAACTTCGCCTATGGGGGTTATTTGGGGTGCTGATCACGAATCTGACATCCGCTTTTGAAATTTCGGCCGATTACGGTGGATCACGGTAGGTACTGGTGACTAAGGCCAGTCGAGGCCATAATCACCGATTTACCTACAGTACTCCAGCGTAGAACGAAAAACGGATGTCAGATTCGTGATCAGCACCCCAATAACCCCCCCTAGACAAAGTTTCAGCGAAAAAAATTTTTTCGACCGAAGTCTTGTCGGTGGAGTCGGAACTTTTAACTAGTGCCGAAGTTTTCTTCGACCTCTTTTCGACCTCTGGAGTCCCGAAAGTACAATAATCCCGTTCTATCAACTCTTCCACCGCTGGGGCGCATCCCATCGGTTGGCGAGCTAACGAAGCAAGTGGTCCCGCGACGACCGCCTCGATACTGTGACGCAACTCGTTCGCAAGTCGTTTTGACGCACAACTCGTCGCTACCCTTGGCGACCTAGTCGCGAGTAATTTCTGCACCCACCGATTGCGATAGCGCCGCTGCACTAATCGAACGCGCGCGTACGACGTCACCAGCCGTGCCTGTCACGTAGTCGGGCCCTGGGACAAGGCTTTGTAAGTTGCTGTGGACTCTCATTCCTGCGACCATCTCACTCGCCGATACACTTACAGCCGGAAAAAAAACCCGTCCGAGTTGTCCGTGCGCAACGCCCACAGCGGCGCGGTTCGAAACTGGTTTTTTTTATTAGCCATGGAGCGCCCTTACTACAGGCTCTATACGCGGGAGCCAGGGATGAGGGACATTAATGACGCAAATAGGGCCGGAGGAGGGGGGGGGGGGCTCTTGGATTTTCTGCCCATTACAAGCCCCCCCCCCCCCCCCCCCCCGACCCTATTTGCGCCGGACAAGCACGCAAATACACTAGCTGCAGCGACTGATTAGCAGAGGATAGGTAACTGCATGGTCCCGCAACGATTTCCCTGAATTTCACTCCGAAAACTACGGTGAACAAAGACGGGTTTTTCCGGTTGTAAGTTTATCAAACACTGGTCATCTCTCGTTTCGCAGTTTATCATCTCACCATCCGCATCATTCTGGATGGGGTTAGTGATTGTCAGGTCCGACCGGAAGTTTCCATCGTTCTCGGCTTTTAAATTCGATTGATCAGAACGCCGAGCGCGCTTTTGATTTTCGCGCGCGCGGGCGCGGGTAAATTGCCAACCGGGTGTATCCTTGACGCCTAATTGATTGCTCTGCTCTTTTCGATCAGAAGTTGCCCAGATTGGTGATTCCGGAGTTAAAGGTTCGCCTTCTGCCGCTTTTTCTTTCATACGTTGCTTATGCTTTTCTGGCTCTCTTGAAGTAGGTTCGCTACGTGCTCGCTATCGGTTCTGTTTATACTTCCGACGCGACGAGACATTCTTACTAGGTACCACGTTTTCAAACCATCACCGTAAAAACAATCGTTACGGGCCTACGTCTACGTATCATTATGCTAGCTCCGCACTGATCAATGATGGAACTACATAATAGGGAGAGATGTTTCATAATGTTTGAGGAGAGTGCGGATGGAACACTTTGGGGCGGATACTAACTGTTCGTAGGGCACTATTGTACTTTCACAACTCCACGGGTCGAGGAGAGGTCGAAAAAAAATTTTTCGCCCAAACTTCGGCTAGGGGGGTTATTTGGGGTGCTAATCACGAATCTGAGATCCGTTTTTTGTTTTACGCTGGAGTACGGTAGGTTACGGTAGGTACGGGTGACTAAGGCTGCCAAAGTCATGATCACCGATTTCGACCAAACTTCGGCTAGGTGGGTTATTTGGGGTGCTGATCACGAATCTGAGATCCGTTTTTCGTTTTACGCTGGGAGTTTGGGCGCAATCGGTGACCATTACCTTACTCACCGGTACCCACCGTAACCTATCGTACTCCAGCGTAAAACGAAAAACGGATGTCATATTCGTGATCAGCACCTCAAATAACCCCCATAGGCGAAGTTTGGGGCGAAATCGGTGATTATGACCTCGACAGCCTTAGTCACCGGTACCTACCGTAACCTACCGTACTCCAGCGTAAAACGAAAAAACCGATGTCATATTCGTGATCTGCACCTCAAATAACTCCCATAGGCGAAGTTTGGTCGAAATCGGTGATCATGACTTTGGCAGCCTTAGTCACCCGTACCTACCGTAACCTACCGTAATCGGCCGTAATTTTGAAAACGGATCTCAGATTCGTGATTAGCACCCCAAATAACCCCCCTAGCCGAAGTTTGGGCGAAAATTTTTTTTTCGACCTCTCCTCGACCCGTGGAGTTGTGAAAGTACAATAGTGCCGTTCGTAGTGCTAACCTGTAAGAGTGCTCACATTCTGTCACCGAGACTCGCTGTGATGGTTTGACAGTACATGAGGTTAAAAAGATCGTACGAACTTTTCGCAGCTGGGATGAGTACGAATTCTCAACCCATGGAGGCGAAACAGTATGAACAGACGCAACGATCTACGGGATAAATCTCCGCCGAAGCAGCGGTTTCATCCTCTTCTGAAATTCCTATTCTAAGCAACTCATCGACCTTGGAAGTCGACTGCTAGTGCCGCTCACTTCGTACAGCAACGCTTTTCATTATTTGAGCTCCGTGAAGAAAATATGGTCAAGTCACATCTTTAGTACACAGGTACAGTTACACTTGATACCACTCTCCTAAATAGAAGAATAGAAGGCATTTGCTGTGCTCTTAAAACTGCAGTTTCTGCACTGTTTTGAGGACTTCTCGCTATGTGAACGACGGAAGTTGTGACATTGACTTGAGGAAGTGCATTGGTCACAGGTTCAAAATCACTGGTTCCGTATAAGCTGTTATTCATCTCTTTACACTTCCGCACACCTTAGTCCCGTTCCTGCATTACTGATTACCGTGGAGTTGGCATGACGCCAGCACTCATCCGGAGACGTGGTGGTCAAGCAACGAGTCTTCTTTCTGTAATGGTTTGAAGACGTGATACCCTAGGAAGAACGTCTTGTGGCGACGCGATGGATTGTCTACCGACCAAGAGTACCGATCGTGTCGCTCGACGTGGTAGTATAGATAAGCCCTACTGTGATTGCCTCTGGTATCAGAATAGTTTTCCCCACATCACCTGGAGTTAGAGGAGAGCCCGTATGTGTCGGGATGCGGAAATTTTGAGACGGCTGTCGCATACTATAATTTCTGGTGATTGGTATGTTTCTCTACACCAGGACAGACGATAGCCTTAGAAATGATTTAGAGATTTAGCAAGTGTACAGTGGAAAATCTGATGTTGTGAAACTCACTGGAACACTCAATGAACTGACTAATCGATACAATTTAGAGGGAAACACTCATTTCATCTGAGCGGAAAAATTGTTGACTGTCACGTGCACACCAATGCAGATTTAAGTTCGGATTTCCCGCCAACACCAACCAAGCATTCTATCCCTACGGGTCGGTGAATTGGAACCGAACTTGTTTTAAATGATCTGCAAAAATGTTAACAATAGAAAATTTTGGAAAATTATCTTTCCTGAACGTTAACGTTCTACTGATGGGCTTTTAATAATATTTTTGCCAGTTCATTGGGTACCTGTTTGCCGTGTACAGCGCAGTCCGATGATGTGCCGTCCGTCGCGTGCACCCGATACCGGGTTCCTGGTTCGGATTTTCCGCCGAGGTCAACCAATCTTCCTTGGGGGACGGTCAGGAGGTACACCCGTCCCTGCTGGGGGCATGCGATCTTCCTCTCATCCCCCTTGCTCACCCACCCCCAATCTCCTAGGCTTCACCGAGAGTCTAACGGCTGCCTTACGAAACCTTTGACACGCAAAACAAAAGTTTCCGGTCCGTAGAACAGCGGTGTACCTCCTGACGCCACGCCCTCCAGCAGGGGGCGGGTGTACCTCCCTAGCGCTGCCGTCTTCCTTCCCTTCGAATCGGTGAATTAGTAGCAGACTTGTCTGGGAAGGAAAGAGCGCTGACTTGTTCATCGGCTGGCCACTATGTACAAGTCAGTGTATGGCCAAATGCGCATTCAAATCGCCTCCACAACATCCCGTAGAAGTAGAATGTGTGGCGCGTCCCAAAAGGAATTGAGCCACACCGTCCATTATCATTGTCTTGTCCTTAACGAAATTACGATTAACGGTTACCGGAAATTTATGAAAACATTTCCTTTAAAGAATTTGACGCATAGAACTTTATGTGCACCCCTTATATACGTAGAATGGATCTCTTAAGAAATCATCAGTTTTGGTTCAGAACTGTCATGGGCTGATCTTTTGGTTCAAGGCTGTCATGGCCTGACAACCGCAAGCTGAGAATATTTATATAAGATAATTGGAACACTATTGTATAATACTTTCAGGACTCCAGAGCTCGAGGAGAGGTCAAAAAAATTTCGCCCAAACTTCGCCAAGGGGGTTACTTGGGGCACTGATCAAGGAATTGACATCCGCTTTTGAAATTTCGACCGATTACGGTAGGTTATGGTAGGTGCGAGTGACTAATGCTGTTGAGGTCGTAACCTCAAATTTCGCCCAACCTTCGGCTGGGGGGGGGGAGAGTATTTGGAGTGCTGATCACGAATCTGACACTCATTTTTAGTATTACGTTGGAGTTTGGGCGAAACCGGTGACCATGACCCTAGTCACCCGTACCTACCGTAATCAATCATACTCCGGCGTAATCAGAAAAATGAATGTCAGATTCGTGATCAGTACCCCAAACAACTCCGTGGACGATGTTTGGGCGAGATTTTTTTTTAGCACTCCTCGATCTCTGTGTCCTGACTGTACAATAGTGCCGAATGTTGATTACTCGGCGGGCACTGTTCTGCTGCAACAAATCTTCCGTACCCATTGCAGTCCTTTGCTATTGCATTTGCCAGCAATAGTGACCCATTCGCAGAATGGAACGTGAATTGCTGAATCTGTTTCGGACTTTTGCCTGGTTATTATAATGTTGGTGAGGGTAGGCTGTTTCAGGTCATCGAACAAAAAGATGAACGCCGACATCGTCTATACACTGTGTTCATACCTGGACGTAAGATCCTTGTTGGCTTTGGCAGCAGCGGACACTATTTGGTCGCCCTTGGTCCGTATGTACATGAAAAAGGAGGAGCTGGAAGTTGAGCTCACGCTGGTGAGTGAAGTTACGCCACAGTACGCTTGTTGAACTTGTATGAAAGGAAAACGACTACCTATATTCTGGGAACCTATATCCTGTTCAGTAGTTACACGGCATCATAACAGTGTGCGTGTGCCAAAAGTGTTCTCCAGGACACAAAGTCAAAAGAACTGTGGTGAACCAAGAGACACTTGCTAGAATCATTTAAACGAGGTGTATCTGATTTACAGGGGAACTATCTGAACGGTACGGCGAAAGAACGAGTACTATAGGGAGAATCCCCGTCCTCCAAATAGTAACAGAACATGTTTTGTTTTTGCCGAATCCTTGAGGCAAAAGAGTACGAGGGTGTAATGGTTAAGGGTCCGCAGAGCGAGCTCTTCACGGCAGCGCAAGATTACGGTGTCGTCGACTGGGTGGCGCAGTGGTAGAAGGCTCGCCTCATGTTCGTGAGGTCTAGGGTTCGGTTCCCATACTACGTCGCGTTTAACTACTTTTATCATAGTATCGTATTTCCATAGATCTCCATATCTGAACTTGTGTTTGGCTTCACAGTTCCTGCCCAGTGGTACTCCGCTGCAGCCCAAGCCTGGAATCGCGATACAGTCCACTTTCCCCAGTTTTCAAACTTGTATAGAATAACAATTCTAGTATAGCCAAATCTTTTCCTCGGAAACGATCGGTCCTCCCGAAAACGTGATAGTGCCTTCACTGGTTAGTGGTGTCGTGACTCCGGCACAATCCTCTTCTGGTAGAAACTCTTGGTCCTCTTCTTCCACTACCTCCAACTTCTCCACTTCCTCGATTTCCAGCTGTCGCAGTTCGAAATCCTGTAGGATACTTGCTATCCTTTCCGCCAGCTTCATTTCGTCTCTCGAAGGGACAGCCAGTGGAGATCCGCACTTCAGTGTCAATAGGTGAATGACTACTCGAGGGTTAGCAGACTTTGTAGAGTCAGTGTTGGCGGCAGCAGTTTGTTATGACCGTGTGACTTTGTAAGCATAACAGAGGCGAGAATATTGATCGAGGTGGTAGGTTGAAGATCATGTGGTCCCCTCCTACACTGTGAGTACACTGGTGGAACTCACCTCACCGACACTAAGAAATTTCATTTGAAGCATTTTTCTGGCATTCTGGCGCTGTTTCATGTTGTTCCTGTGTCAAAATTTCTTACATTGACAATGAGAACAATTTATTGGAGTAAAAGTTTCATACAAAATCGCATTTGGCATATTTCGGATATTGCTGGTGAATTACGAGATGTCGACAAATAATAAGTAATAAAAACGTCTTACCGCAGCAAACTCCAAAAACAAGTTCAGACATGGACATCTCTATGGAAGTCAGATACTATGGTAAAAGTACAAAAGCGACGTAGCATGGGAACCGAACCCTAGACCTCACGAACATGAGGATAGCCCTCTACCACCGCGCCACCCAGTCCACAACACCGGCGTATCGTTCAGACAGTTCCCTTGTTAGTTTTCATCAGAAAGCATGTCCAAAACAGCAAAGTGCTGGCGTAATTCTTTAAACACAGGGAAAACGTGACATTCAATGTTTTTTTTGTCTGCTGTGGGTGAAGTTCAAGGCTCATAATCGAATATGGTATTGTTTTAGAAACAGGTTTTTCAGGATTCGGTTGAGTTCCTTAGTTTTTCGGTCATTTGTCATTATTCATTGGCCGTCATGAGAGAACACACATCTGAAAGAGGGGCCTGTCGATTAGAATGGCATGGTAGTGTGCGTTGGCGATGAAAGAGTGTGTCAGACAGCGAGCTACATGCAGACAGCATGGTGGCGCTAAGGGCGTGAGACAACGCGACGAAAAACAGCGCGCCGCGGCAACGGCTAGCAACTCGTCCGAAGTGGCAGCCGCAGCCGTTGTTCCCGCCCCCAAAATCGTGCGCATTTGCACCCACCCGGGGAGGGGTGGCGCAGAACAAACCGTCGACCCTTGCGAGGTCCACCTCCTTCGAAGGCCTCCCAAGCGTAGCACTTGAATTGCGGAATTTGAGAGATCAGCTTATCAATTGCTTATTTATTTGTTTATTTAGATATTTATTTAAGAATTTCCTGGTTGGCTCCTTTATTTATTTTATTTTTATTTATTCAATACATTCGCGATAAGCGCAAACGCCAGGAAAGAGTATTACAACAACAGAACAACATCAAGAAACACCTAAAGCGAATCGAACAGATGTAAAGCAACAAAATGATGCCGCACGCAGAGCAAGTCAAACCAGTGACAGATCTGTGACTAATTAGGGCATGAATAAAAAGCCTGTTTAGCCAAACCAAATAAGCCGGCAAGACTGTAAAGTGTTAAACTTCATAACTCAACTGCGACTTCTTAACAGATCACACAAGCTGACCTAGGGAAAAGGAGAACGGCATACATCCTTGAGAACCAACCCCTTCATTCAATTGTCTAATGAAATTTTGTTCGGCTTTCTGCCTCCTGACCGTTGTCTCCATAGCTCGTTACTGCTATAGTTTGAACATGTGTACACTCAAGAGCCTTCCAAATGGCTGAGAACTCTTTTCAAAGTCCTGGTCTGGGTAAGTTTATCACCTTTTTCAAAATAGCAGGAGGTTCTTGTTTCGATTTCGAGTTTCCATTGATGACCAACAACGTTTTACAGGAATGTGAAGTGAATGTGGAAACCTTGAGGTATAAGGAGGTCTGTTGATCTATTCTACATATGAAAGAGACCCATTATGAGTAACTTCTTTCAGTATTATCGCCAGGAGAGCGATGTGCTTCCCAAGCCCATCTGGAAGGAAGTGTCTTCCCGTGTGCTCGATATTGTCAGTGTTGCCATTACTCAGGTGAGCGAGCATTTTGCCTCTTTCGTAGTGCCCCTCTAATTTAATGGACCATCTATCGGTGTACATGTATGGCACTACTGTAACCGCATAATGAGCTGCTTTAAAGCTTATCTGGGAAGTCGATCAATTCGAAGCTGACGACTGGAAGAGACCACAAGCTCGTAGTTCTGTCGGCGCATTGTAGACGTCCACCAACACATTTCGAACCTTGGCTCTGTATGCACCTCTGAACCACTGCGTCTGAATGTTTTCTTGTATGTTTTTCCTCGATGCCAATTCTATGAACCTTCCATGTGTTCATAGAACGCTGACGTGCTTTCCTAACGAAGGGTGTGGTCAGTAGCCGCGCATGCCTTCGAGATATAGACTATAAACAGAACGAAACTTTCCATCTCCCCATGTTTTTCTTATATCATATTGGTCCGCGTGGAGCGCAGTCGGAAAGGAGCCGGCTGTCGCCTGCACCCGATACCAGGTTCCTGGTTACGATTTCGCGCCCAGGCCAACCAAGCCTTCCATCCCTTCGGGGTCTTTGAATTGGTACCAGACTTGTTTGGGAAGGATAAAGCACTGACTTGTACATCGGCTGACCACCGCAAGTCATTGTATGGCCAAATACGCATTCAACACGCCTCCACGACATCCCGTAGAAGTAAAATGCGTGGCGCATCCCAAAAAGGATTGAATAAAGCCGTTCTTTATCCCTTATCATGTTGGTCCAAAATAATGTCTGATTTAAGCCTCTATATTCAAATCAAAGTATCACCTCCTATGGAACGGTTTCCTAGCCCAAACACAGTCGCAGTGTCTATGTGCCTTCTTTGGTGAAGCGCTGAGGATGGATTACCACTGTCGTGAGCCCTGTACTTCTGGAGTCAATGTATTTGTGGGGGTCGCTTTCGTCTATTGACCAGCCTGTACTGCTATTAAAGAAGACAGACAGTTGATATCGTGTTTGGTTCTGGAGAGTCAATTCTTCGCTACGTCTGTCTATATGATGGGCGAAAAATAAGGAGACACTGTGCTAAATGACATTTTTTCCGATTATTTCCGCAGAATACAATAGAGATAAGCGATTGCATAAGCGTTTCCATTCCTGGTTCGAAAAGCTTCGCGAGTCCATTTCCAAGCGTACCGTCGACCACTGCTTCACTAAGCAACTTCATATCTCCTATTCAAGCCTTTCATTTATGGTGATGACCCTTACTATGTACGCGAAGTGCGGCTGGAACCTGCTTGATACAAAACCTCAAGCCTCAAGCAGATTGTGTCCCTTTCAAATATCTTGTAAGCCTTTCGTTTGTTCCTCATGAGCAGCACTTTACAGCACACAAGTTTTCGTATTTTAATAAACAAGGAAATTAGACGCTCCCATAAGCCCTAGTTTATACTTGCGCCGCTGCGCGGCGCCGCATAATGGTCGGGGTAGATATTGACCGGGCGGCGCGAAAAATCGATATCCATGGCGATCGTGGTGCCGCTCCGCGTGGCAGCGCAAGTATAAACTGGGGCTTATGGGAGCGTCTAATTTCCTTGTTTATTAAAATACGAAAACTTGTGTGCTGTAAAGTGCTGCTCATGAGGAACAAACGAAAGGCTTACAAGATATTTGAAAGGGACACAATCTGCTTTAGGCTTGAGGATTTGTATCAAGCAGGTACCAGCCGCACTTCGCGTACATAGTAAGGGTCATCACCATGGGTGATAGTCGTTAGTCCCGACTCGGATCCCTACTGACGACGCCGACAGTGCCGCCGGAGACAATTAACATCGACTCGTACCGTACCACCCGCCGCTGCGCGACGATCTCCAAGGCAGCCCTCGCCGCCGTGCGGTGGCGACCTAGCCGAGCACGGGAGCCGGCAGATTGACCGCGACCCGACTAAAGGCGAGACTTAACAGATCGACCACATTCACAACTACAGTGGATAATTTATTTAAATGGTTTACAAAGGCAGAGTAGAGTGTCGTACTGGTGCGTGCCTTACACACTTTCATATCAGAATTTCGAGCTCTATCTGATGGGCTGTGCAAGAATGCTTAAAAATTACCCTGTAGAGACATTTTAACGCAGGCTTCGAGCCAAAGGCTTCACAAACAATTAGGCATATGTAAGAGTAAAAATTCATTGTAATTGAATTTTATCACACAGAATATTAAATTGTTCTTCCAGTGACATGCTTTGACATCTTGGAGCAAAACTTTCTTATTTCTCTGGCAGTCACTCCCCTTCTATGGTAGCGTTCGGCAAACCTATAGAAAGCAATTCATCTCGAACACTACACAATTTTACCATAAATAGAATAGCTTGATAATGCTCTATCTATAAGATATCTTCTTTCTGCGTCACGCCTTCTAAGGCGTTTCATTTCATCAGGCTTCTGAAACCACTAGAATAAAAGTGCATCCTTCGTGAATGATAAAAATCCTTGCCTTGCTTCCCACAGGCAATATGATCCCACGGAAAGGCCGGATTTATCGTCTGCCTTCACCTTCTTAATGTGCAGAGGTCTGCATCAAAGTATCTCCACAGGGGAATTTTTCAGCATTTTTGTACAGTATATCAGATAGAGCTTAGAATGTTGGTAATAAAGTATACAAAATTCATGCCTAATTGTTCGTGAAGCCGTTGGCTCGAAGCCTGCGTTAAAATGTCTCTACAGGGTAATTTTTAAGCATTCTTGTACAGCCCATCAGATAGAGCTCCAAATTCTGATATGAAAGTGCGTAGGGCGCGCACCAGTACGACACTCTACGCTGCTTTTGTAAACCATTTAAATAAGTTATCCACTGTAATTGTAAATCTGGTCGATCTGTGAAGTTCGGCCTCAGTGGGGTCGCGGTCGATCTGCAGGCTCTCGTGCTCGGCTAGGTCACCATCGCACGGGGGCGTGGGCTGCCTTGGAGATCGTCGCGAAGCGGCGGGTGGCACGGTGCGAGTCGACGTTAATTGTCTCCGGAGGCACTGTCGGCGTCGTCAGTACGGATCCGAGTCGGGACTAACGATTGCCTCCCATCACCATAATCATCTTCCATCATCCTACTATGTGTAAGTTCTCCACCACGTTTTAACGACACTCATGGGATTTAGGAGAGGCCTGTCGATAAAAACCTCGTGCTTAACTAGAAAGGGATCCGATATGTATTGCTTCCAGCTTTTCTTCTGGGCTGTCGTCTATCATGTCTATTATGCAGCCTGATTTTTCATTCGAATTCGAATATTCGAATAGAATATTCTAATTCGAAAAATCGTGTTTTTTTCGAATATGTTCAAAAAATCGAGTTATTCGAAGGCGTTCGAATTCGAATGTTCACGTTCACGAAAAATCACGTTTTTCGAATATTTTCGAATATATTCGATTTCGAATGCTTGAAATTTTTGGCATTCGAAACCATTCGAATATTCGATGATGGTCCGATCTCGTTCGGAAGTCTCGTAACGTAAGAAGACTCGCCTTGTAACGAAGGTGAATGTGGGAGCTAAAGGACGTCTGAAGCAGCGTTCAAATACTTGATCGTGAGGATTGGCGCCACCACACTGCCAGCTGAGAAATGGCTTCCGCAGTGGTGCAAATAACGTCGAATTCCTCCACCCTCTTAGTGTTGGTCTGTACTTGGTAGATCTCATGCGTATCACATTTACTGCGTTTTCTCCTCTTTTTCCCTAAGTAGTTAAATTGGTTTTATATGCAGCTGAAAGCCCGCATATCGCTTCAGATTGGCGAAGATCTTTCTCAGCTTTATCAGAATTACTTTCTTTAACTTGCCAACATCGTGCGCCTTTTACGGCTGGACTTTAATTTAATCTTTAACTTTAATTGAAGGCTCTGATTTTCTCTATGCAATGCTTCATTCCAGAGATATAGTGCACACTCACAGGAGCTGTACTGTCCAGATCTGATCTGGGTTCTGTGATTTGTTCTCTCAATTATAGAGTCACTATTTTTACAATGAAAACATCGTAAATTCCTGTTTTGCGCTTCCAATCCTTAAAAAACGGAAATTTAGCCATTTTTGAACGTCTTGCAACTACATATTTGTTGGGGCAAGGTCTTCGCCTTCAGACAGGTAACCACGGAATCGAGGAAAGTTTTAACACCTTATTGCTACAGTCATAACATAGGATCACCATTATGTGTAGCCAACCTAATATTAGGTTGTAACGAAATAAATGGCACTGAACCACTGTAAATTTAAACAGTTAATATCTCGGCTTGTAGGCAAGTTTATTAATCGAAATAAAAAACCTTCTGCTTCTACACATCTTTGCCAACGTGACACAAGCTTTTTTATCCCAGTAGCATAAAAATCAGAAGTTCTGGAATTGACGAAATTTTCGAAGGCACTTTCGGCATCCTGTTGGTATTTGAATATTTTCCCTACCAAGAAGTCGCCAAGGTGCTTGAAGAAATGGTAGCCTGTTGGGGAGAGGTCGGGAGAAAACGGAGGATGTGGTAGAGTTTCAATGCTCAGCTCATTCAATTTCTGCAACGTCATTCGTGCTACATGGGGGCGAGCATTGTCGTGCAGAAGGAGAACTCGCCTTCGGTTTACCAAGGCCGGCCGGATATCCTTCAACTTTTTCATCATTTCTTCAATTTCAGTGCAGTACTTCTCTGCCGTGATGGATTCACCGGAAGGGAGGAAGCTGTGGTGAATAATTCCCAGCGAACACCACCATGCTGTCACCATTACTTTCTTTTGGTGCAATTCCGGCTTCGCAAAAACCTTGGGGCTCTCATCGCTGTCCACCCACTGTGCCGATCGTCGCCTGTTGTCGTACATTATCCATTTCTCGTCACAGATTACGATGCGACCAAGGAATGGGTCCGTTTCGTTCCGTAGAAGCAGTGCGGACGAGACCTCAAATCGTCGGTTTCTTTGCTCCTCAAACAGCTCGAGAGGCACCCATCTTTCCAGCTTTTTGGTCTTTCCAATTTCCTTCAGATGCCGGGCAGCTGTGTTGTGACTGACGCTAAGAACCTTCGCTATCTCCCTGGTACCTTTGTGTGGATCCTCCTCTACCACATCTCTCAGCTTGTCCTCATCAACATCACTATGCCTCCCACGACCTTCATGTTCTTCCAAGCTCTCATCTCCATTCCGGAACTTCTGATACCACGATACGCCGTCCGAATTGTGGAACATCCTTGACCGAATGCGGCGTTGATCTTCTCGTCCGCCTCCTTAGCTGTAGTGCCCAGCTTGAATTCATACAAGTAAATGCCTCGCCATCTGCAAAAAAGTCAATAAAACTCTAAAGTTTTCCCACTTTTACACAGAAAATTTGGTACTCACCGGTAGAGCAATGTTTGCGCTTTTAAATGATTTGCCACATGTTACGGTTTGTTCTTGATCAAACGCGTAAAGACGCGCCAAAAAATGGCGCGAGCCAGTGCCATTTAATTCGTGACAACCTAATAGTTCTGCCTGAAGTATGGGTGAAATTGTAGCATTTGTATGCAGACCGCTAGCTTTAGTTTATTTCAGAAAGACGGCTCCGCTATTTCCGAAGACGCGTACGCGCTTCTGACGAAGATCACGACATCTAGCCTGGTCATATCGTTTCATAGTCGAGGCGAGGCTCGAAGAGTGATCCGCACAATCACTCTTAGACTACGTTCACATGTGACGCTCTTCGAAGATTCAACAGGCCCGGATCTGTGAGTTTCGCGTCTCTTCCTTGAACCTGCGAACAGTTTCGTGAAGGGCGGGGAGATCAATCGTGCCTGTTAATGTAGCTCCTCAGAAAAAGGATTAGATTGGTATCGGTCGGCGAGAAGCAACCCCTTATGGCACACGCCGTTATTGAAGGTTGTGAAGGCGACTTGAACATCTTTCACCTTTACAGTCGCTATATAAGGCTGGCCGAGGTCAATGTCAGCGTTCTATGTTTCCCAGACAAAGCGAGTACCGATTCAGTATCCCGCTATATATAAAAGAGGAAGGGTTTGTCCGATGTTAGTCACCCGCACTTCGTATACTGCCTAGCTTCGCCGGTTTAATCACCCAAGTTTGGGCTACGGTTGGGGGACGGTTGCCAGTTGTCCAACACCAAGTTTGAGCTACGACTCTAGAAACTGAATCTCTTTCCACTGTATAGAATGACAACCGGATGCTCTTTTCTGCACTTTTTTTGCTATTATGCCTCACAGATGGCTTTTTTTGTATTCAATTTACCTCTGTGTTTAACGACCCTTTTTTACTACTGTCCCGCTACCAAGGAAGCTACGACCGCAGAAACAGAATCTCATCCCATAGTGCCGAATGACAGCAGGTTGCTCTTTTCTGCACTTTGTTTTGCTATTTTGCATGACATGTAGCGTTTCTTCCATTCAATTTACCTCTGCGTCTGCTCAGGTAATTGAATCTCTTTCCATAGTGCAGAATGACGGCCGGTTACTCGTTTCGGCACCTTTTCTGCTATTTTGCCTCAATAGGGCGTTTTTTTTTGTATTCATTAATACTAATTATGCTTCGTGATATTTATTTGTTTATACTTACCCCACATGGCCCCCATACCCGGTGCCGGCGAAGCCGGCTAGCCTAGCGTAGCTCGCCCCGCGCGGGCAATTTGCGTTACCAGCGTCCACTCTGGATGCTGGTAACGGAAATTGCCCGCGCGATTTAACCTAAGGATAGGCATGACGCATTACAAAAACTGACTGAATACAGTCGGACATTATCATTTACACTTCAAAGTTGTGCCGACTCCTTGATCTTGCTGGCAGCTGCGTAACACTCTGTTTCTGGATCAAAGCGTCATTCAAGCAAGAAGATAAATTGCCTCGAAATTGCTCTCTTTATTTTCAGCGGTGATTTACAGGGAACCCATTCTTGTACAGAGCGAGATGGCACGCTTCGAGAAGATAAGGTATTACGGATCCACAGTCACGCTTTATAAGGACCTTATGCAAGCACTGGACACAGAGATAGTCATAGTAGTCATAGTACAATATGATGATGCGGAAAACAGACCAGGTGCGGCATGGATAGCAAGCGCTATTGAGGTAGGATCCGACCCTCATTATGCATTGCTCATCCTCCTCTATTTTCTATCGTTCAGGAATATTCGGCTGCTAAACCGCTCCGAGTGCAGTGGGCTCGACTCGGCCCATCAGGGTACATAGTCGAGGTTGGTCATTCACCTTATGGTTGGATGAACTCTCGATTCATTTGTGTGCCTATCCGAATTCCCTCGAGAGCATGCGATGATCATTCCAGACAGTTCCCGAAGGAGGTGCAACTCGGATCAACGTCGCAAAACGAGCAATCACCGTTTCATCGTGTGCTTCCCCTACAAAGCCATTGTCACTTCGCGATGAGCCAACTTTCATAGTTACAAACGATTTCGAATAAACCGTCAAATCGGATTCGAAAATCATTCCCACAGGGTCACACAGGATTGTTCGCCAGGTGTTTCCGCTAATGTTCTTTCGCTGCCATGGATGTGCATGGAGAAACGGTAGGAAATATTAGGTTGTATGGAAAGTATCCCGTCACTTGTGCTTTTTTTTCAAATGTATTTCTCTCGTTTCATAAGTAGAACAACTAATGATCATATGCACTATTATTATCTACAACGCATTGTCATTTGTCATAATTTTTAGATCCCGTCTCTCTAGAATTCCTGGGGTTCTGACGACAAAAACTCAGCGAGGCACTTTTCAAGTTGTTCCCTGTCGACAAAGAAAGAAACAAGTAGTCCGTTGGAGGAAGATCCGGTGAATACGGTGGATGTGTCAGAAGATGCCATCCGAAAGTGGACTTTTTTCTGAGTCTCCTTTGCAACGTGTGGACGCGCTTTGTTGTTAAGAAGGTCTTGTATCGTTTCCCACGAAGAGATGCTTCAATGCGATTCAACTGCCTGCAATAGACATCGCTAGTGACGGTAGTGTTCGCAGGTAGCAGCTCCCGGGGAACGACTCGTTTGTAATTAGACACTGAGCATTACATTTTCAAGGTGAAGCCCCGGTCTTGGCATGGTGACGCTTTCACCTGAGGTTAACGTAGACTACCCACTCTTCGTCGCCAGTGACCGTGTTCTCGAGCCAATAAAAATTCCGCCGTAAAGTCAAGAAGTTTATGTGCGCATCGTGGCGCACCTGTAGCTGATGGTCGCTAAGTTCATGCGGTATCCATGTACCATATCTATGTGTCTTCCCAAGGCCACGCAGGTGTTTAGCTATGGTGGTGTGACTGCACTCGAGTTCCTCTGCCAGTTCACGGGTGACTGAGTCCCAACGCACGTTGGACGACGCCTTCAGCACGTTTACTAATCCCCGCGCTCTGCACTTGACTCTCATCCATATCCTGACGCGTTGCCCGCTTCACACGTGCTGAAGGCGTCGTCCAACGTGCGTTGGGACTCAGTAAACGTGCTGAAGGCGTCTTCCAACGTGCGTAAGAATTTAGAAGACGTGCGGCACACGTCGTCCAACGTGTGCTGGAATGCAGAAGACGTGCAGGACACTTCGTCCAACGTGCGCAGAGAATCAGATGTGCAGAGGACGTCCTTCAACGTGCGTAAGAAACTGAGGAGTCGTAATGGCTCTGTTAATATTGCTGATCCTGAAATACCTCAAGAAATTTATGAGCCTACAAATATATTCCTTTTATGAGTAAAAATCCAAGTGTACAAAAAATGAGGAAAAGAACAGATCTTTACTGGTGCTCTACTACTCGATTCAAAAGGCTATCCGGGAAAAAACTCTGCAGTATAAAAGAATTTTGGCGGTAATAAGAAAATAGTTAAAAACTGCAATTAGGAAACAACTGTTTCCCGACTAATATTACATCGATTCTATTGTTCTCCCCCTTGAGTGCTACAACTTAGTAGGCACACAACTGGCTTAGCCATACCGGGGCGGGTTCTCTATTCCATGAACCGCTTTAAACTAATACGCACCCCAGGCGATAGCCTACGAGAACTGCAGAGGAGATATACGTGTAAAGATAAAATCAGGTGAAAAGTTGAAGCAGCAAAAAACTGGTTGCAATTTTCCTACTAGATATAAAGGAGCAACCGTATGTGTGTGTGTGTGTGTGTGTGTGTGTGTGTGTGTGTGTGTGTGTGTGTGTGTGTGTGTGTGTGTGTGTGTGTGTGTGTGTGTGTGTGTGTGTGTGTGTGTGTGTGTGTGTGTGTGTGTGTGTGTGTGTGTGTGTGTGTGTGTGTGTATGTATGTATGTATGTATGTTTATTACATAAGTGACACTTATGCGCAGAAACAACACTAGAGTAGGATCCAACACAACACATAACAACAACATCGTGAGATAGAATAACAAAAGAAGAAAACTGAGGATAGCTATAGAACTGAAAGAGAATGGGAAAATGCATGACCTCAGGGACTAAGCTCCTTATAAACCATTTTTTTGAAAGTAGTGTAGCGTAACCCGCCGTGGTCCATTTTTAGTAGTTTCTCAAAAGGCCCGATTGTCCTGTTAACGAAGAAGTACCGCCTACAATTGAGCTTAGCCGTCTTAACCTGGAGCTTGATGGGCCCACTCCTGGTGACTGAGGTAGCCCTCACCGGTAGGAACTCCGCCGGCTTGATGCCACACTTACCAAACGTAATTTTGTGAAGTAATAGCAAGTCATTAGCCTTCCTTCGAGAAGACAACTTGTGAAGACCGAAGTTTTGATTCCTTTCGGCACTAGGAGGAATTTGGTCATAAATGAACCCAAGCATTCTAATCATCAACTTCCTAGTGAAGCTGTTTTGTACCTTTTCCAATAGGTCAATGCTCTTACGTTTAAACGGGAGAACACTTGAGTGCCGTATTCCAATATTGGTCTGACATAGGTCTTATAAGCCCAGAGCAAAACCTTAGAATTACGCGTTGAGAGTGCCCTGAACAGCTTGGAAACCAGTGCCATTCCTTTGTTCGCAATCACCTCACAGTGTTTGTCAAAGCTGAGACTCCTGGTAATCACGAAACCTAAGTCCGTGATCTCGTCCACGCTATCAATAGGGGATCCAGCAATGTTATAGGAACGATTAGGGTTCCCATTACCTAGGTGAAGCACCTTCGTTTTCTCCTTGGAGAGAGGCAATTGCCATTCAAGTGACCACGAGTGCAAAGCATCAATTGAATTTTGCAATGCTGCAGAATCATTCGCTGAGTCAATGGTCCGAAAGACTTTAATGTCGTCCGCAAATGCACTAAATTCCACTCCGTTGCCACTTAATAACTGAGCAAGCTCGTGAGTATATATGTTAAACAGGATAGGGGATAGAACCCCGCCTTGCGGAACTCCACTGTAGGCAGTTCTAGGGTTAAAGTACGACCTACCAATTCGTACTGAAAACGTACGATCTTCCAGGAAAGCAGCAATCCAAGCAACAATTCGTGGGTGGAGCCCAACCATAACAAGTTTTCTAATGAGCAAGGAGTGCGGTACTCTATCAAAAGCCTTAGAGAAATCGAAGTAAATGACATCAACATGTTTCCCTTGATCCAAAGCAGAGGTCCACTTATTAAGGTTCTCCAGCACTGCAGTCACTGTTGACTTGTGCTTTTGAAACCCGTGTTGCTTCGCGGATATGATTCCATGATCTTCCAGATGCACAACAATACGTTTTTTCAGTATTTTTTCAAAGATGCGTGCAAACAGAGAGGTGATGCTGACCGGCCTAAAATTAGAAGGTGCAGTAAGAGGGGGTTTTTTGGGAACTGGCGTAACAAAAGAGTGCCTCCATCTGCCAGGTACTTCAGCCCTCATGAAAATCAAATTGAAAAGATGCTCAAGAGGACCAGCAATGATATGAGCAACACTTTTGATAAAAACAAGTGGAATATCATCCGGTGTGTTCGAGTAGGAACGAGGCCACTTTGATATCATTTTAAGGATTTCATCCCTGTGAAACCAGGCAGAATCCTTAATCAGAGGGAAACAAGGAGCAGCATCAAAATGATGCAAGGACCCCAGAAAGGAACGATCAGTAAAGGATCCTTCAAAGGTGTCCGCAAGAAGTTCTGCCTTATCCTTATCAGCTCTGACAACTGTACCATCATGGGAAATTAACGCTCCAATACTACTCCTTTCACGTAACCTTGAATTCAATAACTTGTAAAACATTGATTTGTTCCCGGACTCAATTACTCTCCTCTCAACATATGAGTGGAATTTCCTCAACCTACGAGAGTACCTTTCATTAAGCACTTGGAACTTTGTCAAAGCGTGAGGATCATTGTTATCTCTGGCATTAAGCCAAGCTTCCAGACGTTGACGAGAAAGCGCTTCTAAATTCGAAGGAAGCTTAGACATTCTCCCAGGTGTTCTTCGAATAGGTACGAACATATCAATGCAATGATGCAAAATCGCGATGAATAACTCATACTTCTCCTCTACCGATGACACCGTATTAAAAGAGCCGTACCAGTCAACGTCAGCTAGATGCCTCAATATTAGGTCAAGCCTGGCTGCCTTAAAATTTCTTCTGTAATTGAATACTTGCTCCCGTTTAGGGAAGTTCAAGGCAAATTGCAATGTGAAGTGATCACTTGAACCCAATGGCGGACATATTCTTAAGTTCCTGACAAGAGACTTACTGTTAGATAACACAAGATCAAGTATGTGATTACCACGCGTTGCTGCATTGACATACTGTGATAGGGACAGCGCACTGCACATGTTCAAAAAGACTCTGGCAGGAGGGCTAGTGGGAACAACATTCCTATCCCATTGAATGTCAGGAAAATTAAAATCACCTGTAACTACGCAAGGTGAATTGCATGAGAGTAGATCACTAATTGCTTTGGACATCTGTTCAGTAGCACTGGAAGTACAGCTTGGCGCTCGATAGACAACTACTAACCTCACAGAGTCAATGCCAATTCCAACATCAGCACAAAGTAACTCATAAGCAAGAGGAACGGACTCCTTGAAAACGAGAAGGGGAGAGTAAAGCCTCCTTATCAGTAAGGCCACCCCACCACCTTGCCTACGCTGACGATCACATCGGAGAACCTCAAAGTGAGCACTTAAGTCACCAAGAAGTGTACACAGGTCAGCTCCAGAGTTAAGCCATGTTTCAGAAAGAGCCACTATATCAGTGTTTTGGTTTAAAAGGATATCAAGCAACTCATTCCGGTTTTTAAAGATAGATCGGATGTTGGTTACGGTACAAGATATAGAGGGAGAACAGGAGCTTATCCGCGGATGTCCTACACGTTTCCCGTAGGTACGGTAACAGCCGAATTACTTGGGAGGGACTGTGACTCAAGCAGAACACTTGCATGAGTTGGCGCAGGAGTGAACGACTGAGCATTAGGAGACGTAGACACAGCAATGGCATCGACTGGGTTCCTCTGTACAATGCTGGGAGACCTGTTACGACCCGCAACTAATTGTTGCCTTTGCTCTTTGGTAAGAGAAGGTCGAATCCAGATCCCCTTAACAGAGTAAAACCGTAGCTTGGGAGCATTACGAAGCACGAGGCTCTGGAAAAAACGTGACGGCAATACAACTTTAATTAGACGATTCCTATCATTCATTGGCCGGCCAAGCCTATAGATTGTTATTGGCATACAATCAACGTTTAAATACTGAAGCAGATTCTTAACACAATCTAGATCATAGGAGACGCGGGCCATAGGGTTCGGATCACGAGACTCACCAACCCCAGCCACCACAACGGACCTGAGTCTTTCATGTTCTTCGAAGGAACAGTTGTGAGGAATGCGAGCATCATGGTTGGTGACAACAGACTGAACATTAGAACTTGAAAGTTTGCTCTTAAGCGAAGACACCTCATTTTTCAAACGAGAGTTCTCAGAGATAAGCTCGTCGTTGGCTGTCTTCAAAGCAGTGAGCTCACGATCCTTCTCGATAAACTTCAGGACGAGGTGCTCGAGGATGGTCTTCAAGTGAGCAGGAGTGGTGTTGTCCTTCCGCAGACTATCGATGGCGCTGGCCAGCTGGTGATCGTCGATCGATTGAGTCGATTGATTCGGAGACGGCTCTGGGTTTGGCCTGGCGCGTTTGGTCCTCTGAATAAAAGGAACGGACCGGGGAGTATCCATATCAGAACTGATCACACCGCCCGTGTAGGTGGGAACAAGCAAACAGTGACGGTGGGGGAAACAGAAGTGCTGCTACTCCGGCAACTTTTGCCGACCAACAGATGGCTACGTTGACCGGAGAACAGCAGTGCAGATAAAACAATCGAAGAAATAGACCTGTGCTGGTGGCTTCGATCGTACAGCAGTGTCCCCAGCCGCAAGGGATGTGAGCAGTCCTTGAATTCCACCGCAATAGAAGACAGAACGGTAGCTGGCCGCAGAGAGGTGCAGGGGCGCCGCCGCTCGCTGTGAAGGCCCGACGGTGAGTGAATCGATCAATAACGCTTGATTGATCGAGTTGCTTGGACTCAAACTTGGGTAATTAAATTGTGTGTGTGGTGTATGTAGACGTGCCGAACACGTCGACAACCGTAATCGTGGTCGCTGAACACGAATCTGAAGTCGACCAATCGATGTCGATCGATATTATCGATTTTTTGAGGATGGCGCTCAAGTGGCACGAAACTTCAGCCCTGGGGGTGATCGATGTCGCTGAACACGAATCTGTAGTCCGTTTTTGAATTGTCCATCGCCATCAATCGATATTGGGCAAATAGGCGTTTTTGTGGATGTCGTCCATTTTTTCGCTTTTTTTTCTAACTTGCCCTAATCGAGGTAGTTAAGATGTTCTTCCTGAGGAAACCATAACATAGGTGGCAGCTACAATTGATGATGAGAAGTTATTGCCACGGCGAAGCCGTCAAAAAGCCGAGGGCCGCACGGACGGCTGGTATAAAATAAAACAGTGGTTTCTTCAAGCCAAACAGAGTCAATGTCTGCAGTACCTTTGCTTTCCGGATTGATATGATTCCACCCTTCTGAGAGACAGTAAAAATCTTACACCAGGAAAAACTGAGGTATTTCGAGGAAAAGCACAACAGCATTATAACAGTCACAGCAAGTTGAATTCAGATGTTTTAATACGTTGACAACGAGAGCGATTTTCGCGTGTCTGGCTCTGCGACGAAGCGCGCTACACAAACGTGAAACGCCATATTGTGGCCCAAACTTCGTCTAAGACTAAATTTAGGATGCCGAACACGATGGTAATGTTCGTCTCAACAGTTACGACCGGTAGCCCCTCCCCTCCACCAGTCGTCAACAGGGTGGTCGTATCAGGATGGTAGAGAGGGAGGAATGGGTGCGATGTAGCAAAAACTTCGTCTAGGAGGTTATTTTGACGAATCACGTCCGTTTTTTAAATTTCAGCCATCTAGCGAGGCCATGTTGCGGTAGGTATGAGGAACGCTAACCAACGTATAACTACCATGTCACATGCCCTGGCGACGACCGTCGACCCTTGTGGAAGGATGCAGCTATAGATTGAAATTCGTGGTTCATTGTACCCACAAGGCATGTGAAAAAATGTGTGATTGTAAAACAAAGAAAGAACGAGCAATCGAACACAGTGATTCAACAATAACCAGCTATGTCATCAAAGCAGAGAAAGTAAGAAGAATTCAAGGGAGAAAAAGTAGACGGATGAGGCTGCTAAGGAAAAAAAGCATTGATTGGAGATTTTTACGAAAGTGAAATTGAACGCATTTCTAGACAGCAGAGGTAAGCTTTGTTCCATTCTTCTCACACAACTACACAGAGTTTGGGGAAGTCGGTTGTCCCGACTTGACTACCTAAAATCAGCCGTAATCGTCGGAATGGACATCGGCATCATGTTCAACATCCTGAACAACCTCTCTGGACGAAGTTTGAATGGACCAGATACCATTCTTGTTAAAATAATCTGTCGTCGCGCACCATTACTCGTGAAGACTCACTTTCTGACGATCGGATCTAGAGACCATACTACGATGCCGTCATATAGGATCAATGACAAAGTTTTAAAGGAAGTCCAAGAAGCTCGTGATTTAGGCTTCCTTATCACGAGTAACATGTCCTTCTCCAGTCATTGCAGGCTCTTGATGAATAAAGCTAACTGTCGCATTTAAAATCTTTTCAAAGTTCTGAAATCAAACCTAGCAGAGGTTTACTTAATAGCTTACAAAACCTACGTTCGTCCAGTTGTGGAATCTGTAATAGCCGTGTTCAATCCGACGAAAAAGAGGGACATCGACTTTTTAGAGAGTGTACAAAACAATTTTACTAGAAAGCTTACGATGAGGTGTTTCTCGGTGGATTATAGTTTGATATATATGGTGTAATACCGCGTGGTCAGGAACGTTCTGTTCGCTTTCGTCTTCCTTCACTGGAAAATAGGAGGAAAATCTCAGATCTGGTCATGATGTACAAAATACTTTCTGGTAAGGTGTCCATCGACCCAGTTATCTATTTTGGAGATGTGCTGACGAGGACCGTTAGAGGAAAGCTTAAGCTTCGGATTCCGATTGCTAAGTCACGAATAAGATCTGACTTTCTGACCTACAGGATTCTTAAGGAATTCAATTTGTTGATTGGGAAGTATGCTGACCTGGAGGAGCTGTCTGTGCAAGCCTGTAAACGTCCTATTGCTGGTTGAACTCTAAATTATGATCTAGTGATTTCTCTGTTGACGGTTGCGTAATTGTCATTACTATTCCTATATTTAGACAGGAGTTTGCTCGCTTGTTCTCTTTGTATTGCAATGTTCGCTTACGCTAGACTATGTTCTATGCCTTGAAATAAATAAATAAATAAAAAATAAAATTGCCCGACGTCGTCCCATGGGACGGACTGGCTGTCGCGCACCAGTGAGCAACAGTGTTGCTCACTGGTGCGCGACAGTGTCGCCAAGTGTTAAGAGCAATAAAGAATTCCAAATTTCGCCGAAATCAGCTGGTGGAGTGACCGAGGTGGGCGCCAATAGCACTTTAGGAAAGGTCGTAAATCCATTACGGACTCTCCAGACAAAAATGCCCCATAACTAGTCCATAGCGTTGGCAAATTCGACATAACTTGGAGGCTACGAATATGCGATGAAGAAGGAGTTTGAATGGTGTTAACTTCGTGACGGAAAAATCCGTCGGGAGGCGTCTTTCTGTCAAAGAATCTGTGTGGTATTCTACATGAAACCATCACCAGTACACAGTCATAGAAAGAGCTTAACCTGGTAGAATCCTGGTAGACCTTCGTGGATGTGTAAATATATCCCAGCTGAAACGGGAAATTTCTTGTCAGTAGTGAGTTGGTCGAACTCCATGACTCCGTTCATGCAAAGCCACATTGCCAAAATCCATGACTGTTGTTCTCATCAACATATCTCCCTCATTAGACCGTCTACTGAAAAAACTTCTTTATAGAGAATAGTCGAATTCTTCAAACAGTCATGACCCCGTCCAGCCAAAACCGCATTGTCACAATCCAAGATCGTTACTCCCGTCGGCAGACCTCTCAAAGGAGTGCCTACTGAATAAACTTCTTCAGAGAAGATTTAGGATGCCGCAGTCAATGAACAGTCACAAAACGTAACTTTTCTCACTTCTCATCCTATTTCGATTCCGTTTCTTCTCTAATCGCTTTGATAAAAATCATAACAAACTAAATCTACGTGAAATATATGATTATTCGGAAAACTCAGCATGAGGTAGAGTTTCAAAATCTAAAGAGAATATTGGGATTTTCAATCACATGGCGCACTCTAACAGGCACTTCGGTTTCGGCAGAGAGACAGGCTTCGCAAAGATCTCCGTTCACTGTCCCATGAGTTTCTATTTAATGCAGTCGATGTGCTTACTCCTTGCCTTTCGTGGCAAAATCTACCTGCAGTAGCTCAGGAAATGCTACAGTCGACCGGTTAAGGGTAGTACAAGCTCTGCAACGGTTTGAGAAGCTAGTTTGTGGTTGAAGATTCATGTCGTTGTTCCCACCAAATATGGTGGTTCTTATCCATAGCTTTCAAGAGCGTCGAAAAAGTCGCGAAGAAGACGAAGAACGTCCGCCTTCGTGCCTACCTATTCGACTCTACCGTTTTTCCTGCCCTAACATACGCCTCAGAGACCTGGCTATACGAAAGAACACGCGATCAGCGTCGCGCAGCGTGGAATCGAGATGACGATGCTCGGAGTGGCATGACTCACGCAATTGAGAGAAGGCCTCTAGAGTTCCGAGTTTTGCCGACGCTCGAAGATCAGAGACGCTGTAGCGGGGACCAAGTTGTTGAAAATTTGGTGGGCCGGCCACGTAATGCGCTTCGTAGACACCCAATGGACGAGATCCGTTACCCACTGGATTCCACGGGATGTCAAGAAAACACCAGGACGCCCACCAACGCGTTGGTCGGACTTTTTCGTGAAGGCCCTGAACGACCGATATGACGCTCTTCGTGTCCCTCAAGCAAGTAGGATCTATTGGAGCACTCTGGCACGCGACAAGGAGGAATGGAGACGCTGTTAGCGCCCGCTCCAGCAAATTGATGACCAACGAGACGACAGGTGATACAGGTGAAGCAGGTTTTCCATAAAAGGGAATAACGCACGCACCTACTGCCGATGTGGCGCGAGATCATAGAATGTCCATTAAATAAGCCTTCGTTTTCTAATGCACGAAGATGAGTTCTTCTACAGTGTTGGTGGACAACTTATGAGTAGGTTTGTAAAGGATCTATTGGGTTTTGCTTGCTCTACTTCCACTGAGCAACATTGTTCTTAGCAATGAACGTGCAGGCATCTGCATCTATGTAATTTCCTTTTGGATCGCTCCCTCTTAGCGTGTGAACCTGCCCCCAATGATTCTCAGCAAGACGTAATGGTCTTGTAGGGCATCTAACAAGGAACACAGGGCTCATGTTCGTTTTTGCTGAGGGCAACTGCGTAGTCGAAAATGGAAGAAACAATATCACTTCAGTGCGGGTTGATAAGATAAAACTGACGCCTGGAATGACCTTGTCGTACTCATAAATTAAACTTCAAATGGTTCTGAGCTTCAATTATATATGGGTCGTTGCAATCTGTTCATTTTCCGAGGTTTCCTAAAAGAAGTTGAAGGGTACATTATGATGATTCACTCAGAGAAATCGCGACCAACTGGATGGCCGAGTCGATAGCGATGCGGACTTGTGAGAGGCGGTTCGATTCCTGAAGTGGAGTATCGCGAATTTCTAGGTGTACTCTCCCCTTCTTGGTAAATGTAGAGAATATTTTGACTTTGGGCGCGTGTAGCGCAGTCGGAGGAGGCGCGACTGTCGCGTGCACCCGATACCAGGTTCCTGGTTCGGATTTCCCGCCCAGGCCAACCAAGCCTTCCATCCCTCCGGGGTCGGTCAATTGGTACCAGACTTGTCTGGGAAGGATAGAGCGCTGACTTGTTCATCGGCTGGCCACCGCAAGTCATTGAATAGCCAAATACGCATTCATCTCGCCTCCACGACATCCCGTAGAAGTAGAATGCGTGGCGCATTCCAAAAGGGATTGAATAACGCCGTCCTTTATCCGTATCCTTATTTTGACTTCGGCAGAGTACCATATCCGCTTCCTAACCCCGCATTCAATCTGTTATCAGATGTGGAAGAGGCCAATGTAACGGTCAGAAAGGTTACCGTACCCAGCTACAAGTAGATGTATACAAGACATAAGCATTAGTCTTTCCTAGACGCTTTGCAGTGTTATAGTACGGTATCATTCCTAACCGTCAGCGGAACATTCCATCTCCTGAAGCCTCTCTGCCTAAGGTCGCCACGAGCCCAACCATGAAGGAATGCATCGACGTCTCCCACTCCTTCAAGGACTACTCCACCACCCCGCGTCGACCGTCCTCCACGTGCTGGGCTCCACTCTCCCTGTGCCCGAAGCCTGCAGCAGCTGCGACACTGTCGCTGTATCGACTGTTGTAGATGTTAGCGGAGATAAAGTGTTAACGCACCATGACATCAGCTATCGACTCTACATAGTTCCATCGCTGGAGTTATTAGGGGGGGGGGGGCAAAAGTAATGAGACAAAATGAAAAAAAATCTTTATCTCTTTATAACTCAATTACAACTCAACGATACTGAGAAATGTATTTGCCATTAAGGGCAAGGACCTTGCTGCCATCGCTCAGCCAACTTCCTGATCCCATCCTTCCAGAACTGCTTGGGCCTGGTGTTGATCAACTGCTCGATATGGTTGTCAAGGACTGCTCGGGTTCTTGTGTCCCTTCCGACTAGGAAGTCCTGTAGGCTCAAGTAGTAGTGGTAGTCGCATGGAGAGATGTCCAGCGAATACGGTGGGTGAGGCATGTGAACGTAGCCCAGCTGGCCAAGCTTATCCGTGCTTACTTGTTCCCGATGGGGTGCGGCGTTGTCGAAGAGGAGAACCTTCTTGAAGCGCTGCGAATGAATAAGAGCGAGTCGCCGGCCCATCTCCTCTATTTCGTTCACCATGGACTTGGAGTTCATCGTAGTGCTCTTGGGAAACAGCTTCCGGTAAACCTGTCCATGGGCGCAGACCCAAAAGCTCCAAAGGTGCCTCTCGCCGTGAACATCTCGCCGAACGAAGGTCGGTAACAGGTCACCAGGCCTCACCCAGACTCGCTGCTTGGCAGGGTTAAGGTAGAAGACGTACTTCTCATCTTGCGTGAATATTGAGCCCAGGCTGCTCGGGGTTGGGAATTGGGCGAGATTTGCGCGACACAGGTCGACTCGTCAGATTGGGGTTTCGGCATGAGACAGCATGGGGTTTTTGGCATGCTTCTGGAAAGGGCGGAAGTGGTAACTTCTCAGATAGGGTTCAGTAAGTAGCATACAAACATACAAATACGACAAGCACGAAACCAGACTCCAGCCACGAAAAATATGGACACGGCATGGGGTGTCTCATTACTTTTGGCCCCCCCCCCCCCTAATAGGTTGCGCGTCCACTAAACCACGCTTGTCTCGCTGGGGAAGCTCTCGCTAGATGCTGTCCCCATGTGACCTGATGTCTTAAATAACCATTCGAGAGGCAAAACAGCAAATTTTATCCAATTTTCGAAAATGTCAATTTTTGTCCAATGATGATTCATCCAAATTATCTTTGTTCGGACATACGCGTCCGAATCCTCTCTTGTCAACGCTTCTTTTTTTTAATTCTTCTCGTCTCCTAACCGTTCGAACGGGCCTGCTTCTCTAAATTTTCATTTGAAAAAGATTGTTCTCACTTGGAGAGGCAATGTCTGTACAAACCCGTCCGTTAGATACGTTTGACTTGGTTTGCAAAATGTCGATTTTATTGCTAAAGGTGTCCAGTTTCACTCTAAAAGGCATCCAGTTTAAAGGAAATATGGTAGAAATAAAAGCATATAATAAAGTCTCCATATTTATTTATTTATTTATTTATCTGAAAGGTGATGCAGCCCGAAACATGCTGCATTGGTGGTTCATTAGGTTAAAGGCTATTTTTCAAAGTATTTCCAAACTGCTGAGATCACTTCACAAGAACGACTCGCCCACACCATTCGATGATTCCTTTGTAAACAATTTTGAAACTAAACCTCTAAGAACGAGTTGTCCACCAATATGAACAGTACAATAGGGTGACCGTAGCGAGATCACGACGGTGGTTCGCCCACATTTATACACGGCCATGGACAGATAGTTATTCTTCTCTAGATTCACACTAGCTTTTCCTGTTGGTGACTGACTCTTTTTTGTAGACCCTCACCTCTACATTTTCTATTTTCTTGGCATAACGGTTGAAGAAGGAAAAGAAATGGACCGAAAAATCGCCCTATATTTCCACAACAAGTAAATAAAACACGTATAAACCTTCAAAGAGCCAGAAACGAGGATGACATCAGATACCGCTTTTAGTCGACAGGGTGGCAGAGATTGTAGAGTCCAGCAGCGATGATCTGCTCAGAAAGTTGTCTATTTTATGGACAACCCTGCGCCGTTTTTGGAAATGTATCAGGTCTCAACCCTGAACCCTGAAAACCCTGAACGACCGATATGACGCTCTTCGTGTCCCTCGAGCGAGGAGGATCCATTGGACCACTCTGGCACGCGACAGGGACGAATGGAGACGCTGCTGGCGCCCGCTCGAGCAAGTCGATGATCAACGGGACGACAGGTGATACAGGTGATCAGGTCTCAAAGCGTGTGCGTTGTCAGCTCTGCCGCCATCGAGCCCATGGAGGCTCATTTGTCGCTTTTACGCCAAGTGTGTACCAACACTCTTGAGTCATTTCATGTGTAAGCACAGCAGCTGACCTGCCTGGCGAAAGGATGGCCTTATTCCTCCCTTCTGAGACAACTGCTGTGCTAAATAGGTGGGGAGGCGGAGCGCCCAACCGCGCGTTCAATTTTCGCGCGCGCGGGCGACTATGAACAGCCAGTCGTCTTTGCGTTTCTTCGCTGTCCCTCGTGTCGGTCGCTTTCAATGAATGTTCGGTTATACCTAATTAGATTTTGCATTGATTGATGGCTCCAGAGGTATCAGCTTAATTTCTGCCGTTTCTCTATTCATACTTTGCTTATACTCTTCTGATTTTCCTTACGTTTTCCTTAATTAGAGATTCAGCATGTTCATTGTATTACGATTGTCTTTTCTCCTTTGCACTTTCACGACTCCAGAGGTCGAAGAGGTTTCAAGAAATTTTTTTCTCCCGAGCTCCGCTAAGGGGTTATTTGGGGGTGCTGATCAGGAAGCTGATATCCGCTTCTGAAACTTCGGCTGACTACGGTGAGTTACGGTAGTGACTAAAGTCATGGCTAACGATTTAGCTCAAACTTCGTCAATAGGATCTGACATCCGTTTTTAGTAGTACGCCGGAATATGGTAGGTTACGGTAGGTACAGGTGAATAAAGGCTGTCGAAGTCATAATAACTGATTTCGCCCAAATTTCGACCAGGGAGTTTATATGGCACGACTGCACTTTCACATCTCCAGAAGTCGAGGAGAGGTCGAAAAATTTTTTGCTCAAACTTCGTTATTTGGGGTGCTCATCACAAATCTGAAGTCCGTTTTTTCGTATTACGCTGGAGTCGGTAAGGTGCAGTAGATTACTGTAGGTATGGGTGACTAAGGTCATGGTCACGGATTTAGCTCAAACCTCATCAATAGGGGTTATCTGGGGTGCTGATCATGAAATTGACATCCGTTTTTGGTACTTTTGGTGTTTTTGGCATTACGCTAGAGTACAGTAGGTTATGGTAGGTACGGGTGACTAAAGGCTGTCGATGCATAATCATCGATTTCGCACAAACTTCGCCATGGGGTTTATCTGGGGTGCTGATCACGGATATGACACCCTTTTTCGGCATTAAGCTGCAGTACGGTAGGTGCAATTGGCTAAGGTCATGGTCACTGATGTCACCTAAACTTCGTCTGAATAAAATGGCTCTTATTTTGATGAGTAGACTTATATATAACCCGAGGACGCAAATAGGGTGGGAGGGGAGGGTCACTAACACGAAGAAAAAAGAGACAAGGCACCCTTATAGTGAAGTAGACCAACAAACAACGCTACAGCTTTGTTCTGTGCTATAAATAAGACTGCACTTACATTCGCTGTATGTAGCTATTATGTAGTTAACAAGTGTGAGACACGGCTAATGGCAACATCACTGACCTATGGAGAGTAGTTCTTGTAAAAGTTAAAGTTCGCTATCATCTAGGATCTGCTGCACACTTTATTCGCATCAAGCGGTTCATCACTTCCATGCGTTCATCATAGACATTCTGTCCGGAACGTCCAGTAACGCCCTTGGTTTCTGCTGCACTCAGTTGGCTCCTCTGCAACTGGTCTTCCCCCCCCCCCCTTCCCTTCCCCACCTTCCTGGTCCCAACTCCTGGCACACTTCCTTCTTTCCACTAATGACCCTCTTACTGGTCACTTCTTGCTGGTTTCCCCGTCCTGGTCCCTCCTCCAGGTTGTTCCTTTCTTTCCTGGTAGCTCTCCTGGTCCACCCTAGGGGTCCCCCTCACTTCCCTTCTCCACCACCTCCTTAGTGGTCCTCCCATGCTCACGGCAGACATCGGTGGCACGTATTCGGAATCAGAACGCTCAGAAACGCGCACAATTGCCGCTGTGTCAAGCAGGAGGAGTCTGCGCTTCCTCGGCATGTTGAATTCTGAATGCAGCCGCTCACCGTACGACAACGTTGTCACCTCTTCTGACTCCAGACGTTTATTGCGCGATCTAGGGGACCCGTCTTTTGGATACAGACGCTCAGACGGCTGCAGCAGCACCCCACGTTGAAAGGCACTATCTGTCCGCGCGGGGTTCGATGTGGCGTCCTCACCATCTACAGCGCGGGCAAAATTTCACGCGGAGTTCCATGAGGCGGTTTCTAACCTGCGTGAGGTACTCCTCATCATCTACAACGCGGGCAGCTAACTCAATTATATGACACTTTGAGCTACATCGTCCGTTTCGGGAATTACTTTTGAACAACCTATCATTTTTTGTGCGCGTAGCTGTCCTCTCGTTTCGCATTTTTCAAGGATTATCGTAAATGGCAGAAAGGCTTTCTCATGCAAAAAAAAAAGAAACTAAGAATAATGAGTTCAGGAGGAATTTTATACTGCAAAGAATTCTCCGCGTTAGTTTACTATATCTTTCCTTGTTTTCGTTTACATGGCAATGGTTCTCGCGATGCATCCACAACGAGGCAATGACCGTCTGATCCTACCTTTAATGCAGGATAACTCAATACAGTCAGAACTGTTGTAATTCAGGTCACCGAGCGGGAATATGAACGCTGACATTGTCTTCATGCTCTGCCCTTACCTGGATCTGCGGTCATTATTCTGCTTTGCGGCAGCGTGTCCTAAGTGGTCGGGTATCATCCATGAGCATGTTGAGAAAAAGAAGCTGGAACTTGTCGTAAAATTGGTGAGTGGAGTGCTACAGTAGACTTATTTTCCATAACGAACGTGTTGACTAAAGAAGCCTTTCTCATTTCACTAATCACGGTGCTGCGTAGGGCTCAAGCGGGACTTATGAGTCATGGTCGTCTAACAATAAGCAGATGTCGTAGCAACGACCGAGAGCGCAACAGGTGTTGGACTCGTTACCTTGTCGCTTGCCCTCACTCCGTTCATCTGCGCTGTGTGTCATAGTGGACAGGCGGGTCCAGCTAGCTGGTGGGACAGCAATCGAGGAAGAACTCGAAGAACGATGGAGGCGAGTGGGTGGGCGGGTTAAGGTCAAGCTTGAGGCTCGGGAACCGCAAGGGGGTCGTACTCCCACTTATTTTGGGCAAAAGATTGTCTCGTATTTAAAATTATTGTTTATATGTTACAGTGTTTTTACATTTTTCCAAAATAACGTCTTCTTCTTCTTCTTCAGCGTTTGTCCCGCTTCATGACGGGGTCCGCTTTTCTGGTGCCATGTCGCCATCTTTCCCGATCCCGTGCTAGATCAGGGTGGACACCAGCTACTTTAAGGTCCTTGTGTAACGTATCAGCCCAGCGCTGCTTCGGGCGCCCTCTAGGCCGTTTTCCAGACACTACGAAGTTAAGGCCTATCTTACGGACGCTGTCTTCCTTTCCACGCAGAACGTGGCCGTACCATCGTAAGCGAGCTTCACGCATCTTGTCCGCTATCGGCGCGACACCGAACTTCTGCCGGATAGCCTCGTTTCGGATGCGGTCCAGGCGCGTGACTCCAGCCATCCAGCGCAGCATTTTCGTTTCCATTACGCTGAGGCGACTTTCCGTTTCCTTTGTCGCAGGCCAACACTCAGCTCCGTACATCGCTACCGGCCGGACGACGGTTTTGTAGATCTTCGACTTTAAGCGCTCTGGCATCTTCTTGTCGCAGAGTACTCCAGTCAACGAGCGCCACTTCGACCAAGCTGCACTCACGCGTGAGTTCACTTCAACCATCAGACTGCCATCAGAGGCTATTGCTGATCCCAGGTATTTAAACACCGAAGTGCGTGCAAGCTCAGTACCGTTAATCTTAATGGAGCCGGACTCATTTACGTCAGTCGTGAAATACTCGGTCTTCTTGACGTTCAATTTGAGTCCGAACATGGCCAGGCGGTCGCACCAAGCTTGCACCTCTCGCTCGAGCTCACCTTTGTCTTCGCAGGCGAGCATCACGTCATCAGCATATAGCAGCGTCCAAGGGACGGGCTTCTGAAGATCTCGCGTAATGGCATCCATTACGACAACAAAGAGGAGTGGGGAAAGCGCAGATCCTTGGTGCACCCCAACAGAGATGGGAAACTCCGTCGAGGTTCCTGCTGCCGCTTGCACACGACTCTTTGGACAAGAGTATAGCATTCGCACCCACTCTACAAGTTCTTCGGGAACACCGTGCTGTCGTAGGGCGTACCATATAACCTCACGCGGTACGCGATCGAAGGCCTTCTCCAAGTCGAGAAAGGCAAGATGCACCGGCCTCTGTTTCTCGCGATGCTTCTCTACCAGAAGACGGGCGGCATGTATGGCATCGATAGTGCCACAACCAGCCACGAAGCCGCACTGATTGCTTGAAAGCTTGACGATTTCGCGAATTCGGCTATCGAGGATTCGCTCGAAGATCTTCATACTGTGCGAGAGCAACCGAATCGGACGGTAATTTGAGCAGTCTGCAGGGCTACCCTTCTTCTTCCAAATCGGAATCGTCGTACTTTCCTGCCAAACATCAGGCACCTTCTTCTCCGCTACAACCTGGTTGAAAAACTTGGCCAACCACTCAGCAGAGTACCAGAACTTCGACTTCCATAAGTCAGCTGGCAAGTCATCTGGACCAGTCGCCTTGCCCGGTCTCATCTTCCTCAGAGCCGCGTCAGTTTCCTCCACAGTGATTTTGTGGACGGGACCGTGGATAGGAGCCACAGAAGGGACGGCCGGATGAGGGAACTCTTCAGTCGAAATTCCCTCGAAATAATCGCACCATCGCTTCAATGCCTTTTTGCGCTCTGTCAGAAGATGGCCGTTCTCATCATTGATGCCAAAGAACTTCTCTATATCCTCGGATTGGCGATGACGGTTTTTCGCAAGTCGGTACAAATACCGCTCGCCATCGCGCGACTCAAGCTTTTCGTAGACATCATTGTAATGAGTGGCTTTTGCTACGGCCACAGCCTTCTTGGCAGCCTTTTTCGCTTCGTGGTACTTTTGCCAATTATTGGCGGTCTTGTCGCCGAGAAACACATGATAAAGCGCTTTCTTCTCTCGAACTTTTTCTTTCACATCGTTCGTCCACAGCCATGCCTGCATGTCGACCTTTCGTCGTCCAGGCTTCGTAGTGCCAAGTTCTGACCTCGCAGCTTGAAGTATCGCGTCGGTCGCTTTCTTCCAAGTTTCGTCGACAGTCGTGACTGTCGGTAACCGTACGCGAGAAATCACAGCTGCTTCTTTCTCTTTCATTCGCCACCACTTGATTCTTGCAGCACCGCATCGCTCAACCTGCTGCAGCCTCGGAGGAGCGATCTTCAAAGTACAGATCAGCGGACGATGCTGTGGGGCGACCGTTTCATACGGCACGATCTTCGCGTCTGTGACGAGATTTCGGTCACGATCTCTCACAAGGACGAAGTCTATCTGCGTCTTGGTGTTCCCACTATAGAACGAGATAAGGTGGGAGTTGCGTTTGCGAAACACGGTGTTCATTATGGTGAGGTTATGCGAATCCGCATATTCAAGGATACGCTCACCATCTGTGTTACGCAACCCATAGCCGAATCCACCATGACAGCTGTACCCGTCTTTCGTAGCGCCTACGTGCCCATTGAGGTCACCAGCGACGATGATGACGTCCTTCGACGGTACCTCTGCTGTCTTCTCATCAAGCAGGCTCCAAAACTCATCCTTGGCTTGATCGGAACAGCCAGTCTGCGGAGCATATGCAGAGAAGAAGTGGAAGAGTCGCTCCTTAGCGGCGACAACGATCTTCATCAATCGATCGTCAAAGCGCTCGACGCTTACAATCGAGTCTCGGAAACGCTCGGAGACGATTATACCAACACCACTGGTGGTCCTGGGACTTCCACATAGAACGGCCTTGAAGCCACGTCCTATATCTCTCGACTTGCGGCAGGACCACCTCGTCTCCTGCACCGCACAGAAATCAACTCTTCTACGCTCCAGTGCTTCTACCAACTCGCACGAGCGGCCCGTCAACGTACCCACATTCAGCGTTGCTACACGGGTCCTGCTTACGTTACGGGACTTTCGGACTAGCTCAGTTGCCCCCCGATGCCGTCCTCGCACCAGGGACCCTCGCATACTTCTCACACTCGCCGGGCTTTGCGAGTGCGCGTCGGTTCCCGCGGACGCCGTAGCATTATCTCGAAAAACATGAACTGACATACACCCATACGATGTGACATTGGGTTGTTCGTAGGCCGGCCTGTCACCAGGGCCTGTCGCCTGCATTCGAATGTCCGTGCTTGGCTTAGCTCGCAGAAGCGAGCAGTTTCCAGTGGCACCACGAGGAGGAACGGACATCGCCACCATTTTTCCAAAATAACGTGATGAAGGTTTTTTAAATTATAACTATGGAACAACTGACAAGTTTACAAAACAATACATAAATAACAACAACGTGGACACTAGGCAACACCATATTTGACCGAATTCGAAGTGCCACCCCCCCCCCCCCCTTGGCGCAAATGCAGAAGTCAAAACGCTTGGTGAATTTTTTGGCGATGGACCACAGATCATCAGGAGACAGTCGTTCCCACTCCCGAAGCAGAGATTCCTTCTGGGCCTTCAGGGTGTGGTGACTCTTGTTACGGAGCCTGGCCTTCAAAATGGACCACGCGCTGTGACCTTCGCATTCAGATCCGGAGTGCGGTGGCTATTCCGCAGACATGATGAAGTCCGGAAAATTGGCCTTGCATCATGCTTGCGTGCTTTTCACCCTGTGAGCAAGCATTGAGTCTTGTTGAAACATCCAGTTGCTGAGCTGCTGCTTGGACCAGAAAAGTGCCACAGCCTCAAAGGTGGCTTCGATACACATCTTGTTTTATTTTTTTGCACCATCGTCCACAAAAACCAGGGGTCTCTCCGTTGGTGTCGATTTCTCCCCAGACCATGAGCGTCTGTGTATTTTGACGATGTTCGGCGATGGTAGAAGTTGCTGGATCCTCTCCAGATCAGATCCTGGTGTATTAGCAGTTCTGAGCCCACTCCACGGTCAAAAGCTTCTCATCCGTGAAAAGTGTTCGCTACACCACCCGCGACTTGAGCTGTCGGCATCGATGAAGCCGTTCGCGCTTATTATTGTCGATCAGGAGCTGGAGTTTATGGAGTTTGTAGCGCTTGAGTTCAGGTTTGCTCTTGGCTGTTCGATAGCCTGGTGTGAGACTGACACCGATATAACGGGCGATTTTTCTCAGGATACCCTCGAATATAGGATTTTTCGCTTTTCGATGATTTTCCGGATCTGTGTCGTATTGACAGTACGATTTCTTCCTCATCCTGGACGATCACGTTCATAGCCAAGCTCCCTACATTGACGAGTTTCTGTGGGGACACTCGACCGATAAAGATGTCGCATTAGCGTTTTCCTTGACGATGAAGTTCCAAAATTAGAGCGCGATGATTTGACATCTCGAGAGAATCTGGGACAAAATAGATCTTAAAAATCACAACACGGACAGAAAGATGCGTACAAAAAATGGCGCTATTGCCGCCATGCTTCAGATCAATACATTCGATCGGTAGAACATCAAACCTTCATCACGTTATTTTGGAACCCTGTACTGAGTGGGCGCATGTAGCGCTGTCGAAGGAGATGCCGGATGTCGCGTGCGCGTGATACCAGGTTCCTGGTTCGGATTTCCCGCCCAGGCCAACGGAGCCCTACATCTTTCCGGTGTCGGTGAATTGCTACCAGACCTGTCTGGGAAGGATAGAACGCTGACTTGTCCATCGGCTGGCCGCCGCAAATCATTGTATGAGCAAATACGCATTAAAATCGCCTCCAGGACATCCCGTAGAAGTAGAATGCGTGGTTTATTCCAAAAGGGATTATATATTCTAAATTTATTACATGAGATATCTTATGTGGTAGCAGCTAACACATCAGACACTAAAAGTGAACAAATTTTTTACTTGGACATTACTATTCATGAAGGAATACATCTGCAGGAGAAGATTTTCAAGTTTTAATCAATATACAGTGAGCACTGATGATTTTCTGAATCGAAGAAGTTGGATTGGTCGTTCCTGCATCAGCGTCATTGGTTCGAGTTCATTTTCGGCAAAAAATGGAGTTTTTTTTTAAACAGTTTTTGTAATCATGAAGCATCATACTCCATGTTCGACTTTCCATAAATCTCGGCATGGTGGATATGTCGTCGTTACTTGGAATGTGTCAGCTGGCCGAGGTGGTACAGATTTTATTCGGCTGACGTTTCGGCCTTATCGTCTTCGTCGGAGCCTGGAAAGCCAGAAACGCGTAAAATTATTCCACCCAGCCCCATTTGAAACTGAGAGAACAAATTCAAAGGGTCGAGTGGACCAGAAAAGAAGAAAGCCGAAGCTAGAAGGCTCACCAAGAGATGCGGGAGGAACTCGCTGGTGTCGCCCACAGACCAAATGGCTGGTACGTGACCCAGAAGACGTGCTGCGGCCCCTGACATGAGGGCTCTGAAGGTCGGAATCCACGAAGGCGATAAGGCCCAAAAGTCAGCCGAATAAAATCTGTACCATCTCGGCTAGCTGACACATTCGAACTAACGACGACATGAAGCATCACTTTTCCTCTATTTTCCAGAAATCTCTTGTCTTTTTCGAAGTTCCAAGAACTAGCCCTAGCCGAGTTAGGATCGTTTTTGTGAAATCGTTCCAAAGACGTCGGTGTAAGATCGATCAGAGGCCGATCCAAGCTGCTAAGAGAGATATCCGACTTGATTGGCGCAGGACTCCTTTTATTTTTTACTATTGGGTTATCGCAAAATTAATCGTCGAAACGGACCGCTTGCTTCAAACTGCTATAACTTAGCTTAATCACAACTTTATTAATCGTTGTGATGACCACCACAATCTTAACATTTTTGTCAAAGAAAGCTAATCTAATAGATGTAATGTAATGTAATGTAATGAAGCTAATCCTTTACAATAACGACTGAAATTACAGAAATTTACGAAATCAAGATGGGCACATTCAACGGCGGCCAAATTAGTGAGTTGTTTTTGACGCAAGTGGGAGTCAAGAGCTCGGAAAAAGTGACAGTCGGTGGGGGAAAGTCGGGGGAATATGTTATGTAGATGAGGGAGAACTTTGATACCTAAATGGGTTAATTTTCGCAGAGTGATTTGTGAAGTGTCTGGCCTTGCGTTGTTCTGCGATAGGATTGGCCCTCCTCTATTCACCACTGCTGGCCACCATTTTTTCAACTGCTCGTACATCCAGCCTAAATCACAGCAGAAGGACTCTGCTTGACTGCCTGACCAGGTTGCAAAAACCTGTGATGGATTACACCTTTACAACAACACCACAAAGTACGTACAACATTTTTAGGATGAAGGTCCGGTTTGGGAAAAGATGCTGGAGGAGCATCCTTATTTGCCCATACAAATTCCCGCTTTCTGTTATTGTAAAGGACCCATTTTCCATCCACTGTTGTAATACGGCTCACAAAAGGCCCATTTTTAATGTGAACTAGCAGGGTGAAGCAAGTGTCGAAACGTGCCAGACGCTGCTCATCGGCCAGCTCATGAGCCACCCACTTCGACATCCTCTTCACCACGCCGATCCTGCCAAATGTCTTGCTACCGTACTGTGATGTACATACACTAAGGTCCTCTGCTATCGTACATGTATCCGTATCCGGATTTTCTTCGACGGTTCTCCTCAAAACTTGGTGCACGTCAAGCGACGACCTGCGCCCGCGACCCGGTTTTTCTTCGAGATCAAAATCGCAAGAAGCAAATTTTTCGAAGCACGGCGTCGCTGTTCCTTCGCAAGTCTTCCCCTCAGAATGTCCCAATTTAAATTCGTAAAGCATGATGACTCGATAGCCGCGAAGATTCATGATTTTACGGAGCCCTGAAAAAGGTCAGCTAAAAAATAGAGGCAATTCCACATATGCCCTTTGAAAGAGCAGGAAGAAAAAGAGAAAAAGGAGAGTGGAACGGTATACATGGCTTTCCCCGAGACGGAATGATTTAGGGTAAAAAAAACTTATTCACTTATACATACCTCTAAACTGAGATCCATTTTGCGACAGCCGAATTTATAATATATAATTACCAAAATAGTTATTATTGCCGGGGCATGAAATTTCATAGGGTATAACTTTGCTTCTTATGTCGTTTCCTTCGGATAGGAGAGGATTATTTTTGCGACAAGTCCATCCTTCTGTTGATCTCCATTTTCGATTCGACGATTCAAAGAACACTTCAAAAAAAATTGTAGTGAAAGCAGTTAAGTCACCATTAGCAACTAACACTCTAAAAGGTGTGCAGGCGCAGATGTCGCTCCTTTCAGAACAAAAATTCGCCGCGTCCAAGACATCTTGGAAAAAATCTACAGAAAATGAGCCGATCCTGGTTGATTTGAAGGCTGCTGGCAGAAAGTCTAGTTTAACTGTAGAATAACCAGTATTCAACACTTTATAGATTTCAATTCTGTGCTCAGGTAACTAATGATAAGATAGATAATATAAAATATGATAACTGCCTTCTCCAGTGAAGGAATCTGCGTGCAAATCTCTACAACATTGAAGCCACACTTGAAAAGAAGAACCTACTGAGGTGTACAAAGATCACATAAATCGTTGAACAAATCAATCCATTAAAGAATCTATGTATTATAATAGTTAATAATAGTGTTTAATGTAAGAAATAAAACACTGATAAAGACGTGAGCGGTCATCCGTGAGGCTTGTTTCCAAAAGCCGTAAGGAGAGTTATAGATATCCCAGAACTACATACGGCATACCCTGCTCGCTCACGTGTTTTCGGATTATCTGCTAGAATGCTGGTGATCTGCTAGGACAAGAATACCATGGATGCACACCACTCAACATTCTAGTTTTCGCCTCATAATCGAATTGCTTCATCGTCTTCATTTGCTTTATCGTTTTACAGGAGTGCGATGAAGAAGGAGAACGTGTGCAGCTGTATGTGGTGCGTTTAGCTTCTTTGTATAGCGAACAAATGTGCAGTTTGATTCTAGGTAACAGTGGCACTTTTGAAGAGATGTGTGTCATGCGATGCAGCACCGAACATTGATTACTAAGATGTGTTCCATATCTGCTTAGCTCTTCTGGGAATGGAGTTTGGACACTTTTACTTGCCAATCACACAAGGCGGTTCAAGTAGGCTGGAAACAGCGCTGGCCGCCGATCAGTGGTGGCGCTGTGAATACAGAAACGGCATGGTAGGACGGGCGGATTGTGGCTTACCAGCCGTCACAGCGGCCTCTCGGCTTCTTATCGGCTTCGCCGTGGTAATAACTTCTTATCGTCAATTGTAGCTGCAATATACATGTATGTCATGGTTTCATCAGGAAGAACGTCTTAACTACGTCGATTGGGGCAAGTTAGAAAAAATCGAAAAAATGAACGTCATCTACAGAAACTCGATAATTTGATCAATATCGATTGATGGCGGTCGATGCTTCAAAAACAAACTTCAGATTGTGCTCAGCAACCTCGGTAACCCCAAGGCTAAAGTTTCTGACCGTTTGAACTCATCCACAGAAACTCGATAATTTGATCAATATCGATTGGTGGCGATCGATACTTTAAAAACAAACTTCAGATCCGTGTTCAGAAACCTCGGTAACCCCAGGGCTGAAGTTTCGGGGTGGTAGATGATTGTTTGCACAATTATTGAGAACAAGATCGACCTCGAGCTTGCGTAGAAGGATGTTCATTGAATATCAGAGAAGACGTTCAATTCTTTCGTCCGCGCTGTCCGATGCTTTTTTAGAACTCTCTAGAATAGGTGCTTGTGCCATGGCTGCCTTGGAATGTGGTGGATATACTTCAATCGTTTCATATGTACCATTATTTTTGGCAACCAACAAGTGCTTGAATCGTGACATTGGGTTGATGAACTACCTCCGGACTGTAATAAACCAGCGGTTCGGTTTATCAACGTGCTAAAGGAGTGCCAGAAGGCACGACCCCGTAGCAGAGATAACAAACACTATGCTTCTTTTATATGAGTTTATTTCTTACACAGACAAGCAGTGATCGGTACATGAGGGTAAGATACAGAACATACAACGGTGGCGTAGAGTATGGGTTATACAAGAACGATAGAGGAAGTAGGACAGGGTTCATCTTAAACAATTACAACTATAAATATGAGGTAGAGTACATGGACAATGATCTACGATGGAGAGGATGGGGAGAGGAGAAGAGGGGCGCCCGAGCTCGCCTAAGGGGGCGGAGACCGCCAGGCGTTTTCCTGCCCTGCTGTTTTATAGCCTCCTCAGCGAGGGCGGAACGGCCTGTGCCGTGAGTGGTGGAGGGAGGGCGTGGATGGTACTGGTGACCACGGGAAGCGACTACCGGGTTCCCAAATAAATTCGGCGTTGTGTCTAAATCACCACAGGGCCTTTGGGACGAACAGTGTCGTCGCGCAAAAGCACTAAGTCACCCGTGGAAAGCTCCGCTAGGCATACCTTACGACGTTGATCGTATCCCACCTTGTATAGTTTCGTATTTCCTGCAATTCGGCGTCCAACTGCTGTGATGCAGTCTTTTAGACCAGCAGAGTATTGGTCTGCGAAGTTGTCTATGGCGAATGCAGGTGTGCACGGAAAATTGTGCACGATATTATATCATGTGGCCGGGTTTCTTCCACCTACGAAAAAGAATGGGCTATATCCTGTAGCTGAACTTTCGCTGCAATTATAGGCACACATAATTTTCTAAATGAAGTTTGACCCAAGGTCACCGCTTCTGAGCAGTAGGGACTGAATGAGTATTGCCGAACTTTCACTAGATGCTCTGACTGACCATTAGCTTTATGATTATAGCTCGTTGCAAGTTTGTGTCCAAGCATGATAATGATTTTGGCGAAGATGTCACTCGTACACAGGGCGTCGCAATCTGAGGCAAGAACGTCGGCAAGGAGGATGTAGATTGGGTACAACCCGACAGGTCCGACTCTCTTGTGGTGCAACATTTTCGCATTTTCTGAGGAGGATCCCTGAGATCAATCAAAGTTTTACCTGTAACGTCGTAGTGAAGAGCTCGCCAACAGTTTCACTAGCAGTATTCCAGTTGCACTACTTCAGAGATGTAAATGTAAAGTAAATGTAAATGTAAATAGAGTGTTTAACCTGCGGTGAATTATATATTGGGGAAACTGGGAGGCTGCTGGGCATCCGCGTTAAGGAACATCTTGCTGGAAAGAGAAAACAAAGCTTGTTAACCCCGCTTGGAAAACACCGAAGGGAAGCCCACTCCGGTGATGATTTTAATGTGAAGTGCACAGTGTTGTATCATGAGAGCGAAATAGGGACCAGAAAGGCTCTTGAAGCCTTCTGGATTCACAGGCGCAATCCATCCATGAACAACAGGAACGAGTGCATCTCCATTACCAGTGAATTCTTGCCTTTTATCCATTTGTGTGAGCTATGAGATATCGTATACTGCTTCGCATACATTCTCAATACCATCGTGCTCGGAGCAGTATATATGACCGGACCAGTATGTCTCACTTGCTTCATGGCGACCAGTTGAGCCGGTTTCTTGGCACTGGTGGGATATCGGTGAGTTAGTTGGGGGCGGATGTGCTCTTTCTTCTTAACACTCCTAAGGACATGTTGTTCGTATAAGGGTAGACGCGACGTTTCTGACCCAATGAACTCTGCACGATCAAACATTTCGAGCTTCTTTCAGACCTTGAAAAAGACGAGTTCGTCGAAACGTCGGTCGCGATAAAGAAATTTATACCAAACCTGTCAGGCAAAGAAGAGCAAAACATAGATGTAAATGTCTTTTTTTCTCGACCAAACCGCCTAGATTGGTTAACCCTTTATATATGTGAACTGCCCACTCTCAGGTACGACTACATTTGATTCGCTTCGTTTTCAGAATTTTTCGCCAAGGGAACTTTTAATCTAGGCAGTGATCATCCGCCGATAATTATGGGTGGCTGGGTCAAGGCATTCGATTTCTTCCGCACTTCGCCTAGAGATGTTATTTAAAACGCTGCTCACGTATATGGGGTTGGTTTTCAAACGTTTGATTGGCTACGGTGGGTATTGATAGGTATGGAAGGGTAAACGGTCCTCATATGGGTGATCAGCTGTTCAAGTAACCTATCTAGGCAAGGTTTCAGCGAAAAGGAAAAATTTTATTTGAAGTCATGAATGTACCATACATCACTGCCAATGAAACCACCTTAGGATTTTACACAGAAAGTTTTGATTGATCATAGCGGGTCTTCTCTAGGAAGTACACCCAACCACTGCGCAACCACATCTCGGAGGCTACCCCTGTTTCCAGCCTATTTGAGCTCGCCCTCTACGATTGGAAAGGTGAAGTGGTTCACAACTCCGCTTTCTGATGTGCTTAGATGGGATATGGAGCACTTATTTGTAACCTACACGCCTTATCTCATAGGGCCGCTGTCACCTGATATCGTTCCCTTGTTAGTTTATTGTGCATCTATCAAGGAGGTTACGAAGTTTCTCGATTACACAAGGGTCCAAAGGCTATAAATACTGCGCCTTTCGACCCATTCCACTCGCCCATATCCATTCCTGGATCGGCAGAGTGGTGCATTTAGGATCGCTATCAGTGTTGGAAACTCGACGGAAATGGAATAACAGTCTCCAACGGTTCGGCAGCGGGATATTGTGGAGTGTTTTCATATGACGCTCGTCGCCGTCGTGATGTTCAGGTATGCAACTTCTTCCCACTGGAGCGTCCCACTCCATGACCCTATCTTCAGTGTATTTTCTTGCGGTTGGCTTGGCCTTTCTCCAACACCGTCGTTACTGCGGAATTCCTTCATGACGTGTTCTGACAGTATCAAGAAGGAAAATTCGCCTCCGTTGGTAGAGCACACTCTTGCATTTGATCCCATAGAGATCCCATAGAGACAGGGTGCTCCAGAATAACGGTTGAAGCTTTTTATCGTAACTGAAAAACGGTTGACAATTTCGTTGAACAACAAACAGCAACAACATACACTCACAGCGACATCATGTCCGATCGGTTTCGAAGTGGCCTCCCTTGGCGCGAGTGCAGAGTGCCAAATGTTTCGCGAAGTTTTCTGCCATGGGCCGCAGGTCATCAGGAGACAAACGGTCCCACTCTCGGCGCAAGATTGCTTTAAGGACTCGAGACTGCGGTGACGTTTCGCACAGGCCCTGGACTCCAAAATCGACCACACGCTGTACCGAATTATTGCTTTGAAAACAGTCGTTTGAGCGACACCGAGCAAACGAACGATGTCACTCTGACGCATTCCTCGACGATGGAGTTCCAGAATTGCGGCTCTTTGGTTTGACATTATGCAGAAAACGGTTGATGGCTCCAAATTGAAGCGTTTGCACAGGAAAACACCAAAGCCTCAACCCGTTATTTTGGCGCACCTTGTAACACACTCCATACTGTTTTATTCGCTGATGAAAGCTTTCCTTCTGTGGTTTTCCACGCATCCAACCAATCCAAACGACGTAGAACCACGTAAATCCCTATTGCTCTTCTGCGGAAAGCTTTAGATCATACAGGATGCGTAAAAAGTGTTGACGCACTAAACGTAAGCGTTAGAAATGAAAACTCATCATAAAATTTAATAAGTTCATATATAGAATGTCAACAATGATCTAGCGAACAGAATACCATCACTTGTATTTTATATCGGCTTCTTTGCTGCGAATACAGGGGCGACGACGACGAGGAAAGGCATCGACGGTGCGCCGCAAGTAGTCCACGTCGATTTTGTTCTATGCTTTGACCTTCAGTGACTTAGTACTTTTGGGGTCAACCTGTAAAAGTGTCACAAACTCTTCAAGGACCTCCAAAGTGCTAATTCTGGCAGAAGGTTCGCTGCAAGGGAGGCGCATCCGGCCAGTATCATGGTTTGTGCATCCATCACAGCGCCTCTCTTTTTCGTGGACACAGGAGTGAAGATAAATCAGTAGAACTATCTGTATTGATGTCCTAAAGAAGTACCTGGTTCCTTGGCTCGACTCGAAAGTAAGCCGTATTTCTTCCAGCAGGATTAGGGTCCTGCGCACAGTCGAGGATTGCTCAGGACTGGTGCCGCGCCAACTTGAAGGACTTCATTTCAGCAGAGGAATGACCTCCGTATAGACCGGATTCGAATCCGCTTAATTACTCTATATGGGAAGTTTTGGAGAACAAGGCTTCCGCTACTCCCCAAAAGAAGTATGAAGTCAATGAAAGTTGATCTGGTCAAAGCATGGAACGAAATCGAGGTGGACTACCAGCGGCGCACCATCGATGCCTTTCCTCGGCGTCTTCGCCCCTGCATTCGCAGCGAAGAAGCCCATATAAAATATAGGCTGTTGCTGAGGCTGATGCTATTCTGTTCGCTAGGTCATTGTTGACATTTTGTATATAAAATTGTTAAATTTTATAATGCGTTGTCATTTCTAACGCTTACGTTTAGTGCGTCAATATCTTTTACGCACCCTGTATATTCACATCCTCACAGTGAGTTATTAGTTGGAGTCCGAGACTTTTCCATGATGCAGCATAATCAGTGGTTTTCGCTCTCCATTTTGTGAGAACCTTGATGGAAGTTTTGGAAGTTCTAGGGTCAAAAAACATACAGGCAGTGGAAACAGTGGAAGGATGTTGCTTTGTTCGGTAGCTGGAAGATCTCGTGATCTTGCGGTATTGGAAGCGACACTAAATTTAAACCTGTTTTAGGTTGGAATGCTTATTGAGCTTCCTAATTCCGTCTGGAATCACGTGGCTTTTCATGTGATGGATGTTTCCTGTGTGGAGATCAATCAGGTGAAATCTTTGGAATGTGCTTTCTTAAACGGATATTCTCCGCTTTACCTAAAATGATCTCCGGGTAAGGAAAATCTCCAACTGTTCTTAGTCTTTCTTGGGACGGGAAGGAAACGGTTTCGCCAAAATGTCAGAAGAATATTGTTCCTGCTCACGACAACGGCATAGAAGTATATGAAACTTTAAAAAAGTATATGAAAAATTCGTTCTCAACAACTCACCTTGGATATTCTCCTTCGTATCAAAATCATTGCACTCCGTGAATTTATTGGGAAGAGTGCTTTGCTACGACATTACGACTTAGCAAAAGTAACATTACACTTGGCCATCTTATCGAGAAACGCTCTGACTCATTAGGTTTTGCATTCGATTTGTGCTGTTTTATTTTCTAAAGGGAACAAACACGTTTAACAAATGGTAATTTATCAATCATTTTTTGGCTCTGAACGTGACTTTGAAGTCGAGTTCAAAATTGAGTTTAAAATTGCCCAGTTTGTCTAGAAAAGTGTTTAGCCTAAGCTGAAAATGGCGCAATAGATAGATAAATATTGGACGTCCTCCGCTTCCCCTTAAAGAAAGGAGCCTTTATAAATATCGTCTAACGGTTTACGATCAACGATTCGCAAAATTTCAAATTTCATTCACGTACTGCTAGCTCTGGTGTCAATTATGGACAAAACCAAGAGGAGTAGGAGAACACCCTTGTTCGGAGATCATTTCATACGAAAAGTTGCGGGAAAAACAGGTCGAAGTGGAAGTCCATGAGGTTAGGTTGTAGGTGTGGTGTTTCACAGCTCAAAGCACCTTAAAAAGGAATGCGGTCATCTGCTCACTTCAAGAAGTGCTGGAAGCTGGGAAACTCGTGGGAGAACCGTTTCCCTAGTCGCCTACGTCAATGGTATCTACGATATAAGTTCTGTGACATGGACGTACACAGGGGGCCGAATCAGGCGAACAACTTGGTCTTGCGCGGTAGCTCACACCTTTCGTGTTTTTCTCTATCGACGCCAAGCAACTCACCAAACCCAATATTCGACCGTCCGAAGTTGTTACCGAACTATAACCTCTGGCTCCCATCTTCTGCGCACAAATAATGGGTAAAAAAGAAAATGCCAGTTCGCTTTTACCGAGTCCAATCCGCCTGTCATTTTAACCCCGTCAAATCCTTGAGCTGAAGGTTTGTACAAAACTGCCTTCTCCAACACAGCTTTCCACCGCCGGCACGCTCTCTAGGCGAAGGGCCCTGAATCGAACCGCTCACCATGTGATGGTTCATCTTTGCAGTGGCGCGGTCTTTCAGAAGTGGGGACATGTGAAGACAAAGGACTTGATCTCTAAGCATTTCTTTCTGCTTTATATTAAAACCTGAATAAAGTTCACGTAAATGTTCGCATCCTGTTCACTGACAGTGCATTTTAGACAGGCTGGTCCACCTTTTCGGAAGACGTGTACGCTCTGCTGGGAAAGCTGTCGACGGCGGAACTCAAGCTAGTTTTCCGCAGACGCGATGAAGCTCGAAGGATACTTGGCGCGATCATCTTCAAACCTCGTGCTTTGGTAAAACTTGACGAGAGGTCGAAAGGACTAGATAAGTAAGTATTTCATTGACCCACGAAGCCTTCAATACCGCTAGGTATGGAGAGTGTAGAACGACAAAGTCGTTACTGTTCATCATTACTCCAATGGGCGGAACCACACCTCTTAACCCTAGTGACATTGCAGGCCTTTTCGAATAGATCAACATTCCCTGTAGAATCAGTTCCCAATGGAAGTACCACCGTGGACTGCCCTTCTCGCGAGACGTAGCTGGAACTGACGATGTATTGCTAGAATCTGTGAGGGATGCATGTGAGCCGGCCACAAAAAGGTTCTGCAGACAAAGGCATATTTAATATAAAACAGTATTTGTGATCAGACTTTCTTTTTGAAGGCTCTAATTGATGTCGATTGTCTAGGTTAGGGAGTAGTTTGATCCATTGGACTCTTTAAGAATAGCAGCCACATGGTGAAGCATGGCTCATCCAGTAGTATGCGATCATCGACTTAACAATCTAAAGTTCCGTTCATACTTTTGAAGCTGAGTGACGCGAGGGCTTGTATACAGGGTGCGCCATAAATATGGTCACTCAATAAAAAGCGAATTACTCACGGGGAATTTGTCAGGGAATAGCGAAACTTCCTCAACAATTTACTAACAATCTAGTTAACACGCAAAGTGGATATCATCCAATATGATCTTCCTTGGCACGAATGACAACCTTCAGACGCTTAGGGTAGGACTCAATGGCGGCACGCAAGGTTGCTTGCGGAATTTCCTTCCATGCTTTTTCCCGTGAAGATTTCAATCCTCGAATCGTAGTGCGCCTTTTAGCGCAGGCTTCACCCTCTAGAGTGAACCAACGCAGTAATCCATAACACTCAAATCTTACGAGTTTGTCGGCCATTCAGAAACAGGGATGAAGTTGGGAAGATTCCTTGCGCACCACTCCTGAGTCTTCTTGGACTTATGAGCGGGTGCGCCGTTCTGTTGAAAGGTCCATGTTGTATTTCCAGAGTGTCCCTTCCTAGGGAAGCACCTCCTTCATCACAATGTCGTTCACGTAGACATTGGTGTTGACCTTGGCTCCTTTTTCAACGAAAACCAATCGTGTCCATCCTGTGGCGCAAACTCCGGCCCAAGCCGTCAGGGAAGCTGCATGAGAGTTTCTGTTAACGGTGTCTGCATCCTCACCACTTTCGGCCAATAACCGCGAATTTCGGCGGTCAAAATGCTGCTCAATTGAGAAAAGTTTCTTATCAGTGAAGAGCGTCGTGCAGTGGTCGTGCCGCTCGAGGAGTCTTGGACATTTTTTCTTCTTCCTTCCATCTGTGCAGGCGTTTGTCCGTGCAGTTGACGGAACTTGTAGGGGTATAGTCCAAGTTCATTCTTAGCAACTCGCTTCTTCATCGTAGCCGATACGTTGAGCACGGATGCCATCTTTCTCATGCCGCGGCCTGGATTCCACTTGAATTGTTCTTTCACGATTTTCCAAAGACCGCTCGTAGCTACGGATACCGGGCAGCCAGGTCGGGAACGATCAACGAGAGAGTTACGTTCCACACAGCGATAGACTGTCATCTCTTGCAGCTTCAGCAGACGAGCGATGTTGGGAACAGAAAGTCCTGCCCTTCTCGGATCCAAGATTGCGCCTCTTTGACATGAAGACTTTACCATTTCTGATAGAAGCAGTGTGGAGATGCAAAAAATACTATATACGTTTAAGATGACACGTAGAATCCGAAGAAACAATGGAAACATGAAAACGTTCGCAAACAAATACAAAAAATGACGCGCGAAAAAGTGACCATATTTATGGCGCACCCTGTAGAAGCCAAATTGATCAATCGCGTCTCCTGTCGATGTGGCCACCATACGTGGAGTCGCGTCGCTCGGCGTCGAAGTATAAACGGACCCTAACAAGGAGAGCCTCCGGAGTGGCGGTGAGCTTTTGCGATGCAATTTTTTCAGAATGTAGGGTCCCGTGTGGGGAGTCCAAAATCACAGTTACTTTTTTTTCGGAATGCTCTTCTGTGGTCGAAAAAAAACCGTGTGGACGCGTGAGCGCGAAATTTATGACGCCCTGCTGCCACCCAGCCCGATATGGTCGATTGGCGTAGTGGTAGCGAGGTCGCCTCTCGGGCGCACCGAGCAGGTTTGGTTGATGGTTCGGTCCCCGGTGTCGCCGGTAAAGTTTATATTTCTAGGACCAAAATGAGGAGATGGTCGGAAGAGGTAGCCGAAAGATTTTCCGGTTGTGCAAGCTCTAATGAAGGCAAAGCTACCGAAACATACCCATGAGGCTTTATCCAGAGCTTTCTAGTAAAGTTGTTCTGCACTGCTTCAAGTTTTACTATGTTGCGACTTGAGGACGGATTACATACAGTTGTGCCATATTCAACTTGTGGTCGTACATAGTCTTACATACATATGACTTATACGCTGAAACTAAATGTTTCACTGAATTAGTGCTCATAGACTTAAATATGTTGTGGATAGTTCTACTTGCTTTACTGGATACATGATCACAGTGGGAATTAAAGGAGAGCTTAGGGTCATTAAGGAAACCTAGATCCCGAACGATATCCGTGCTGCAGAGTCGGTACTCTCTAAGGCAGTAAGTGTGCCTACTATCAGATAATTGACGGCTCAATAGAAAACTACATAGTGTTGAACAGTGTCCATTTCAGTCTCCGTTTTCCGGTCCAAAAACGAGTGGAACACGGACAGGAACGAAAGAGCTTAAAACGGGCGGAAAGCGGAATTCAGAACACGGAAACGGACATTGCGCATACCCCTGGTGTTTACCCTTACCCTCACCCCCCCCCCCCCTCCCCCGTACTTTTCCCTAAGCTTCTAACCGCTACCTCCACACTTGGCGGGATTCAGTCCACCACTAATGTGCATGACCAATAGTAGATAAACTGAATTTCAGGGAACCGATCCTTCGAAAGAGTCAACTGGCTTCCCTGAAGACAGTAGAGTATTCGGGAGACATGAAGATGCTTTCAAAGGATCTGTTGGAAGCACTGGACTATGATTATGTAATTGCTCGTTCTAATGGTTCAGATCATCAGACACATATGTTGTGGTTTAACGCGTTTGTCGAAGTGGGTCCATTTCTACTTATTTCTGCAAAATAAGTTCTATGTACACTTATCTGGATCTTGCAGGAGTATCTGAAAGCTAATTCGGCACGTGTGCGATGCCTTGTCCGTGAACCGGAGTTCGAGATCGAGGTTCAGTGATGCGCGATTTTTTATGCCAAATTGTTTGCTTACATTCTCCAGAAAACGTGGAGTCTCTTCCAGAGAATTCCGGACAAGGATTCGACGTCCCTTTCCTGCGCTCCACGAAGTATCGTCGCCTCCTCTACGTCCTTTGATTGGGAGCCCTTTTCTGCCCGTGACGGGGTGTCCATCGTTGTTAAGAATTACTGTTGAATAAATTGTTGTACTCCGAATGAGGCAGTTATAAAATCAATTGAAAGTCTTTTTGGTGGTAAAGAGACTGATGTCTGCTGCTTCATTAAGGCTCATTGTGGTGAAACCGACTAATGAAACGGAGTCTCGATGCTGAGCTGTGTCAACTGCGAACCCGATCCACTCTTAACTCTTGATCAAGGCATTTGAGGGAATCCAGCGAGCTGAGAACTCATTTCTCAAGCAATACAATCATGTTCCCGCCATTAGCTGCTACTAAATAAGGCACAGTTAACCTTACCAGTTAACCTTACCCATAGTTAACCTTACCTACAATGAATTAGTTGTTACCTGCGAACGATTGCAGCTGCCGCAGCTCAAAAGGAGCTCATCAGAATGAGGATTAAGGCTGATAGTAAGCATGAAAATTTCTGTGAATGCAATTTGAAGTTGAAGGAAAGTTGATGCTCCAAACAAACTACGTGTCTCGTGCCCAGGAGATTGTGAAGCCCTAAGGTCCCGAAGCACTTCGTGGGCACGTGATAGAGGGGAACAGGAATTCCAGTGCATCTTTCTTAAAGACATCTATATGCATAGGGAAGTGTCTGAAATGTATGGAAAACGTGTGCCAAGGGTAGAACTCCACAGGTGTCGGTTTGCCAAAGTCTTTGCCTTCTTCGGGCAAAATTGCAGCCTTTGGAGAAACAACAATAACAACAATTTCAAGTAGAAAGAAGCTTTCTGGAATCTCTTCTTTCACCTGGGTGAGTGTATTGGCTGTTACCAATATGTGTTCTTCACCTGATTTGTTCACCGAGTTGTTCAAGCGGGCGCCAGCAGCGTCTCCATTGCTCCCATTGTGTGCCAATGTGCTCCAATGGATCCCTCCTCGCTCGAGGGGCACGAAGAGCGTCTTATCGTTCATTCAGGGTTTTCACGAAGAAGTCCGACCAATACCTTGGTGAGCGTCCTGGTGTTCTCTTGCATCCCGCGAATTCCATTCAGCGACGGCTTCTGTCCAGCTGGTGTCTGTGAGGAGCATTACGTTGCCGGCCCACCTAATTTTCGACAACCTGGCCCATGCGACAGCGTCTCTGATCTTCGAACTTCGACGAAGCTCGGGGCTTCTGTCACTCGTGCGAATCGTGTCACTCCAAGCAGCTGTTCAATATAGAGAATGTCCCACATCTTAAAAGGCATGTGGAGAGGGATCTGGAGGAGTTTGAAAAGCGCCGTCGTCCATTCTCTGGATGATGAAATAAACTTTTCAGGTATGGCCCTTATTCATATGAAGGCAATGTTTGTCACCGGGATAGCGGACGGTACCTCAAACTTGGGTGATTAAACATTTATTTAGCAAACAAGTTAAGCAAAAAATGTATAACAACTGAAAGACAACTCTCGAGCTCAGGGGCTTCTTTTATAGAGGCTAAATAGACGGAGCTGACTGGTATGCTAAGCGATTGTAAGCATGATAAGCAAATGTTTCTGAAATGTTTTAAAATTCCTCTGCAGATTAGCCTACAGGGTGCGTAAAAAGTATTGACGCAGTAAATGACGGTTGTGGAAATAGTAATGCGCAGTAAGTTTTAAAATATTCACTTAAGCAATATGGAAAATAATCTTAAAATCACGATAGAATAACGCATAATCGACATTGGCTACTTTACTGTGAATACAGGAGCGAAAACGACGGAAAAATTCATGAGCACACGCCGCAAGTACTCTGCTTGGATTTCGTCCCGTGCTTTGAACAGGGTAGCCTTCTGCGACTGGTCACTTCTGTTGAAAGTATCCCAGACCTCATTCCCCAAAATCGCCTAAAAATAGTGATCCAGCGGATTCATGTTTAAGCTGTGTTCGTCTGAGAAGGTGTTCACACCTGCGCGCGTTATCTGTTTGCCGTTATCGGACAGAGAGTGATAATTTTGGATTTGAACGTTATCGTGCTTGAACATATTGTAATCATCATCTGCTATGACAGAGCCGTGGCTGAAGTTTGGGTTGCTGGCCTCTTTCTTCACCAACCGTTTCAAACAGCGCCTAATTCTCTTGTTAAGGAAATATTCAGCTCTTTGGGTAACAGACAAAAAAGGGTCACCGTAACCACGACGGTATCATGTTTCTTCAGTTTTTACAGGAATATTTTTTGAACACAATATAGACAACAAAAATAACCCACCAAAGAAAAGTGGAAAGAGAAAGTTGGAGATGAAAAAAAAGTAGGTGCGTCAATACTTTTTACGCACCCTGTACTGAAAGTGAATCAAACGGAATACATTATGAATCATCCATACATGTGAAATCGACCATATTATAGTAGTACACCGTAAATCTACCAAAGCTACAAAGGAATGGATATGCAACGGAACTCTACAGGTCACATCGAGGCTTCCGTATTCGCCACGCTATGCTGTAATATTAGGTTGGAAAAAAGTCTTTTCATTTTATTCAAAGATTTATTACTTCACAACTACAAAGTCAAATCAATTGAGATAAACTCTATTTTGTTCCGCTACACTTCTCCAAAGACTGAGTAATTTTCCAGTTCCTCTCGCTTAAAAGACCGCAGTTCTGGAGTCGAACCATTGCTGAATCCAATTTTTGAGGTCTTCATCTGCTTCAAAATATTCCTTTCCAATTTCTTGCTTGAGAGCACGGAAGAAATGGTAGTGAGTAGGGGCGAGGTCAGGGCTATACGGTGGATGTGGCATTACCTCCCAGCCTAGCTCCCTTATTATTTCTCTTGTGAGTCTTGCAACATGTAGTTTTGCATCGTCATGCAGGATCATCACCTTCGACTTCTCCAGCCTGTTTTCTTAGAGAGTTGCGACGACTTTGTGGAGTTGGCCGCAGTATGTGACAGCAGTAAGTGTCTCTCCACTTCTGAGAGTTTGCCGATAAATCACTTCTCTGATATCCCACCAAACACTCAAGAGAATCTTCCTTTCGTGAACATTGGGCTTGAGATCAGACTTAGGGCTCTCTCCCTTTTGTGCCCATTGCCTTTTCGTCGAAGTTGGCACACAGAACCCAGGACTCTTCGCTTGTCACAATCCGCGGAAGAAACGATTTTCTTCCTAATCTGGACAGAAGAGAAGCAGCGATGGAGAGCTGTCGACCTTTCTGAGTGTCTGACAGGGCATGTGGAATCCAAGCTCCAAATTTCCATGAAAGCCAAGATTCTTCAGATGGATTCCTACTATCGTATGATACACTTCGAGCTTCTCTGCCAGCTGACGTGTCGTCTGCCTTCTATCGGTACGAAGAAGATGGAGTAGTTCTGTGTCGTCCAATTCAGTTGGCCTTCCTGACCATGCTTTGCCCTCAGTGAATAATCTCCCTTTAAAGACTTTCCGAACCACCCGTAACAGGCGCGATGAGTAGCAGATCCCATGCCATATATATGGTTAATTTGGTCTGCTGCCTGAAGTGCTGTGGATTCTTTAATGAATTCATGAAGAATGCCGTGCTGAAAATGGCCATGAGGTAGATCTGGCATTGAGTCCGGAAGATTGGGTGGATAACGAATTACAAGAAGAGTCTTAACCTGTGTCCGTGTGCGAATGGTAGACAAGTGTGATAGGATTGCGAAATCAGCAATCAACATTGGCTAGTGCGTTTACAAGGGGAAGGGTAAAAAAAATTTCGAAGTGTGAAAAGACTTTTTTTCCAACCTAATATTAGGTTGCCCCATAAATTCCCGCCGTTTTTTAAACGATTCATTACGGATTTCGCCGGCGGTCTCTTGCATCCGCTACACGGCTTTCGAAAGGGAATGACTTCCTCTATCAGAACATTTATTGCATTTCTTTTCTTTTTCTTCCCGAATTTTGTCAATTTTTAGGTCATTAAAGTGAAAAGTAAAAAAGTGAAAAGTGACAGTTGCTTCTCATCGCTTAGGTTTGGAATTTTTTGAGCAGCTTTTCATAGCATTTGGAAGACAATGTTCTGTACTACAAGGATACATGTTGGTCCTATTTGCTCACTTGCCCTTTATTGATTTTAAGGCCATCAAATTGGGACGTCCGAAGGAGAGGAATTATTTTTTTTTACCGACAGCTCCTGCTCTGTGATAGGAATTTTTTGCTCAGTGTTATATGTCGTTCGGAAGAGAATGCCTTGCTCTATAAGAATTTGTGTCGCGTTTATTGGCTCATGCTGATTTCTGTCGAATAACAAAACTCCAAAAAGAGAAAAATCATCTTCACCAACAACTCCTTCCCTTGTTCAGTCTGCCTTGCTCAGTTTTATATGACACTCGAGAGTGGCTGTCTTGTTCTACCAGAACATGTGATTTGTTCTTCGGCCATTTAAACTTTGCTAATTTTCAGGTCATCAAAATGGAGTGTCAGGTTGACAAGGATGAGCACTTTCGGCACCTTCTCGTTGCTTTCAACCAGGGTTATAGTCTGCTAGGACTACCAGAGACATTTGCTCTTTCTACGGAGAAGGGCATTAGCTGAAAGGACTTCTCGCAACTGGTTTACCAAGCCAAAAATGGAGATTTTGACCTTAGACATGCACCTCGGTCTAGCCGTGTTCCGGCGCGATTTTTGAAGAGAACCCCCTCATTTTTGAGTTCAAAATCTCCTACAAGTGATAGAGCAAATCATTCTCTTTCGAAAGCACTATAGCGCTATGCAAGGGCGCTATACAGCTCTCGAACGAAATCCGCAACGAATTGTTTTAAAAAAACGGCGGGGACTTATGGGCCAACCTAATACATTAATAGAAATTCCCCAATACACAAACAGTCCAATAGGGTGACCGTGGCGAGAGGTTCGCCCACATTTATACACGGCCATGGCCACATCCACTTTCCTTGGATAGCTGTTGAGGAAGGAAAATAAATGGACAGAAAAATCGCCCTATTTCCCACAAAAAGTAAGCAAAACACGTATAAACTCTAAAAGAGCCAGAAACGAGGATGGCATCAACTACGGCTTTTAGCCAAAGGTGTGGCACAGGCTGTAGAGTCTCGCAGCGATAATCTGCTCGGAAACCTTCTATTTTATGGACAAGCCTGCGTCACCTTTGAAAATGTATCAGATCTCAAAGCATGTGTGTTGCCAGCTTTGCTGCCATCGAGCCCACAAAAGGTGATTTCTCGCTTTTACGCCAAGTACCACCACTCTTGGGTCAGTTCTGTGTGTAAGCACAGCAGCTGAACTGCCTGGCGAAATGAAGATCGTTCTCCCTTCTGAGACAACTGCTGCGCCAAATCAGCGAGAGGCGGAGCGCCCAACCGCGCGTTCGATTTTCGCGCGCGCGGGCGACTCTAAACAGCCAGTCGTCCTTGCGCTTCTTTGCTGTCTTCCCTCGTCGCTTTCTAGTGATGTTCGGTTCATCTTTGATTAGATGTTGAAGTGATTGATAGCTCCAGAAGTGTCATCTAATTTCTGTCGTCTCTCTATTCACGCCCTGCTTGTACTCTTTTTGTTTTCCTCCCTTTAATTAGGGAAGCGGGGCGTGTTCATTGAATTATTACGATTGTCTCTGATCTGAGTGGACGTAGATTTTTCGTGACGAGTGATTCCATAACGAGGGGTGCTGCTGTAAAGCTTCGGGTTCCTCGGGCCCGGAGTTCAGTCCGCTCCAACTACTTTGTCTGTCGAGCCGGCGCGGAATACGCCAAGTTAAGTAAACGTTTTGCTATACCTACAAGCGTTGCGGCTTTTAAAAGGATTTTAGAGAAATACCTCTGAATCTCCCCAGTAACTCTTAGTTACTTAATCTTGTTTCCCTTTGCTTTCCGTAGCGGTTTTCGATAGTCCCTTCTTATCGTTTTGCGCAGAGCTTTCTTGCCTTTCTTAAGTTTTCTATTTTCCTCTATTTGGTTGATTCATTCCCTTGTTTTGTTCGTTTTCTAATTGATTTCATCGATGCTTTTTCTCGGTGCGATGGTGAGCGCGCTCACGCTGATCGCTTTACATGTGCTTGTACCACATGTTTCAATGAAAATGAAATCTAACGACCGTTTCGGTGCAAGTATAGTGGATGGGATGGCAGATTTGTTCGAACTTGTTCCGCGTTTTACTCCATTCAGCCGTGGGCGCTAAGCAACACGGGGGGGGGGTCACCAGGGTTGTGCGTAAATGAAATTCGAAGTCTCGAAAATTGTAAATCGAAAACCGTAAATCGTAAGAGTTATCTAGTGCACTACAACTGAATTGTTACAGGTTTTCCTGCCAATGTTAATACAAAACGATCCTATATTTGTTTATTTGTCATGTTATTTTCAGCACATCAGGGCAGTCTTTCTGCCAAACTTTTTTCCTTTTCATTTTCACTTCTCCTTCTGATCAGGTGAAGGGGCGAGGGTCTCAAATCAAACTTCACACGTTTTGAGCAAGTCAAAAAATGTTGATATGAAAACTTTGCCTAGACCTATGCATGATGTTTCAACAAAAAGCATTCATCGTCTGTTGACCATAAATTTTCAACCTCCTAGGAGTTCTTTGAATGCGTATAAATCTTGGGGTTAGCAGAAGCGATAGTAAAAAGTCACTACCAGAACAAAAAATTAAAAAAATCATTTCACCGCTCATTAACTCGGGGAAACCAGGAACTGCGCATGACGTTCAACAAGCAACTGCGCATGAAGTTCAAGAAGCACTGAGCGCATCCCGTGGCGCATCGAGTGCTCTTGGATTTTCTATTAGTTTGTCGGAAAACACCTGTAAAACGATTCTGACGAATGTACCCCGTATGGTTCCCGTATACCGGTTAGCGATGGAGCCCGGAAACTATGATAGAAAGCTGTCTGCGCCCTCCTAGCTTAGAGATCGTGCGCCGGCGTCCACGTTGACATTCGATCGATCTCTTGTGCGCCCTCGATGGCCCTTCCGGCAAGCGGATCATGGTGCTGTGGGTAGTGGGGTGGCTTGATGCTCACTGGGGGGGGGGGGGGGGGGTTCGGTCCAGGGGTGTGCGTTAAATTTTTTCGGTAAATTTTTAACGACCATTTTTTAACGACAAAACGTTGCGTTAAAATCGATAAATTCGGCAAAATCGTTAAATAAAATTTCCCTTAACTGTAGTCAGTTTTATGGTATTTTAGTATGTAAAAAGCCAGACCTTTTTTATTCACTTTTTCGACTCCTTGGCAATTGTACATTTCACTATGTCTTCGTCTTCACAACAAACAACAACAGTCAGCTGTCATCAATAAAATTGCTATACGAGAAAAATCGTGAAAATTCTAAAACCAAACACTAACAACAACACTTCTAGAGTAACAAACTTCTTACTATGTATAGTTCGTTTAGCTTGCGGAAAGTCGTCCAGTTTCTGGAAAGGTCCAACGTGCTATGCACCGTAGCAAGGCGGATCGTTTTTATTTGTCCTGACAAAGTTTTTTCAGAACTTGTGCTCGCTAAGCCGACTTTTACAGCCCAAGACTTTGCCGTAATTGCTTTGGAAATTACAGAATGTTTAGAGAAGAATTCAGGTCGGGGAGGGATCATAAATTCTTTGGCACAATTTGTCTTTGAAAGGTATTTACGAAGTTCACAACTATCTGTGAACTCAGAATGGTTCCTTTTGTCAGAAGGAAGCAGAGAATCAAAGAGCCACAAACCGTTGACAAATTTTTAAGAGAACCGAATTTTTCCGCATTGAGTATTTTTTCTATTTTACCCAAGTATCGTGGATTTAAATCGTTAACCTCCATCTCCTCTGTATTCCAAGGAAATTTGTAAGGGACACGTGCACGTGCAGCTGACTGTGCTTCTCCCAAAAGTAACTGCCTAGAGAGCTCTCCAAGAGGACGAAAAGGATAAGCAGAATCATTGACATACACAGTATGAAATTTAATGAAAGCGAAGCAGTGACGTTACCAGCAACAGCGCGCTAACAGTTTATTTGTGTGTCGTTACGTTTTCTTCGCGTATTTTATGCCTTTTCAACCCCACCTGTGAAACGAATATCACAAAAACTGGCTGGTTGGTAAGTATGAAGAACTAGTTCGTAGCACTCCAACGTAAAAGAAACGGACTAAGAAGCCAAAAATGCGAAACTTCGGCAGAGAAAAGTAGGGGCGCACACAAATAAATTGGTAAAGGAGCAGGAAAAATGTTAGCAATTCTCGAAATATGAGGACGATATCGACTGCCTATCTGTAAGTAAGTAGAAGGCTTCTTCGGTATAGTAACGATGCTGTGAAGGCTCAACCAAAAAATTCGCTCAAAATGCATTTACATGAAGAAGAAGTGAAATTCCAAAAACGGCAAGTAAAATGTCGTTAATGCAATTTAACGGAAATTTTCGTCGTTAAATTTCGTTAAAAACTTTTAACGAAAAATGCCGGTAAATCCGGTAAATCGGTAAATCGTTAATCGTTAAACGCACATCCCTGATATGGAACTATCAGCTATGCTCACCTAGTCCCGGAGCAGCAGTCTATCGGTCTGAAGAAAGTTCGGTATTAGTCGTTAATATGGCCTACATGAAACAGCAGACATTTTCCGAATGGTTCCAAAGCAGGGATCTACGGGCCTAGAAAAAGCCTGGTACTAGTCGCTAATGTGCCTACGTGAGGAGGGGAAGGAAACGCCACCAATTTGGGAACCGACCTAGCGCATGATAGCCAATCAGGACACCTAGTGTGCACCAGGGGGGCACACAAAGTTCTGTGCGTTAAATTATTTTAACGAAATTTTTTAACGGAAATTTTTCGTTAAATTTCCGGTAAATCGTTAAATTTCGTTAAAAAATACAATTATCTGCAAACTGTTTTTTAAAATGAAAAAAATCAAGGAAAACATCATATGTTCCATCCAACTTCAACAGATCAACAACTAAAGTTCAAGGAATGAAGTGTGACACTACACTAAACAACTAAACATTTCATTATCAGCAAGGCGTGGACAGTAAAATAAACAAACCTTCGGCAACAAATTATTATATTTTTAAGGTATGGAATAACAGCAGGAATGAGATTATCAATCAAGAGAACGGTACTTAGTGGGCTGGTGCCTGCATTGACAAGGCATCTTAAAATGTAAGATCAGGCAGACCCCGAAGTTCCTCTCCCGTTCCTGGTTCTTTGCGAAACCGTTTTGTGTGAGTGCTATACGAGCATGTACCATCTCGATGCGGGAACAAGCCCGCTAAGTACCGAAAGAACTAGTAAGAATACAATTAAAAACCTATGAATAGAATGTTGACACGTTGATGAACGTACGATTTCCGCGTACCCAGTGCGTGAGACCAATCGATTTTTTTACGCTGTCGGAACTCTGACACGACATCGTGTCACACCATTCCACACGGCCGAAAGGGTGTGACACGGTCGTTGACGTGTTAACCTTAAGGAAAGTAGCTTTCCAAATTGTTGTTATTAGGGCGCGTTTAGCGAAGTCGGAGGGGGGACGGCTTTTGCATGCATATCCTTTCCCGCCGTGCCAACCAAGCCTTCCACCCCTCGGTGAGTTTTCGGTCGGTGAATTGGTAACAGACTTGTCTGGGAAGGATAAAGCGCTGACTTCTTCATCGCCTGACCACCACAGGTGATTTAGTGCATGGCCAACTACGCATTAAAATCGTCTCCTGCACATCCTGTAGAAGTAGAATGCGTGGCGCATCCTTAAAGGGATTGAGTGACGGCGTTCTTTATCCCTTCACTGGCGCTTTTCTCAAATCATTTAAAATACGTACACCGACTGAAAACATTCTCTCCTTTTCGACTGCTTTAGATGGCGAGCAAAGTATTGGGGGGAGAAGCAGCGCCAAGTGAAGATAAGCATATCTTACGAGGAGGTCAGACCACTACCTTTGTGGATTTGTTAAAAAGCATTAAAATATTCTTGCTGATTTTAGTAGTTTTTCAGGAACAGTCCTGATTGGGAGGAAGGGGCCTTCAACATTAGTGAAGACTGAGGGGAATGTGATAACTTACTGAGAAAAAAGTCCGTTAAAAATTCCGTTAAATTTCAAAAAATTTCCGTTAAGTCGTTAAGCCCGATTTAAACGGAAAATGCCGTTAATTCGTTAAACTCCTTAAATCGTTAACCGTTAAATGTGCACCCCTGGTTCGGTCCCCCAGCGTTGTGGCGTATTTGCATTTCAGCTGAGTAATTGGGATTTGACGAGCTTCGACGTGCAGGCAGCGTTGGGCATTCTTTGCGCATTTTTCCAGCCGCGTGCGTGTCGCCGCTCGAAGAGCGCAGAACCCAGATCCACATTCCCTGAGCGACGAAAGGTTCGCGTGTGTTAGTTATGCTAGGAATGAAGGATTTCGCGCTCCATCGTCAATGTGCGCCTAAATGATACGGTAACCATTCAGGGGTGTGTTCGTCAGGATCGTGCTAGTGAAAACACCTGCAGAAAAATTTTCAGTCATTTTCAAGGTTTAACAAAATCTGTCACGCTACAAGCCTAAAGTTTAATGCTACAGGCCTAAAGCCTGAACATTCTAGAATAGTCCGGACTACAATAAAGGTGGTCTCGACTTGAGTGGCGCACGATCTCCGTTACTCGCATCGGTCGTCGCAGCTGAGCATCGCTCAGTCTTTCCTCCTCCGCTTTCGTATCAAAAACTTCATGTGGAACGTAGTCACGGGAGATGAGTGCCGGTCTTCTACGACAACTATGTCCCGAAAGCCTAGTGGCTCCCATAACGAGAATCACCTCTGAAGCAGTCAAAGTCCGATCTCCACCGGAAGAAGATAATGCTGTACTGTTGGTGGGACTTCCAGCGATTGTCTTACCACGAGTTCCTTGAACCTGACACCTCATTGACTGCGGACATCTACGCTATCCAACTGTAAAATTTGATGAAACCAGACAGCGGAAACGACCATGACGGAAGACTTTCTACTTTCTTCACGACAACGCTCGGCCACATTTTGGAAAGATGTCTCGCCAAAACTTTCATTGAAGTCAAGTTGAATTCGAAACCACTCTGTCGTGGTGTTACGCCAGAACAGTGTAAAACTACGCTAAAATGAAGTGGGAATGCGCATTTCGAGGAAATAGAGTGGGCATTTTTCTCTTTCTTATCCGGGTTGCGTCACATCATTAGGACGTCAGTTGCCCGTCGATCGATAACATTTACGAAAATTTACGATTAACTACCCACAATGTCGTTAACGTAAATCGTAAAGAAATTGCCCAAAATCGCCGTAAATCGTAAGTCGTAAATCGTAAATACGCACACCCCTGGTGGTCATCATGTAGAACATAAGGGGGCGTGCGTTCTACCCCCTCGTCCCCCTGGCCCGCCCACCCCCAACCCCTTGGGTTTGCTCGAGAGTCCAGTGCCTGACTTACGAGTTAGTGGAGACGCAGACATTTGCCACGCCTCTGTTTAAAGGGCGGGGTAGAACGCCACTCCGCCAGAACACCCCTACACAACGTTTTGTATTTTAAGAAATTAAAAATGTAACACTGATGTGTTCTGCACCTATGGTGAACGGGGCTAGGTCATTTCTGGTGTAATCTGGGTTTAACGTGCGTTCCTACCAAGGCGGATAACAACTCACATCCAGAATAAGGTGACCCTCCCCCCCCCCCCCCCCCCTTGCGCCCAGCCGTGTTTTTTGGCACTATTGTATTAGGTTGTAACGAAATAAATGGCACTGAACCACTGTAAATTTAAACAGTTAATATCTCGGATTGTAGGCAAGTTTATTAATCGAAATAAAAACCTGATTCCACACATCTTTGCCAACGTGACACAAGCTTTTTTATCCCAGTAGCATAAAAATCAGAAGTTCTGGAATTGACGAAATCTTCGAAGGCACTTTCGGCATCCTGTTGGTATTTGAATATTTTCCCTGCCAAGAAGTCACCAAGATGCTTGAAGAAATGGTAGTCTGTTGGGGAGAGGTCGGGAGAAAACGGAGGATGTGGTAGAGTTTCAATGCTCAGCTCACTCAATTTCTGCAACGTCATTCGTGCTGCATGGGGGGCGAGCATTGTCGTGCAGAAGGAGAACTCGCCTTCGGTTTACCAAGGCCGGCCGGATATCCTTCAACTTTTTCATCATTTCTTCAATTTCAATGCAGTACTTCTCTGCCGTGATGGATTCAGCGGGAGGGAGGAAGCTGTGGTGAATAATTCCCAGCGAACACCACCATACTGTCACCATTGCTTTCTTTTGGTGCAGTTCCGGCTTCGCAAAAACCTTGGGGCTCTCATCGCTGTCCACCAACTGTGCCGATCGTCGCCTGTTGTCGTACGTTATCCATTTCTCGTCACAGGTTACGACGCGATCAAGGAATGGGTCCGTTTCGTTCCGTAGAAGCAGTGCGGACGAGATCTCATATCGTCGGTTTCTTTGCTCCTCAGACAGCTCGTGAGGCACCCATCTTTCCAGCTTTTTGGTCTTTCCAGTTTCCTTCAGATGCGGGCAGCTGTGTTGTGACTGACGCCAAGAACCTTCGCTATCTCCCTGGTACCTTTGTGTGGATCCTCCTCTACCACATCTCTCAGCTTGTCCTCATCAACATCACTATGCCTCCCACGACCTTCATGTCCTTCCAAGCTGTCATCTCCATTCCGGAACTTCTGATACCAACGATACGCCGTCCGAATTGTTGAACATCCTTGACCGAATGCGGCGTTGATCTTCTGGTCCGCCTCCTTAGCTGTAGTGCCCAGCTTGAATTCATACAAGTAAATGCCTCGGATTACCCTTTTGTCCATCTGCAAAAAAGTCAATAAAACTCTAAAGTTTTCCCACTTTTATATAGAAAATTTGGCACTCTCCGGTAGAGCAAAGTTTTTTTTTTCTAAATGATATGCCATATGTTACGGTTTGTTCTTGATCAAACGCGTAAAGGCGCGCCAAAAAATGGCGCGAGCCAGTGCCATTTAATTCGTTACAACCTAATATTACAATTCTACCGGTTTGGAGGCAGGTCTATTGCGCAGTAGACCTAATCAGTGACTTGCGGTATTCAGCCGATGAACAAGTCGGAAATTTATTCTTCTTCTCATTTGCCAATGCCTCCAGCTTTGTCCGATGTTTGACAAGATATCTTCAATTCCGACGTGATGAAGGCCTGGAGCGTTCTGAGGGCGACCCAAATCTTTGATAGAATCAGTGTGCATAAGAGAGTCCCCACCTATTACCCTCTACTAACGCATGGGCAGTGAAAGGGACACAGCTACAGCAATATCAGGCTGGACGTTGCAGGCGTGGTTCTTAGCAGGTGTGTTTCCAAACGTGTTTTGGAAAATGGCACTAGAAATGGAAAATGGAATTAAATGGCACTGGCTCGCGCCAAAAAATGGCGCGAGCCAGTGCCATTTAATTCGCTACAACCTAATACTTTCAAGAATCCAGAGGTCCAAAACAATCTTCGCCCGATTTTCGAGCCGGTTTGCGCCCAGCCGTGTTTTTTGGCACTATTGTAATTTCAAGACTCCAGAGGTCGAAAACATAATTTTCGCCCAAATTTCGCCAGGGGATTATTTAGGGTGCAGATCACGAATCCGACATCCGTTTCTGAAGTTTCGGTCGATTACGGTAGGTTACGGATGACTAAAGACCACCACACACTTTTGCGGAAACGCGTCAGACCTATCTTTAAACATGGCAACAAGTCAAACAGGCAGAGAAGCAGAGTTTGCCGCTGATGTGCCGCCCGGGCGACAGGCGCGGCGCCGCCAAAGCGGCAGCAGCTGCCGCCCACACGGCAGCGGCAACAATGGTTCAAGGCCTTATTGCCTCTACAGCCGCTTTACCGCCGTCAGAGTTCTGTCGGCACTCTATCTCCATCTAGCTGATGGTAGCAGGATCTATAATGGGATCTGATAATGTTAATGAAACCGCGTTGTCAATGGAGTGGAGTCAAAGCCGAATGCGGCATACGCGGCAGTTTTGCCTCCTACGAGGTAGTTTTGCTGCCTCCCGAGTGTCGCATTGCCACAAAACGCCTGTGCGGACGCCTTAAGGCTGTCGAGGTCATGGTCTCACCTCAGACTTCGCTCAAACTTCGCCTTGGTGGGGGGGGGGGGGGTCTTTGGATGCTGATTATGAATCAGAGATCCATTTTTTTGTATTACGTGGAGTACGATAGGTTACGGTAGGTGGGGGTGACTACGATAATGGTCACCGATTTCGTCCAAACTCCAGCGTAATACGAAAAGCGGATGTCAGATTCGTGATCAACACCCTAAATAATCCACTCCCCGCCATGTGCGAAGTTAAGGCGAAAAATTCTTCGACCTCTCCTCGACCTCTGGAGTCCTAGAGGTACGATAGTGCGTCGTCAAGAGTCGTGAAAGGGGGAGGGTGGAAAGGTTTTCACCTTTCCACCCTCCCTCTTTCACGACTCTAGACGACGAAGAGAGGCCGATTTTTTTTGAATAATAACCGGGATGGTGCCTGCTCCGCACCGTCAACGTATTTGAGAACTAGTGAGTACACTACCGGGCCCGACTTTTGAATAGACGCCGCAAAAACCGCGATTTTGCGGTTTTTGCTTCTTTTTGATAAAACTCGCCTAAACTCGCCTAACACGCACCATTTGAAAAACCATTAGCATATTTGAGCTCAGGAGCTCGAGCGCTAGCGTTTGCTATACGTACTTCATATGGAGCCATGAAAATGTCCGAAATTGAACACTTGCGCTCCATTGCGAAGGGTGGTCGCTGAAGAGGGCGGAGTGGCGTTCTACCCCCGCCCTTTAAACAGAGGCGTGGCAAATGTCTGCGTCTCCACTATCTCGAAAGGCAGCCACTGGAGTCTCGAGCAAGCCCATAGAGTTGGGGGTGGACGGGCCAGGGGGACGAGGGGGTAGAACGCTCGTCCCCCGCTGACGAGTTATCGTTCGCAAGCCGTCGAAAACCGTTGCGTGCTCACAATTCCTCTTATTGAGGTTTTTGAGAAACGTTTGGTACCGTTCGGTTCGCCTCTTCGAGATCTACACAATCATTAATACAACTTCGCCAGACCATCGCGTTTTCGCTAGGGTGGTCAAAAATGGCTGGAGCAGACTTGCGATTGGAGAAGCTTTTTGTGACTTGTATGTTCTCGGAGTATCTCAAGCATGGCGTAAAGTGTTCCGTCATGCCAAGAATCCTCTGAGAGTGTGCCGTGCACAATGTATATAGGATCGAATATATCAATCGAGTGGGGGCGCGACAACTTGTAGATTTAGCGTTTGGGTAGTTTTACAGAAATTCTCAGCCGCCCCATTCAGGAATTGCTGTACTCCGTCCCGGCAAAATTTTGGAGTGCACTGTGCACAATGCATATAGGATCGAACCTATCAGCCGACTGGCCGTGACAGCTCGCAAATTGCACCTGCGGGCGTGTTGCAACAGCTTTGTCAAGTTTGAATCTTTCCGGCTGCAACTTGTGGATTTTTAGGCAAAAGGAACATTCAAGAAGCGCGCTGAAACACAGCAACGTAGCTTACGAGTGAACAAATCTACAGCGGTGCAAAAATGCAATTTAGCCTTGTGTGACACGACTTTTTCCGAGTTCAGTCGATTATTGCGGGAAGATAAGGAGAGCTAACGGCATGCAAATGCGCGTGCGAGCACGAGACTGAAAACATTTTACGACGACGTGCTCGCAGCTCTCCAGGTGCTTAAACTGCTTTAGCCCAATCTGTCGTTTTAGAGCGGCGGAGGGTAACGGTGAAGTTCCTTCCGCCCTTACTCGCCCACGTTTAAGTTTTCGACACTCGCAAGAACACCATTCTGCTCAGCTTGAGAGGCTCTATCGATTGGTGTCAATCTTGACCAATTCTGGGAGTATCGGTTTTTTGACAATTTCGCATCAAAGGCGAGCGGCTCAAAGCTGCGGCAGAAGGACAATAACGTCATCGAAAATCGAAATTTTTGAACCGGGCCATGTTTAACACCATTCGAAAGAGCTTTTCGCGGTGAATTGAACGGTGTAACTACGAGCAGCAAGAACTGTAATATGGGCGAGTAATAGCGCGGAGACCATCGACCGTTGTTGTGCTAAATTGGACGCGCGGACCTGTTCTGAGCGCGGTAACTCTGTCAAGCGTGAACCTTTCCGGCTGCAGCTGGTGATTTTTGTAGGCAGTAAAAAGCTCAAGAGGTGCGCTGAAACGCAGCAGCGTAGGTTATGAGTGGACATACAGCGGTGCGGAAGTGCAGGTAAACCTTGTGTGACACGATGTTTTTTCCGATTTCAGTCGACCACTGTAGGAAAACGCGATCAGCTGGCGGCCTAGAATGCGTAGGCAGGCAAATCAGTTAGAGCACTTTACGATGAACTGTGCATAACTCCCCAACTACCTAACCTGCCTTAGTCCCAGCTGCCATTTTACAGCTGCGAAGGGCAGCGGTGAAGTTTCTTCCGTCCTTACATTTGAGCTTTTGACACTCGCAAGAACACTATTCTGCTCATCTCGAGAAGCTCTATCGAACGGTATCAATTTCCGGGAAAATTGATTTTTTGACAATTCTCCCCTCGAGGACGAGGGCGCTCTTCGCCGAGCCTGCGCGGGCGATGTCGTCATCGAGAATTGAAGATTTCGAAATTTGCCAAATTTCCTCGTCCAAAATCATCTAGGGGGTTATTTGGTGCGCTGATTACGAATCCGACGTCCGTTTTTGAAAATTCCGCTCACTTTGGTAGGTTTTGGATTTTCTCCTAGACAACTGTGGGTGGTCGGTAGCTGACATGTAGCTAATATGACATTTTGAGCTACATCGTCCTTTTCGGGAATTACTTTTGAACAACCTATTATTTTTTGTGCGCGTAGCTGTCTTCTCGTTTCGCAGTCTTCAAAGATTATCGTAGGTGGCTGAAAGGCTTTCTCATGCACGAAGCTAGGAGTAATGAGTTCAGGAGGCATTTTGTACTGCAAAGAATTTTCCGCGTTAGTTTACTATATCATTCCTTGTTTTCGTTTACATGGCAATGGTTCTCGCGATGCATCCACAACGAGGCAATGACCGTCTGATCCTACCTTTAATGCAGGATAACGCAATGCAGTCAGAACTGTTGTAACTCAGGTCACCGAGTGGGAACATGAACGCTGACATAGTCTTCATGCTCTGCCCTTTTCTGGATCTGCGGTCATTATTCTGCTTTGCGGCAGCGTGTCCTAAGTGGTCAACTATCATCCATGAGCACGTTGAGAAGAAGAAGCTGAAACTTGGCGTGGAACTGGTGAGTGAAGTGCTACCGTAGACTTATTTTCCATAACGAAGTACTGGCTAAAGAAGCCTTTCTCATTTCACTAATCACGGTGCTGCGTAGGGCTCAAGCGGGACTTGTATGGGTCATGGTCATCTAACAATAAGCGGACGTCGTAGCAACGACCGAGGGCACAGCAGATGTTGGACTCGTTAGCTTGTCGCTTGCCCTCACTCCGCTCATCTCCGCCGTGTGTCATAGTGGACTAGCGGGTCGAGCTAGCTGGTGGACAGCAATCGTTGAGGATCCCGAAGAACGATGGAGGCGAGTGGGTGGGCACGAAGCCGGGTTAGGGTAAAACTTGAGGCTCGGGAATCGAAAGGGGGTCGTACTCTCACTGATTCTGGGCAGAAGATTGTCTCGTATTTAAAATTATTGTTTACATGTTTTTACTGGGTGTTCCAAAAGCTTTTTAAAATTATAACTATGGAAGAGCTGACAAGTTTACAAAACAATACATAAATAACAACAACAGACACTAGGCAACACCATATTTGACCGGATTCGAAGTGGGCCCCTTGACGCGAATGCAGGAGTCAAAACGCTTGATGAATTTCTTGGCAATGGGCCGCAGGTCATCTGGAGACAGTCGTTCCCACTCCCGAAGAGAGATTCCTTCTGTGCTTTCAGGAAGTGGTGGCTCTTGGTGCGGAGCCTGGCCTTCAAAATGGACCACGCGCTGTAGTCCGTCGCATTCAGATCTGGAGTGCGATGGCCATTCCGCAGACATGATGAAGTCCGGAAAATTGGCCTTGCACCATGTTTGACTGCAATTCGCCCTGTGTGCAAGGATTGAGTTTTGTTGAAACATCCAGTGCGTATTGCTGACCTGCTGCTGGGACCACAAAAGTGCCACAGCCTCAAAGGTGGCTTCGATACACATCTTGATTTTTTTTTTACACCATCGTCCAAAAAAATCAGGGGGTCTCTCCGTTGGTGTAGATTCCTCCCAGACCATGAGCGTCTGTGGATTTTGACGTTTTTGGGGATGGTAGAGGTGGCTGGAGCCTCTCCAGATCAGATCCTGCTGTATTGGCGGTTCTGAGCCTACTCCACGGAACAGCTTCTTGTCCGTGAAAAATGTTCGCTCCCACTTGCGACCTGCGGCCCGCGGCTTGAGCTGTCGGCATCGATGAAGCCGTTCGCGCTTATTATTATTGGTCAGAAAGATACGCACAAAAAATGTATAAAAATGTATGTATAAGTATATAATCTATTGCCGCCATGCTGCAGATCAATACATTCGCTCGGGAGAACATGAAACCTTCATCACGTTATTTTGGAACACCCTGTATTGAGTGGGCGCGTGCAGCGCTGTCGAAGGACGTGCCGGCTGTCGATATCAGGTTCCTGGTTCGGATTTCCCGCCCAGGCCAACCAAGCCTTCCATCCCTCCGGCGTCGGTGAATTGGTACCAGACTTGTCCGGGAATTATAGAGCGCTGACTGGCTCATCGGCTGGCCGCCGCAAATCATTGTAAGAGCAAAAACGCATACAAATCGACTCAAGGACATCCCGTAGAAGTAGAATGCGTGACTCATTCCAAAAGGGATTATATATTACACATTTATTACATGAGACATGGTAACAACAAACACATCAAATACTAAAAGTGAACAAATTGGTTACTTGGACATTAGCATTTATGAAAGAATACAACGCAGGAATAACATGAATAACAACTAAGAAAAAAAACCAAGCACTACGGAAACAAATATTCATCTATCGTGTTTTTAAAGGACATAATTCCGCTCGATAGTATTCTTTCCTTGCCGATCGGATGTAGTCAGAATGAGCTATAATTGTGAAGAAACGTTGTCGAAGATTACGTCTGGCAGGCGGAAGCACTAACGACGAAGCTCCAATTCTAGGACGGAATGTCGTCATATATCAAGCCAAGATACCTAACCATGAGTTTCCGCGTGAAGCTGTTCTGGAGCTTCTCAAGGAGGGCTACAAGCTTAAGACTTTTATGGATTAAAAACCTGTGTGACATATTCCAGGACAGGCCGAATATACGTCTTGTAGGCTCGAAGTAATACTGCAGTGCCTTTAGTGCTGAGGATTCGGAAAAGCCTGAACATTAAGGCGCCTTTTATACTTGCGCCGCCGCGCGGCGCGGCGTGATGGCTGATATGCCTATCGATTTTTCGCGCCACCTGACGGCGCCGCAACACTTTCATACTCCGCCGCCCCAAAACACCACATTTGACGGAATTTTGGGTTACGGTATTCGGTGAATCGCGCCGCTGGAGGGGAGGGCGCGGCGCGGCGCGATTAGCTGCGGCAGACTCGGTGTGAGGTGGGAGATTTCGCACTGGGACGAACTAAATATTTTGCTATGGCCTTTTTGTTTAGGTTCCCCAATCAACAGAACAAAAAGGGTGTAGCAAAATGGTGGCACCATTGTACTTTCAGGACTCCAGAGGTAGAGGGGAGATTGAAAAAAGTTTTTCAACCAAACTTTGCTCGGGGGGGGGGGGGGTATTCTAGGGTGTTGATCATGAATCTGACATCCATTTTTGAAATTTCAGGAGTTTACGGTAAATTCGGGTGACTAAGGCTGTCGAACCGATTTCGCGAAACTTCGCGTAGGGGGAGGTTATTTTGGGTGCTGATCACGAATCTAGCATCCATCTTCGTAACGCTAGAGTTTAGGCGCAATCGGTGACCATGACCTTAGTCACCCGTACCTTCCATAACATAGGAAGGGAATGAAGGAATTCCCGAATTTTCACCTACTACACTAAAGATATGTTTAGTGCACAATGGCTTCGGAGCGGCTATATGAGAGCATTCTGAGTGATTCTCGACGATGAGTACCTTCCAGCAGTTTTTCTTTTGGATCCACACATGCTGCAAAATATAGGGTCGTCTAGGGCGATTTACATTACAGGGGATTCGACTCAGTACCACTCACTAGCTTTTGAGCGGACGACGTCGGCCCCAGCCTTAAGAGAGGATTCGTCGCTTCTCACAAAAACCTACCACTAACATTAGCAGGACGCATTCCGCTGATTAGCCGGACGAATCCTTTTTGTTTTGGTTCTCCAACGGCTCATGAACAGTCTCTTTCGTCATCTTGGCTCACGGACCGTAGTAAGCAGAAGCTCGTGGCCACGCGTCGCTGACGCTCCCCTTTCTAACTAAAACCGCGCAGTGGCGCGTCAAATTCGCGGCGCGGCGCGGCCGGTCGCGCCGCGCACAGAATTGACGCGCCGCTCCGCGGCGGGAGTATAAAAGGCGCCTAAAGGCCGCCACAGACTTCTGCGGCGCCGCTCGGCGGCGCCGCTGCCCTATGCTTAACCATAGGGCAGAGGCGCAAAGCTCGCCTCCAGCGGCGCCGCTGGCCGGCCGGCGGCACCGGCGGCACCGGCGGCGTCGCTGGCGGAAATGACTTGAATCATTCCACCCGGCGGCGTCGCTCCAGCGTCTGTCTGTCTGCGCTCTGCGCTCTGCCCTTTCGCGGCGGGATCCAGAGCGGAGACGGTCGATGCAGGCGCGCGATCGTCATCGGGGCGCGTTATTGTTAAGCACCAGTCGGTCCCCACTAGAAACAGTACAGTACCTCGCCGTCACCGCTCCCACTGATGATGAGTCAAGCCGCTGAGCGGCGCCGCAGAAGTCTGTGGCGGCCTTAAGGCGGTCGCCTCGCGAGCAATGTTTTCACAGTGGCAATCGAAGCTACGGTCTTTGGTAATGAGAACTCCGAGATCCTTCTGCTGCCCAATTTTCTTAATGACCGACCGCTCGATATGGTAATCGAATTTTGGATTATGACGACCTTGATGGAGTAATCTTGTTTTTTTAGACAGCGGGAAATTCCATTTACAGCACCAATCGGCAATAACATTGAAAGCATCCTGCAATATCCCACAGTCATTCTCAGAAGTAACATGTATGCACATCTTAACATCGACTGAATAACGCAGTCCTTACCCTTTATGTATTTGTTGACGTAATTAAGATAAGGATTATTTGCGGACAGATTTCGAACCATTGACGATGAGTTCGATTTTTACATTTTTTCTAGGATGTAATGGACACGGCACATTTTTCTACCGGAAGAGCGACATCTGCGTCTGAATTTGTACTCAGAAAATGAAATTATACCCTGTGAAATTTGGAGCCCTGCTTGACACAGTGATAAAACCACGTTTTTCTGAAACGATCTTCTATATGATGAGAGCTCTCGATTTTGCATCGTTTGCCGAAAAAAGCGTAAAATTTTAAGTTCTGTGTAACACACAGTAAAAACCAGGCTTTTTCGCTGCGACGTTCAATATGATTAGAGGGGATCATATTCAAAAATTTCGTTTTTTTTTTATAAATTTATTTTCTTTCTGAAGCAAACCACCTGTACAATTGAACTTGTGCAGGAAAAGATTTCCAAGTTTTAATCAGCTTACAGTGAGCACTTATGATTTTCTGAATCGAAGAAGTTGGATTGGCCGTTCCTGCACCAGCGTCATTGGTTGGAGTTCATTTTGGCAAAAAATCGAGCCGTTCCTCCATGAAGAGTTCTTCTTTGAAAACGGTTCTTTTAAATCACGAAACATCCTTTTCCTCTATTTTTCAGAAATCTCTAGTCCTTTTCGAAATTCCAAGAGCTAGCCGAGTTGTGATCGTTTTTAAGAAGACGTTCCAAAGCCGTCGGTGTAAGAACGATCAGAGGCCGATCCAACCTGCCACACAGATAGATACGCGACCTGGTTGGCGCAGGAATCCTTTGGTTTTTTACTATTCTATTGTGGCAAAATTAATCGCCGAAACGGACCGCTTACTTCAAACCGCTATAACTTAGCTTAATCGCAACTTTATTAATCGTTGTAAAAACCATACACATTTTTTTCCAACGAAGAGGTGATGAATCTAATTCTTTACATAAAAACTACGATCACAGGGATTAACAAAATCAAGCTGGGCACACTCAACAGCGGCCAAATTAGTGAGTTGTTCCTGACGCAAGTAGGAGTCAAGAGCTCGGAAAAAGTGATAGTCAGTGGGGGAAGGTCGGGGGAATATGGTATGAAGGTGAGGGAGAACTTCGATACCTAAATGGGTTAATTTTCGCCGAGTGATTTGTGAAGTGTATGGCCTTGCGTTGTCCTGTGACAGGAGCGGCCCTACTCTATTCACCACTGCCGGCCACTATTTTTTAAACTTCTCGGCCATTCATCCTAAATCACAGCAGTAAGACTCTGCTGTGACGGCCTGACCAGGTTGCAGAAACCTGTGATGGATTACACCTTTACAACACCACCACAAAGTACGTATAGCTTTTTTAGGATGAAGGTCCGGTTTGGGAAAGAACGTTGGAGGAGCATCCTTATCTGCCCAGACAAATCCCCGCTTTCTGTTATTTCAAAGGACCCGTTTTCCATCCACATTTGTAATACGCTTCACAAAAGGCTCGTTTTTAATGTGAAGTAGCAGTTTGGAGTAGGTGTAGAAAAGTGCTAGATGCTGCTCATCGGTCGGCTCATGAGTCACCCACTTCGACATCAGGGTCTGAATCGTATGCCTGAACGGGGGAGCGACTTATGTAGGGGGAATCCCCACCTCTCAATTAGTATGAAAATGAAAAGTCTATTTTTTGCCAAGTCGTTAAACCCAAAGAGTAGGGGTGACAATGGGATACGGCGCATCACGATCTTGGGGGTCTTGCACGCCCAAGCTGTGATGTGCGGCTGCATCGTGCGAGGAAGGTCTGGGGGTTTGGTTCCTCTGCGATGCTTCATTTTCGCATTTCAACTAAGTGGTTGAGATTTGGGGACCCTGACGTCTATACCATTTTCAGACGTTTTCTGCGTATTTTCCAGCTGTACGCTGTGGAGAGGATGTTGTCGCTTTTTGCAGGTCGTGCAGGAAGGTCGTGCACAATGAAGCGGGAGTGAAATCGCTTCATAAGCGACAAAAACTGTAACTGAAGAAGCTGACGTCGGCTGGCTGAATCTGGTCGGTGGCACCCGAAGGTATAGTAGTACTCAAGGTCTTCCCTCGGGGTATAGTAGCTTGGGCCGCCACGTGGTTCGAGAAGCCGGCCCATGAGTTCAGAATAACAGTACAGTTAAGTACAGTTATCGGGCATCTGTGGGACGAAGACATGATCAAAGAAGGAGAGCACAGTTTGAGTCGTCATGATGTGGGAGTAACCTTCCACAACGAAATGATTTTTCGGTTATGAGCACGCAACCAAAATCCAATTGAAGACGTACCCGTCATATGCCCACTGTTTGCTTTCCTCTCCACGTCCATCAGTTCATCTTGCAGATCCCAATCTTCTTCTTGTTCTTCCACCACTTCCAACTGTTCGTCAACTTCAAGTTAACGTGTTTCGAGGTCCTTGAGTATGCTGCCCATCGGTTCGACCAGCTTGATTTCTTACCTCGAAGGCTCCTTGTCTAAAGGTGTGCCACACTTCAGCGTGAGCAGGTGGATCACCACTCGAGCATCGGTGGAATTGTTGGTGTTAGGTTTTAGAAAACCTTCAGTAGACCTCTGCTTTCCAGGTGACAGGCAAAGATGAGGGAAAGATTGTATCAATGCCGTTTAGGTTAATTTACGGGCTCCACAGACCTCGCTTCTCATTTGAACCACCTCCGACGTCACACCCTGGTCTCTTTTGAAAATTCGAGCATGGCTTCTCCCGGGGTCATTGGTCCATGTATGGAAACAGACTGTGAGGAACCTTTGCCGTTCGTTCGCAAGGACAGTCCGTCCCAAAAGCGGTGCGAAGGTTATGGGATGTCTCTGCCGCAGAATGTCCCAATTTAAATTCGTAAGGCCTATGGTTTACTCCCGTCCGCTGCTGCGACGCGAAAGTGCACAGCGACGCGACGGCTCGCGATGCGCGTCGCGAGCCGTCGCCATCGCTGAGTCGGCTGACATAGTTCACGCAGTTCTGCAGACGGAGACTTTTGCAGAATTTTAGCGAATCAGCTGATTCAGTGCATTGCACGCTTAGGGAGCATGACTCTGCAATGGTAAACGTTTCCTCTTGTTTGAAAAGAAATGCCGAAGAGAGCGTGAACAAGAAAAAAACCCAGCTCAAAAACATCAACTTAAAGAACTTGGAGCTTATATGACAGATTTCTGTATTCAAGCGTCACGATAACCCTCTAATGACCTCTCATGCACAAAACTGTGCGTCTCCGTGCCTATGTGGAACATGAGAATCAAAAGAAATACTGCAGTCAGCGAAGACGCGGAAAAAAACCCCGCTAGGAGAACATGACCTCGAAAAAACCGGCCTTCAATTGGCACATTTCTGTGCCGGACATGTCAATAGAGCCTCCCTGTTACTTGTCCGGCACAGAATTGTAGATTTCAGTGCCGGCGAGGAAGTTCAGAGGCAAAAAAATGCGAGGGTCGGCACAAAAGTGGGAAAAAACGGCCCAGAAAAATATCTCCTCAAAAAACTAGCCCTTCAATTGGCAAATTTCTGTGCCGGACATGTCAATAGAGCCTCCCTGTTACTTGTCCGGCACAGAAATGTAGATTTCGGTGCCGACGAGGAAGAGAGGCGAAAAAAATGCGAGGATCGGCACAAAAGTGGGAAAACACGGCCTAGAAAATTATCTCCTCAAAAACTAGCCGTTCATGCCGTCGAAAAAACCCAAAATGAGTCTAGCCACGACGAAAACCCTACGAGGAGAACAACAGAGACATCACATGACCACCCAACATCACCAGACGTGTGTTGAAATTGCTGTGGTATGGTCACGAACCAAGGAAGTATCGAAATAAGTGAGCGGAAGTGCATAGAATAGGGCACGACAAGCGCTCCCCCTCCGCGACCATCGCAGCCCGTCGCACGGGAGTATGTTTTACTCCCGCGACGCGGAGGTATAAGGCATTGTTTAGTGTGCACGCGACGCGCGACGCGATGCATGCGTAGTGGCCAAATTGATCGAGCGACGCGATTGATCAATTCGGCTACTACACATGGCATCGCTTCGCGCGTCGCGTGCACACTAAACAAGGCCTAGCACCCCTCTGCGACGCATCGCGGGAGCGTCAACTGACAACCGCGCCCCAGTGCGCCGTCCGCCACTGCAGCGAAGGCGCGCCGTTGACACTTGCCCTGGGCCCGTCGCTGGATCGACGCGGGAGTGTACCATGGGCCTAAAGCATGATGACTCGGTACTCGGGTCGGTCATAATTTAAAAAAAACACTAGAAAGGTGGCTAGAAAATTAGAGCGAACTCCACAAAAAGCCTACCGAATGGTATATGTGACTTTCTCTGAGACGGAATGATTTAGGGTAAAAAAAAAACAACTTATTTATTTAAACATACCTCTGAACGGAGATTAATTTTGCTACAGCCGAATATACATATAATTACCAAATTAATTATTACAAGGGCATAAAATTTCATAGGGTATAATTTTGCTTCTTATGTCGCTTCCTTCGGATAGGAGAAAATTATTTCTGCGACAAGTCCATCCTTCTGTTGCGACTCCATGACCGATTCAAAGAACACTTCGAAAAAAAAAAATTGTCACTCCTGGAAGAAAAATGTGCCGAGTCTAGCCAGGAAACTATCTCAACGGTAGGTCGGAACGGCCCAAGTGTTATATATGGGCGATGGTGACGTAGTGGGTAGAAGGACAGCGTAATCCCCATAATCGCTGTTCCACGTGCAGGCATAGGGCTAACGCCACCAACGGCCCAACTTCATGTCGTCCTTGACTCTGCGCACAGTTGTATTAGGGGCGAGATATTTCCATTTTGCTGTTTCCCAGAGAGAGGTGATCCTGACCATATACAACACTTGGGCTGTTCCGATCTACCGTTGAGAGAGTCTCCTGGTAGGACATCCGGGAAAAAAATCTGGAGAAAATGAGCCGGTCCTGGTTGATTTGAACATTGCTGGCAGAAAGTGATTTTTTTTGATTCGAAGACTGCTACCTGAAAGCTTTTCTCTAACTGTAGAACAATCAGTATTCAACATTATATATTTCAATTCTGTGTTCAGGTAACTAAGATAGATAATATAAGATATGATAACTGTCTTCTTCAGTGAACGAATCTGCGTGCAAATCTCTACAATGCCGAAGCCACACCTGTAAAGAAGAACCTATCAAGGTGCACAAAGATCACATAAAACGTTGAACAAATCAATGTATAAGAAATAAGACACTGATAAAGACGTGAGCGGTCATCCGCTCGTGATGGAGGTTTGTTTCCAAAAGCCGCAAGAGAGTTGTAGGTATCCCAGAACTACGCCATACTCTGCTAGTTCACTTGAGTTTTCGGATAGTGATGTGCTGGCGATCTGCTAGGACAAGAATACAGCGGATGCGCCACCATTTCCTCTCGCTGTTTCATCTTATTGTGAACTGAACCTGTAACAATCCGATAGTTAGACGCGTTGACGTGCGTGAACTTGAATTTCAGAAAGGAAGTGCGAACTCAACACACTAGTTTTGAGCCTCATGTTCGAAATCGCCCTCATTTGCTTTATAGTGTTACAGGAGTGCGATGAGGAAGGAGAACGTGTGCAGTTGTCTTTGGTGCGTTTAACTTCTTTATATAGCGACTAAATGTACAGCTTGATTCTAGGTGACAGTAGCACATTGAGAAGAGATGTATATCATGCGATGTAGCATCGAGTATTAATAACAAATATGTGTTCCATATCTGCTCAGGAACGGAGTTTTGGACAATTTTACTTGCCAATCAGAAAAGACGACTTCAAGTGGGCTGGAAACAGCACTGACCGCTTTAAGTAGTGGCGCTGTGAATACAGAATCGGCATGGTAGGAAGGGGTGGATTGTGACTTGTCAAATTACCAGTCTCTCGGCCGCACTGACAGCTTCTTAACGGCTTTGCCCTAGTAATTACTGCTCACCATCAATTGTAGCTGCCTTCAACGTAATGGTTTCCGCAGGAGGAACACCTTAACTACGTGGATTGGGACAAGTTAGAAAGAAATAGAAAAAATGAACGACATCCAAAAAACATAGATAATTTGATCAATATCGATTGAAGGCAACCGAGACTTCGAAAACGAACTTCAGATTCGTGTTAAGATACCTCAATTACCCCAGGGCTGAAGTTTCGCACTGCTTGAATGGCGTCCACAAAATATCGATAATTTGGCCAGTATCGATTGATCCACGGATCTCCCTCGATAGAGAGCTTTCGGGCTATCTTGTTAAGAGGGATCTCGGGCCGCTTGTCGCAGGGCCACGTGGCACGTCCCCGGGTGGTGGATAGGTCAATTAAACGCGAACCAAATGCGACCGTGTACTGCCGAGAGACGCAGGTGGGATGCAGGGGATGGACTCCTTGCTCCTGCTGTGTCGGGTCGACGCGTTCTTTGTGCGTGGGAGCGGCATGTTCGTGCACAGTGTGCGTGGATGTGTCCGTGACTGTGCGGATTGTAACTGTGTCGGCCCGGCCAAAAGCTTGCACTCGGTAGTCTGGGAGTAAGGCGACTCGAGGCCGCCTCAAAAGTCTCGCCCCGTCCCTTCGGGCAGTCTGGCTGGCTGCCCGGAGTTCTTCGCCCGCACGACAGAGCCTGATTAGCTACCCGTGTTGTACTACAGTCAAAAACAGCAGCACTAAAGGGCCTCATTCCCCTGACCCCCAAAGAGCCCCCATTTCTGCAGCGATGGGAAGGACGAGTACAGAGAGGCTGCTTAAATCTCAGGGTCTAACCAGGCTGCTCAAATTGAGGACTAGGATGACGATCTGTACTTACAACGCCCGCACGCTTGCATCGGAAGCATCCGTCGAGGACCTGATGATGCAAGCCAGGAAGATCAAGTACGACGTCATCGGACTGACCGAGACGAGAAGACACCACCCCTACACGCCGCCTACGACTCCGGAGAAGAACTGTTCCTCGGAACATGCGACAGCAGTAGGCAGCGTTGGTGTCCTCGTCAACACGCACTTGGCCATGAACATCGATTCGTACGATTCTCTGACAAGCCGAATCGGACGTCTGCGACTGAAGCGATGTGGTTCCGTGCCCGCTTTGACTGTGTTCTTCGCGTATGCCCCAACATCCGACTACGACGACGAAGAGGTCGAAGCCTTCTACGTGGAGCTGAAGGAGTTCTATAAGGAAGATCACATCTTCTACAAGGTGATTGTCGGCGACTTCAACTCCAAGATCGGACCACGAAGGTCGCCGGAAGAACATCACATCGGAACCCATGGCTTGGAGTGGAACGAGCAAGGTGAAAGGCTGTCTGAGTTTATCATGTCGACCAAGACCATCCATGGAAACTCACAGTTCCAGAAGCCTCCCTCCCTACAATGGACCTGGAAATCCCCCGGTGGCCAGTTCCACAACGAGATTGACCACATCATCTTCAACCGCAAGTATTGCCTGACCGACGTTTCCGTTGTCCCCAAATTTTACACGGGATCGGACCACCACCTCCTTCGCGCGAGGTTTCGCTTTTCGCATCAAGGAAGAAGGCCGCGAAGTTCAAGAAGAGAAGTCCCAGAACGACCATCAAGTGGGACCTCTACACCTCTTTTGCCGGCCTTTGGGAAGATGCCGTCATGGACAACGTCGATGAGGAATACGACCGCTTCGTGCACCATCTCCACGATAGTGCTAAGGGAGCCGAGAGCTTGAAGACCACCAAGAGACACCTGTCTCCGGAAACTCTCGAGCTGATACGCGAGCGTGGAGCAGCACGAGCGTCAGGCAGCTACCAGGTTGGCTGAAGCTGCAGAGGCAGGGTTGAGCATCCGCAATGCCCGCCGAAACTTCGCCAACTTCAAGACCAAGATGACCGCTCTCCGACGTCCCCACGGAACGTTACCGCTTCCAGAAGGACCATGGAGAAGGTCATCCACGATTTCTACTCCGATCTCTTCGATAGCCACGTCCACCTGCCCCCATGCGCCATCTTCCACAGGATGGATACGTCGTCCCCTCTGTTCTCCCTTCCGAGATCCGACACGCCATCTCGTCGGTGAAGAAACGTACAGCACCCGGTCCCGACAGGATCAGACCCGAACACCTGAAGAACCTCCCGCCAGCGCTCATCAAAACCCTGGCGCGGCTCTTCACACGTTACCTGTCGGAGTGCAAGGTTCCATCTCTGTGGAAGACCAGCAGGACCGTCTTGCTGTACAAGAAGGGAGACGTGCACGACATTGACAACTATCGCCCGATCTGCCTGCTGTCCGTAGTCTACAAGCTGTTCACTCGAGTTATCCTTAATAGGATCATCCGAACGCTGGACGAAGGACAGCCATGCGAGCAAGCAGGATTTCGGGGAAGATTCAGCACGATCGATCACATACACACCATTACAAGCTCACCGAAGTCTCGCGAGAGTACAAGCTGCCGCTGTGCCTTACGTTCAGAAGGCAAGATCTGAAGGGGTGCGTAGCGTTCGTATCGGCTGGTTGTAGGCGCCGCCGCAGCGCGCCCAGGTGGCCATACCTGCGGCGTTATCCCCCCGCTCGCCGTCTTTGCTCACGCTGTGGCACCCGTCGCGCGCGCGGCGGACAACGGCCCGACGGAGGCCGTCGTCGGCGGCCCCACGACGACGGCCCGACGAACGAGCGGAGCCACAGGTCGACCAGATTTGCTGGAGCTGCAATCAACAGGATGTTCAGAGGATTTACAAAACGAGTGTAAAGATACATGTTGGCGCGAAAAAACATAGCTCTACATCACAATTTCGAGCTCTATCTAATGAGCTCTACCTCAAGCTCATCAGTGCTACCGTTGATGCGATATTCTTCAAATTCAAAACTGAAAAATAATTTTTTGCAATCCTGCTGCGAAGCTGTAAAGGATATGTTTCCACTAAAATTTCACACAGAATTCAACTACGCCGTCTAAATACCTTCTAGAAAAGTTCTTTTTTAAAGAAAAAAATTGTGTGTACCACACCGTTGGAGACATGTCTCCAAGCCATTCAATCACGAAGTTGATATCCTATTCTGTTACATATAAAAGAGTTGTGTGTGTTTTTGTGTATGTCATTTAAGCGGTCCAAAACTTATGCCGTGAGGGTAACGGAAATCGTTGAACACGAATCTGAAGTTCGCGTTTGATGCTTCGATCGATCATCAACCGATATTGGTCAATTTATCGAATCTTTGTGGATGTCATTCAGTGGTTCGAAACATCAGCCTGGGGATAATTGAGGTCACTGAACACGATTCTCAATTTCGTTTTTAAAGTTTCGATCGCCATCAACTGATATTGATCAAATTATCGATTCTTTGTGGATGTCAATCGAGCGGTCCGAAACTTCAGCTCTGGGGATAAGCGAGGTCACTGAACACATAGTCTTTCATTGCTCTCTCATAAGACCTCGACCTCCTGGAGGCCGTGCGTCCAGGGGCGAGGTTATGTTTATTACCAGGTAGTAGAACATGTCTATTAATCGTTGCTCAATCGTTGCTTACCGCCGTCACTGCTTCTGTGAATGGACCATATAGTGAAGTAGCACAAATTATCCACTCTATAGTCAATAAAGGGTGTCGCCGAGTCACCTACGCACTTCGACGGTGTTTTCGAACTTCCACTGGCACTTCAAGATAAACTGGTTATTAGAGCGATAGTGAAAGCGATAAATTGTGTAATCAAGAAACCCACATGTCGCGTGCCTTTCACGTAGTTGTCACCTTCTAAACGTTAAAAGAGGCACAGCACAGGTTAGTGTGGCCAAGTAGTAACAAAATTTTAGCAAGCTGTCAGCCCATGCGGAATAAACCAAGTCTGAAATGCAAGGTTTCAGTCGAGTGCATGGTGCAATCTTGACTATTGGCACGCCACAGAAATTTCGTTAGTCTGTGCTTTCATATGAGTGTCAAACCTCTTCAAAAGCTTCACTATCACCAATGATAGAATCACTCAAGAGTACATGCATTTTTTTTAGGATGCCCTGCATTTTTCGCAAGCCATAATGTGTTTTTAACTTTCAAACCTTTAAAGAAGCTCACATCAATCGGAACGGCCATTTTTGGAAAAATTATAACAAATATTCAAGCGAAAACAATCAGTCGAGTATAAAATGCAAGGTTTCGTCCATGCCGCTCATTCGTCAGAAAATTTTTACTGTCTTAAAATTTTATATGAGCCATAAATTCTTCAGTGCCTTTACTCTGAGCAAGGTTATCACACTTCAAACAGCGTATACATTTTTGAGACACACTGTATTTATGAACATAAATTTTGTAATTGAATTCTGTGCAGAATGTTGTCTTGGAGACATGTACCCGACGGTGTCATCCACAATTGTTTCCTTAAAAAAGAGCTACCTAGAAGGTATTTAGTTGCGTAGTTGAATTCTGTGTGAAATTTTAGTCTGCAAACATTCCTTTTACAGCTTCGTAGCAGGTTTGCGAAGAATTATTTTCCAGTTTCAAATTTGAAGAATATCGTATCAACGGTGGCACTGATGAGCTTGAGGTAGAGCTCATTAGATAGAGCTCGAAATTCTGATGTAGAGCAATGTTTGTTTCACGCCAACAGGTATCTTTACACTGATTTTGTAAATCCTCCGAACATCCAATTGACTGCAGTCCCAGCAAATCTGGTTGACCTGTGGCTCCGCTCGTTCGTCGGGCATCGTCGTGGGGCCGCCGACGACGGCCTCCGTCGGGCCGTTGTCCGCCGCGCGCGCGACGGGTGCCACAGCTTGAGCGGAGACGGCGAGCGGGGGGATGACGCCGCAGGTATGGCCACCTGGGTGCGCTGCGGCGGCGCCTACAACCAGCCGATACGAACGCCCCCCTCCCGATCTGAAGAAGGCATTCGACTCCGTCGAATCTGAAGCGGTCATCGACGCCCTGCTCACTAAGGGCGTTCCTACTCAGTACATCAGACTTCTTCAAGAGCTCTACAGTAGATTCACAACCAATATCTCACCATTCCACAACGACGTCATCATCGACGTAAAGAGAGGGTTCGGCAAGGGGATACCATATCCCAGAAGCTCTTCAGCGCCACTCTCGAAAACGTCATGCGCGAACTAGAATGGGAAGACATGGGAGTGAAGGTCGACGTCATCATCTTCGCTTCGCTGACGACATCGTGCTCATAACACCGAGCATCAGCCAGGCGGGGCGAATGCTGGCCGACTTCGATCGTGTATGTAGGAACGTTGGACTGCAGCTGAATCTTACGAAGACGATGTTCATGAAGAACGGATGGGTTTCTGATGCCCCATTCTCGCTCAACGGAACGAACATCTCCGAATGCTCCAGCTATATGTATCTGGGTCGCGAAGTCAACATGGCCAACGACCTAGCACCAGAGCTGAGCAGGAGGAAAAGAGCGGCTTGGGGAGCTTTCAAGAGCGTCGAAGAAATCGCAAAGAAGACGAAGAACGTCCGACTCCGTGCCCACCTATTCGACTCCACTGTTCTTCCTGAACTAACATACGCCTCAGAGACCTGGGCTATACGAAAGCAGGATGAACACGCGATCAGCGTCGCGCAGCGTGGAATCGAGAGGACGATGCTCGGAGTGACACGACTCACGCAAGTGAGAGAAGGCCTCCGGAGTTCCGAGCTTCGCCGACGTTCGAAGGTCAGAGACGCTGTCGCGTGGGTCAAGTTGTCGAAAATTAGGTGGGCCGGCCACGTAATGCGCTTCGCAGACACCCGCTGGACGAGAGCCATCACCGACTGGATTCCGCGGGATGTCAAAAGAACACCAGGACGCCCACCAACGCGTTGGTCGGACTTCTTCGTTAAAGCCCTGAACGACCGATATGACGCTCTTCGTGTCCCTCGAGCAAGGAGGATCCATTGGACCACTCTGGCACGCGACAGGGACGAATGGAGACGCTGCTGGCACCCGCTCGAGCAATTCGATGATCAACGGGACGACAGGTGATACAGGTGATCGATTGATGGCGATTGATATTTGAAAAACAAACTGCAGATTCGTGTTCAGCGACCTCGACTACCTCAGGGCTTAAATTTCGGGTTGCCACCAACCGTTGAGTATGGGGGACGAGCGTTCTACCCCCTCGTCCCCTGGCCCGCCCACCCCCAACCTCAGGGCTTGCTCAAGAGTCCAGTGACTGCCTTGATAGGGGAGACGAAAACATTTGCCACGCCTCTGTTTAAAGAACGGGGGTAAACGCCACTCCGACGTTGAGTATCGCCAAGGCGCCGTGCCCCCAGTTGTGACGGATGGACGGAAGGAGGGAAACACACACACTACTCTTTTATATATAGTAGGATAGGGTCATGGCGCCTTACCTGATGATTTCTACGGAGTATCATTTCCTATGTTCTAGTAGAGGCTCAGTATGTATCTTCATCAGAATGCATACTGTGTGATGATAGACAAGGGTATGGGACAGTGGAGAGTAGGCAAGCCATCTTCAGGTGCTGGCAACTGACGACCTCCCGGGCTAGGCGACGTAGACGTGACTGTCGTAACGGATTGCTGCTATCTGTAGTAGGGGCGTCGGCATCTAGGGTGCAGATTGGGTACAACCTGACATCTCCATTCCACCAGTATGCTCGTCCTCTAGCTGAGAACACCATCATCATGTTATCAGGCGATAATCGTCCGAGCGAAAGTGCGATCGGATATGCAGTAATGAAAATAGGAACTGCAACGCAGTTACGCTATAATTTAAAACTGTATATAGAGAGCTATCGATCAAAAGACTGAGCATGTGGTAGTGTGAGTGGTTGATTTACCAGGAAAGCATGATTCGGGTGGTCGATGAGGGTTCGCACAATTATTGAGAACGAGCTCTCCTCGAACTTGCGTAAAAGGTATGGATGAAGTGGATTAAATATCAAAGACGACGTTCAAGTCTTTCGTCCCGAGGACAAGCACATTGGCTGTGGTGATCAATGAGATTAAAGTAGAGATGAAGAGGTTCTTGTCTTCCTTCTTCACTACAAGGGCTGATGAAGGTTGCCATTAATGCAGTAGCTTATTCGGTACAGCATACGATTTAATAGGTCATACACATCTACTGTTACGTTGGAAAAAACAATTATTTCACATAGAAGCATGAAATTCCTATGGATGTGAACAGGACGAAAAGTAGGAATGCTGCAAAATTTCAAAAATTAGGAACTGTCAAATATCTTACACTCATGCGAGCAAAAACATGTGGAAAATGAAGTGCTATCGATACTGTTACAATTCATTGACAATTTTGGATTATAAGAAAAAAGTTACTTTACACGTTGCTATTCATAAACACCTTGCTCACATTTGTTTGTCATAAGCTTATAGTACAAACGATTTGTCAAGTGTCTGCCTCAGCTTTGTAAAACTTGTACGGTTGACACAGGGGAGAGTTTTTGAAGGAGAGAGGTAATGTAATTATTAGCGCGAAATGGAGATTCTTGGAAGAATTCAAAGAATTTGATGTGTAATTTTGCGCGAGGCGGCGCAAATAATTTAAAGTGAACTTACAAAACACTGATCTAGCTACCTTTTGACGTGTAGATCAGTTTCCATAGTCCATATGTTGTCCTGCCAAATAAATATATTAAGTCTGTAATCGAGGAAATCGCCGCAAGTGTTGTTTCGAGTGTTCGATGCTTCTTTAGAACTCCAAAACAAAGGGTGGTGCCGTAGGAGAAGCACTGGTTACCTTTGAACGTGGTAAGTATAAATTCAACCGGTTCATATGTAGCGTCTGCAGCCCTTGGTGAGCCACAAGAGCCTGAATCATCACATTGCGTCCATTAGCTACTTCGACACTGAACGGGCCTTTCCACTGGCTAATTATTTTGGGATGAACAGCGTAAAAGCACTAAGTCACCCGTGGAAAGCGCCGTTAGGCATACCTTATGAAGTAGATCGTACCCGGCATTGTATTGTTTCGGCTTTTCTGCAATTCGGCGTGCAGCTGCTATGATGTGGTCTTTCAGGCCAGCAGAGAATTGGTATGCGAAGTGCTGTGGAGAATACAGAGGCGGACATAAGTTGTGGACGATATCACACCATGTGATCGGGTTTACCCATGTCCGACGAAGAGTGGTTTATATCATGTAGTTGAACTTTTACTGCAATTATGAGCACACATAATTTTCTAAATGAAGTCACACCTAAAGTCGCCGGCTTCTGAGCAATAGGAAGTGAATGAGTCCTGCATAATCTTTATAGACTCTTCGCATTATATGTGAGACCACTTTTAGAATACTGCTCACCGATATGGTCACCTCAAAAAAAACGAGTTCATAACCAAGATCGAAAAGGTGCAAAAAGTTTCACGTATCACTGCTTCCGTCGATGCGGTCCATTGAACCTTTCTTATGAGGAACGTCTCTATAGGCTAAATGCCGTCACACTAGAATTTCGACTAAAAATAGCGGACCTTGGGCTGATGTACAAGCTGATGACAGACGAGATTGGTCTTCATATTTCGGACCTTTTCAAACTTTCTCCGAACATTGGTAGACTTAGGGGCCACCCATTCCGCATAAGACCAGATAAACCCAACACTGCAAGTTATGCAAACTCTTTTCTCGTCAGAAGAGTTCACCTGTGGAACAACTTGCATCCCGACCTTTTCATGCATAGAAAGTCTCAGATTTTCCAGACGCGTCTAGCGCAGCAGTTCAAGTCTAATGCGATGACGGGCGTCAGCGGCGGAGGGTGAACTGGGTTAACTGGTTGTGCTGTGCACATTGTGTGCCATACACGTGGACAGCTCACTGTAGGACATCGCATGTTTTGTAGATTAGCGTGCGCCACCTGGGTCGTGTAGCGCTGGCACAGCGCATGGTCGCGCCGTTAAGGTCACTACGTCGTGGGTTCGGCACCGCCCTGGTGTGTCGACCGGCTAACAGTTTATCTGGGCACATGTCATTATGGGTTAGTCGTCCTTTCAGTGGCGGTCGTGTTGTCCATCGTCCCCGTGGTGCGTCCTCGCTGCTGCCTGCAGGTTGACCTTGCAGCACTCTTCGGGTGTCGTCGTCCTGCGTCGCTGTTGCTGCCGTTGCCGTTCCGTCCAGGTGGTCGTCCGTCCCATCGTCCAGTTCGCCCGCGTGGAATAGTAATAGTGGTTGCCCTCCGCATATGTACTCCCCTTATATGCGCTCTCAGAGTGTTCCAGAAAGATCGCAGATCGAATATGGCAGACCAAATATTTACTGTCGTCCGAACTTCACCATGACTATCAGTGTTTCAGAGAGCCATTTCAACAGCGAGTCGTTCCTCCAGCTGATTGACGAGTGTCTTCCCATGCTGATGAGAACAGGAACAACAGTTCTTGGACTCTAATATGACATCTCAGCTCACTCCATAGGACATCGCAGGAGTAAGCAGATGCCCGCTCATGATCTCCCATCAGGGTAACCTCGGGTGCGTACCGGTTTAAAGAGGCCTTTGAGACACAAGGCTTGCCCGCCATGGTTAGTGCTAATAGCGACCCTATGGTCGTAGCACCATAGCTGCCTGCTTAATAATTGACTCAGTTTCGTCGAATAGTTCGATTGCTAACTCTCTGTGTATCAGAAGAGATTTTGCGCTTTCCAGCATTGACTCTTAGTCAGGAAAGCACTCTAATCTCTTTTCTCCTTTTTCGCCTTTCGTTACACATTTCTGTTTGTTTCTCTTCCTTTTACCCTGTTTCTTGATTTGTCTTGTAAGCCAGTCACCTTTACTCTTTTGGTAGTCACTTTTGTTCACTGATAGCACTGGCACGAATAAATGAAATCAAATCAAATCTTCACTAGACGCTCTGCCTGATCATTAGCCTTATGGTTATAGCTCGTTGAAACTTGCAAGTTTGTTCAAAATACCACGCATGCTATTAATTTTGGCAGAGATGTCACTCGTACACATTGTGTCGCTATCTGTGGCAAGGGCATCGGCGTCAAGGGTGCGGATTGGGTACATCCCGACAATTCGACTCTTTTGTGGTGCAACATTTTCGCATTTCCTGAGAACGATCCGGCGATCAAACAAAGCTTTCCCAGTAACGTCTCAATGAAGAGCTCGCCAACAGTTTCATTAACAGTATTCTGTTTGCACTACTTCAGAGATGTAAATGTCTTTTTTCGACCAAACCGCCTAGATTGGTTAACCCTTTATATACGCGATCTGTTCTGCTGAAAGCGCCTGTCCCATTCTCAAGTAGGACTACATTTTGATTCGCTTTGTTTTCAGAATTTCCCCCAAGGGACTGTTAATCTAGGCACTGATCATCTACCGATAATTATGGGTGGTTGGGTCACGGTATTCGATTTCTTCCAGACTTCGCCTAGAGATGTTATTTAAAGAGCTGATCAAGTATATGGGGTGAGTTTTTAAGTTTGATTGCTACGGTGGGTATTGGTTGGTATGGAAGGGTAAACGGTCCTCATGTAGGTGATCAGCAGCTTAAGTCACCTATCTAGACCAAGTTTCAGCGAAAAGGAAAAATTTCATTTTAAGTCGTTAATGTACATCAGTGCCAATGAAACCATCTTTCACTGTGATTTTACATAGAAAGTTTAGATTGATCATGGCGGACCTTCTTTAGGAAATAGAAAAGTTTTTTCGAACCGCAAACTACTTCGTCTTACCAAGACGCCCCCAACCACTTTGCAACCACTTCTCGGAGGCTAGCACTGTTTCCAGACCACTTGAGCTCGCCCTCTGCGATTGGCAGGTGAAATGGTCTACAATTCCGCTTCCTGATATGCTTAGATGTGATGTGGAACACTTATTTGGGATCTTTACATCTCATCTCAAAGTGCCGCTGTCATCTGGTATCCCTCCCTCATTAGTTTGTTGTGCATCCTTCAAGGTGGTTACGAATTTGCTCAAATACACAAGGATCCAAAAGCTGTGAATACTGCGCCTTTTGATCACTCCACTCGCCCGCATCCATTCCTGGATCGGCACAGTGGTGTATTTAGGATCGCGATGAGTGTTGGAAACTCAACGGAAATGGAACAACAATCTCCGACGGTTCGTCTGTGGGATATCGTGAAGAATCGTTGTACAGCCTTAAGTACGAGCGTTATTTTCAGGTATGCAACTTCTTCCCACTGGAGTGTCCCACTTCATGACTCTACCTTCAGTGTATTTTGTTGCGGTTGTTCCGGCCTTTCTGCAACACCGTGGTTACTGTGGAATTCCTTCATGACGTGTTCTGGCCGTATTAGGAAAATACCCCTCTATTTGTGGAGTCCACTTTTGCGTTTGATCCCATGCAGATCTAACCCTCTCCATCCTGTTTTCTTCTCTGATGAAGGCTTTTCTTCTGCTCCTTCTCCACTCATCTAAACTATCCAAACGACGTATAACCATAGAAATTCCTATTACTCTCCTGCAGAAAGCTTTATTTCACACATTCGCATCCTCACAGTGAGGAATTCTTATTTGGAGTCCGAGATTTCCCTGATACAGCATAATCTATCGTTGTCGCTCCCATTTTTTAAGAACCTTGATGGAGGATGGAAGTTCTACGTCAAAACAGATAACACGCAGGCAGTGGAAACAGTGGAAGGAGTTTACTTTGTTCGGTAGCTGGAACACCTCGTGATGTAGCGGTGTTATAAGCGACATTAACTTTAAGGACGCTCCTAGGACGTTTATTGAAATCAATTCCATAATCGTTTTCGATCATCGGCACAGAAGTACACATCAGGCATACATCCACCGAAATAACAGTCGTATTCACGTTGCTTTCATCCATTCTGCCTCTCTTAATATTAATAGTGAGCTTGATTTGCTACGATTTTTCCGTTCAATTGAACAATTTCTTACTAATTTGATTAAAGGGATCGAGAAGCATTATGTCGTTTTTCTGTAACTGTTATAAGTTTTGTTTCATTCGATTTAAGCATACCTTTGAGCGCAATAAATAAATAGATAAAGCAGAACAAATTTAAACAGACACACTACACAATTTCTGACCATAAGAACAATTGTGGGGCAAACATTCTGTAAAGAATTTATGGCTACCTTTCCCACTATAAGTGATTAATCATTATTAATCATTAATCGGATGCAACTTTGTATCGCAGGTACATGTACCTGTTTCAGCTTCGAATGCTTATTGAGCTTCCTAACTCCGTCTGGAATCACGTGACTTTTCATGTGGTGGATGTTTCCGGTGTGGAGATTAATCAGGTGAATTCTTTAGAATGTGCTTTCTCAAAGCTGGTATTTTCCGCTTTGGTGGAAATGATCTCCGGGGAAGGAAATTCTCCAACTCAAATCAACCGGCGCCGGTGGTGTAAAGGCGTAGAGCATTCCCGCCCGGTCAGAGGGAGGTGCGGGTTCGAGTCCCGCCTGGCGATAGAAGTTTTGATCGCAACAAAACATCATTGTGACAAATTCTCCAACTGTTCTTATTTCTTCTCAGGACGGGAAGGAAACGGTTTCACCAAAATCTCAGAAGAATATTGTTCCAGCTTACGATAACGGCAAAGAAGTATATGAAACTTCAAAAATTTGTTCTCAACAGCTGATTTTGCTTCTTCTCCTTCGCATCAAAATCGTTGCACTCTGTGAATTTATTAGGAAGGGTGCTTTGCTACGACATTACGACTTATAGGAAAAGTTACACTGGGCCATCTGATCGAGAAACGCTCTAACTCATTATCTTTCGTATTTGATTTGTCCTCTTTTGATTTCTAAAGGACACTAACACGTGCAATAAACGATAGATTATAAATCATTTTTTGACTCTGAACGTGACTTTGAAGTCGTGTTCAAAATTGAGTTTAAAGTTGTCCAGTTTGTCAAGAAATGGTCCAGCCTGAGCTGAAAATGGCGTAACAATTAAATAAATATCGGATGTCCTCCGGTCACCCTTGAAACAGAGGAATCTTTTTTATATTTAATTGCAGTATCTGCCAGGGCTTACGTGCTGCTGTTTACAATTTACGATTTACAAAATTACGAACTTCATTTACGTACAGCTCTGGTCCCAATTATCAAGACCAAGAGTAGTAGGAGAACATGCTCGTTCGAAAATCATTTCATATGAGAGTCAGGGCAGGTCGGAGTGGAAGAACAACAGGTAGAGTTGTAGGCGTGTTTCCCAGCATAAAGCACCTCAAAAAGAAATGCGGTCATCTGCTCGCTTCAAGAAGTGCTGAAGGCTGGGAAAGCCCGCACTAGAACCGTTTGCCTAGTCGCCTACCTCACTGGTACCTCCCATTTAAGTTCTGTGACATGGAGGTACACATGGGGCCGTATCAGGCGAACAATTCGGCCTTTCGCAGTTGCTTTGTTTTTCATTGCAGTTTCTTTAGGCCTCAAGTGGCTGGTACCGAAACGGTACGCTGTTACAACGATGTTTTGTTGCGACTTGTGTTTTCCTTTATCGACACTACGCAACTCACCAAACCAGTATTCGACCATCCGAATTTCTAGCCCATCTATAAGCTCTGGCTCCCATCTTCCGCACGCAAAGAATAGGTAAAAAAGAAAATGAAAGTTCGCCTTTACCGAGTCCCATCCGTCTGTCATTTTAGTCCCGTCAAATCTTTCGATTAGAGGTTTGTAAAAAGCTGTCTTGGGAAACAGATTGAGGTGCAGAGCTTCCACCGCCGGTGCGACTTCTAGGCGAAGGGTTTGTACTGAAACGAACCGTTCACCGTGTGATCATTTAGCTGTGCAGTAGCACGGTTTTTCAGAAGCGGGGCCATGTGGAGACGAAGGTTTTGATCTCTAATTTCTTTCTGCTTTATATTGAAACCTGAGTAAAGACCCGTAGATATTCGATCTGCAGCCGTTTCACTGATGGATGCATTTTAGAGAAGCTGGTCCACTTTTTCGGATTACGTGTATGCTCTGCTGGAAAAGCTGTCGACGCCAAGACTCAAGTTCTCTTTCCGCAGACGCGATGAGGCTCGAAGGATACTTGGCGCGATCATCTTTAAACCTCGTGCTTTGGTAAAACTTGACGAGAGGTCGAAAGGACTAGATAAGTAAGTATTTCATTGATCCACGTAGCCTTCAATACCGCTAGGTATGGAGGATGTTATGTTATGAGATGTTATGTGCGGTCAAACAGCGCCGGTGGTGTAAGGCGAACATCGCTGCCCGGAAAGCAGAAGATGCGGGTTCGAGTCCCGCCTGGCGCAAGAGTTTTGATCGCAACAAAACATCCTGTAACGACCTATAGCCTCTCCACCAGCCGCTCCAGGCTTAAGCAAATGTGTTCAAACATTGTTACTAGTAGGGTCTTCAGCTTAACCGGTTCCATGCTGATATCGGCGGCCGGCCCATCCCCGTATCACGGGTGGGTGCTGACAGACCTGGAGGATATCGCGGATGTTACGTGCGGTCAAACAGCGCCGGTGGTCTAAGGCGAACATCGCTGCCCGGAAAGCAAAAGATGCGGGTTCGAGTCCCGCCTGGCGCAAGAGTTTTGATCGCAACAAAACATCCTGTAACGACAGATATGTAAGCGTCTCATTGACCCAAGAAGACCTCAATACGCTAGGTATGGAAAGTGTTGTACGACAAAGGTCGTTACTGTCCATTATTACTCCACTGGGCCGAACCAGGTCTCTTAACACATTGACGACGAGAGCGATTTTCGCGTATCTGTCCCGTGGGAAGAAGCGCACCACGCAAGTATGAGACGAGATCCTGCGACCCACACTTCTTCTAAAGGATAATTTGGGATGATGAACACGACGGTGGTGTCTATTTGGACAGTTGCGCAAACTTATCTCCCAAATCGACAACTAGGGTGGTCGTGTCAGACTCACCGTTGTACTGAACTTCGTCTAAGGGGTTATTGGAGGTACTGATCATGAATGTCGCACTCTCTTTTTCTTTCTCGCTTTCCCTAAAGTCCTCCGCACACTTTTGCGGCAACCGCGTACGCGGCAGAGGCTACAACGGCTGCGTACGCTTCCACTGCCGCGTGCTTGAGTTCACGCTGCACTCCTCCCGCTTGCTCAATCGCCAACGCGGCAATGCGCCAACAATGCCTTGAAGGATTACTGCCGCTGCCACCGCGTCTGCCGCGCAGGCGGCACCGCATCTGCCGCTTAGGCGGCACAACAGCGGCAGCCCGGGCTGAGGTAGTTTTGCCTCGCGCGGATATTCTGCGTCTCTGCCCCATGCTTAAAGATAGGGCTGCCGCGTTGCCGCAAAAGTGTGCGGAGGGCTTAAGAAAGTAGATTGTCGCAGATGTAAAATCTAATGACTCCGAAAAGAAGACGTGAGATATGTGACCAGCTTCTCAAATAACCTTCCATACGGACTTTGTGCAATATCGAAGGTCCCGACCCGAAAACTGCAGTTATCGATTTGGTAGAAACCGACCGATCAATCGATATAACGGACATCGGCACCATGTTCACCATTCTAAATAACCCTTCCAGACGAAATTTGGATGGACCTGATGCCGTCCTTCTCAACTACATAGACCGCCGCGCACCATTAAGCGGCATTGTCGTCAACGTGTTAACCCTTGTGGCATCTCATTTTGCGAGTCTTTCGGAAGAGATCTATGCGCACATTCCCTGCAGAATCAGTTCGCCATGGAAGTACCAATGTGGATTGCCCTCTTCGCGAAGCACAGCTGGAACTGACGACGCTAGAATATGTAAGGGCCCGTCTATACTTCGACGCCACCACGTATTGCGGCCACATTGGTCCAGCGACGCGATCGATCAATTTGGCGTCGTCTATACGTGCCGTCGCGTCCGTTCGGTGTCGGAAGTATAAATGGGGCCCAAAGGGTGCATGTGAGCCAGCCACAAAAATAAAAGTTCTGCAGACAAAGACATCATTACTATAGCATAGCTTATGCAGTATGCGCTCATCGATCTAACGATCGAGCGACGATGCTTGATCGTGACGAAAGAAAAATGTGTAGTCATGGGAGCGCCGATTAAGCAAGACGCCACCACCACGCATCAGAGCTCCTCAGTAGTGTCCTACATATTCTCGAGCTCTCTTTTCTAGATCGCGTACGGCTTGAATCCAATCCCTTCCCTCCACAGTAGATTTTCTACGTAAGGATAACAAAATTTCTCTGACACGGAGGTGTCGCTCCTTTCACGCCCCCCAGTGCTGTCCCAGTCCACAAAAGTTGTTCCGCTAGCCATATTGTTGTGTGAGTTGTTTATTGTTTTTATAATTTATTATTATGATAAATTAATATTATTGCAGGCATATGCATCTGCATATGCAGGAACGGTTCTGTGACATCCATTTAAAGTGAGGTTTTTCAGGAACCCAATACTTCGAAAGGATCAGCTAGCATTGTTCAAGAGAACAGAGTACTCTGGAGAGAGGGGAATGCTACGCAATGATCTGCTATTGGCGTTAGACTGGTATTGTACCGTGCTAGATGGAGGTAGAACATCTGGAAAATGGTTGGAGAAATCTCTGGAGGTAACCTCATCTACATCCTCTTTCGCGTTGCTTAGAATTCGACCACATTTGTTTCGCTCAGGAGTATTTGCAAAGTACATCGGCACCGATACGTTGTGTCCGGCGTTGTTCCGACAACAGATACGAGTTCGAGGTTGGTCACCGTTTTCAGAGCTTTGTAGGACAGGAGATGGGTGCAGCATCACTTGTGGTGCATGTCTGCTCGAGATTCCTTGACAATAAGCAGTTGGTATTTAGAAATTTGTGGACGGTAAAGCAGTTGAATGGACGGCGGGGCCGCGAAAGATCAAAGTAGCGGACGATTTTTTCTGCGCAGACCCATTTTTCATGCAGGAAGGGATGTCGTTCGTTGTTGAGAACTTCTTTTGAATAAATCGTCGCACACTGTATGGAACTAAATTCATAGTTGGAAGGTCATCAAAAAACAAATCCTGTTGTTATCCGCCGCTTATCGCTTTCTTCCTATTTTTCTCGCATTACCTGTGCAGAACTTTTTCTTAACCTGAAGTCTTTCTAAATGGAGCTTGTCTGACTGTTAGAATAAACTGCAACTTGGTCATTGCCCGTAGTTCGAAGACACTGACATTAGCAACCTTCTAAAGAACTCGCAGGTATAATTTCGCTATCTGATGCTTGGGGCGCGTGGAGCGCAGTCGGAGGAGGCGCCGGCTGTCGCCTGCACCCAATACCAGGCTCCTGGTTCGGATTTACCGTCTAGGCCAACCAAGCCTTCCATCCCTCCGAGGTCGGTGAATTGGTAGCAGACTTGTCTAGGAGGGATAAAGCACTGACTTGTACATCGGCTGGCCACCGCAAGTCAGTATGGCCAAATACGCATTCAGCTCGCCTCCACAACATCCTGTAGAAGTAGAATACGTGGCGCATCCCAAAGGAGATCGAATAGCGCCGTCCTTTATCCTTATCCTTTTCTGATGCTTCATTGCGTATTGCAGGTCACTAAGGGAAGGAAAAGCACCTAAACCTTTTATAATAATGGATTGTAAGCAGAGTTTGTGGCAGAGCAGTCGGAAGAAGCGTCGGCATACTTCCCAAAATGGGTTCTTATTAGGTTGGGCGGAAGGTTTTAATCAGCGAAAAAACTGGGTGGTCGAGATGCGACAAATTCCAGAAAGCTGTTGCGTGGTCCTGATTTGCGAAGATTCTTCCAGCGAGGAAGTTCTGACAGTGCTTAAGAAGCTGGCAGTCGATCGGCGCAAGGTCTGGTGAGTTTGACGAGTGAGGCAGAACTTCAACTCCTACCTCGTCTGATTTTTGCATGGTGATTTGCGAAACGCTGTCGTGCAGAAGAAAGGGACCTTTTCTGTTGACCAGTGCCGGCTAAAGCTCACGCAATCTTCGATGCATCTCGTCCATTTCGTCACAGTTGGACTCTGCTGTGATGGATCGACCTGGTTCCAGAAGGCTGAACTGAATCAAGCCGTCCGCCAATGCCGACACTGTTAAAATCGTCTTCTTCTGGTGGAATTTCGCCTTAAGGAAGTGCCTGGGTGGTTCGTCGACATCAGCCCACAGTCCTACCGTCTTCGATTATCGTACAGAACCCAATTTTTACCACATGTGACGACTAGACTCGAAAATGGGTGGTTTTGACTCCGAAGAAGCAAAGAAGAACAGATTTCGAAACGCGACAATTTCTGGCGATCACTCAAGTCGTGGACACCCACTTTTCGAGCTTCTTCACCTTTCCTAGACTTTTCAAGCCATCTGTAGCGGCAGTTTTACTGACTTCTACACCTTCCGCAATCTCACGGACTGGTTTGCGATGGATTACCTTCCACGAAGGCCTTAAATAGTCGTCCTGGATTGCTGTAGGTCTGCCGCTTTCTGGTGCGTCTTCAAGGATGAAATCTCCTGAACGAAATTTCTCGAACCTCAGTTGCACGATGCTTTCTTCAACCCTATTCGGCTCCCACACATAGCTGATTTGCTGGACTGTTTCTACGAGTTGGCACAGTTTGAGATGAAATAAAATATCGTTCGGAATTGCTCTTTTGACATGCAAAGTCTCAATAAGTCGTCGAAGAAACACAATTGATCACAATCACAAGCATAGGTGAAACTAAAATTACTCCGTCAGATAGAGCAAAGAATTCCGTACTAGAAGTTGTATAAAAATGCGAAATAAGTCGAATATATTGGTTCAGTAGTAAACGAACGAAAAGCGGTAGTACAAAAACCGCCATGTCTTCCCGATCAAGCCAATATTTCGGAACAGGCCCTGGCCAACCAAGCTTCTTATTGTCGCAGAGTCGGTTATTTGGTCTGACCATGAGAATAATGAGATACCGACCGAGTTGTTCATCGCCTGGGCAAGGTCGCTGTGCAGGCTACACATTTAAATTATCTCCACGACATACATATATAAGGGTTGAGTGCGTGCATTATCCCAAACTCATCAAGGCAGTACTCCATTTTTCATCCTTCAAGGAATGTTCTGAGAGTGACCTCCTTTACAAAATAAACGTGCACCATGTCTTTATGGGTGGCCGACTACTTCACATATTATGCTTCCGGCTAGCAGCGAACTTGTCCTTTGTATTTGAGGGATTCCCGAATGTCTTCTTCAGGTATAGGAATTCTTTTTTCCTCGGCATTTGTCCAGCTTCAGCTTGTTTGTGGGCCCATTGTTCTAGTGCATCGACGCCGTCTCTGCTACGTTTATTCTGAGTGAACATGAACAAAATTGAAGCTCACGTGTATGATGCCTCGTCAAGGCTGCTTTTGGCACCATCTACGCCGTTTTCGGGACCCTTCAGACTTTAGGCTGATCTTGCGGACCTTTTCTTTTCTTCCTGTCAGGAAGAACGTGGGAATACCATCCCAAGCAGCACTTTGCATTGAGTCAGATGTCGGTGCGACACCGAACTTCTGCCTAATCACACAGTTCCGGATGCGACTCCAGCCATCTACGCCAGCATTTTCGCCACATTAAGCTGAGAGGACGCTCAACCTCCTAGGTTGCAGGCCACACCTCAGCACCGTTGGTGGACAACATCGTATCGCTTAATTTATTCCATTTTTTCATGTTCACTGCGGTGCCTTGCTTCACCTTACTTCAAGAATCATATAATAACTCAGTGAAGACGCGATGAAGGCTGCTACAAACGTGCAATTTGCATGAGCGGGACCCATTTACTCGGTCAGAACTCTCCATGGATTCAAACGTACCCCGTTGTATAAAAAACAGTTGAAGAAAATTAGTGAACTATAGTACTATAATACTCTACCAGTGGTGACGATTCTGAGCTCATAGTCAGGACGAGACATTCCCGTACGCGCGCACTGATTGCATTAAGGCCCCTGATGAAGAACAGATCTCTGGATCAGAACCAATGGTTTTACTTAAGCATTGGCTTCCAGTTAGTCTTTACGTGTGTCCTGTTCAAATCTCCAATGTGGCGAGATATCGAATACGATGTGGAGATCCGCACTCGTTCACCTATGTCGTCCTTAATTTCTTTCAAATCACTATTATACAGCGGGAAAAGAAAGAGGTAGCAAATGGTTAGGAGGCTCGAACAACTGAATATAAAGGCTGTGATTTGTTATGGTCCAATTCGGGCCGCTTCACAGCGTATTAGTGAACATTGCCAAGAACGTCAACACCGGAGTCTAGCCAAGTGCAGATAAATGGTCATTGTTTCACAGCATAACGAACCTAGTTCTGACGGAAGATATTTCTGATATCTACATAGGTACAGCTTTGAACGAATAATTCTTATCAATGTTCAAATCAGTTTCATTGGTGGCGATGTCCGTTCCTCCACGTGGTGCCACTGGAAACTGCTCGCTCTGCGAGCTAAGCTAATCACGGACATTCGAATGCAGGCGACAGGCCCTTGTGACAGGCCGGCCTACAAAGACATCACATCACATGGTGTATGATAAGAGTAAGTGGGAGGGGTGGTAACTCTGGGTTCGGCGTAAGGTTTATCCATAGCAGCAGTCAATACAAGGACGAAGAGTGGATCACAGTGTCCCGGGATTGAGAGTCGATCGTGCTGCCCTCGGAGTCGTCCTTGGGTTCGCTGTCGCTGTCGTTGAGCTCCTCGTCGCCGCTCTCGTCCTCGGCGCTGCCGGCCGCCGTCGTCGCCTCCACGCATCTCCTCGATCGCTCCCCCGCCTCGGCTCGCTAGAATCAATCGGATCAGAGAAGGCGTGGAAATCACAGAACGCTCAGCTAGCTTCGCTTACACCTCCCCCTTTTTACCAAAAGATCGTGACCCAGAATTTAGCTGAAAGATGCGTAACTGAACCGATCCCTAGAGCAAACTGAGAAACACCTACCCTATTCCGGTGGAAGGTAGTCTCCCAAATTCATGGCTGGAACGATGGCTCCATGCTGCCTTGCCCACGCGAGAACCGCATTCCAGAATGGCACAACCGCAAGCGAAGCCTGGTGGCCCAACACGAACTGTCCGTGCTTACAGCGCGTGAGTGCCACGTTCATCCGATGCGGATCGTCCAAGAACTCAGCCGCGTCCGCTTGGAAGTCCGTCTTTGTGGTCAGCAGCACGACCACGTTCTTTTCCCTGCCCTGGATGGCATCCACGGTGGACAGATCGACGCCGGTGTCGCGCGCGAAATCCGCAAGCCGTCGGTGCTGTTCTTTGTAGAACGTGATTATACATACACTGCTCGCGGCGATGCCCCTTGTTAGAAGACGTCCTACCAGAGTGGTGCAGACCATAGCCTCCGCATCATTGAAATGAGAGTGAGTTGCTCTCCGAGAACTACCGCTGACGTCCAAGAACATGAACGGTAGGGACTGATTCGGGAACCGCATCATGTTCAACAGCATGTGTCGCTCCTCAGCCGCCGTTCCACTCCTGCTCTTGTCGTTGTCCAACTACCATGAGTGATTGTGATGTCGCACCTTCCGTGACGCACCGAACGAATGACTCTGAACCTGGGCGCAACACCGTAGTCTGAGCTACTCGGACGACAGCGTCATTGTTAGCCATCTCGCAAATTCTACCGCTTCCGGGCTGCAGTACCATAATGTTAATGGCGGTGCTGCCTATTCTGAGTTTCCTTGCTGCGTAGTCGATATTCCAGTTTGGAAGACGACTGAGGAAGTCGTTGCCAAGAATGATATTATAGGACTTAACGGTCTTCGGCACTGATTTTGTATCCGCGAAATGAACCAGATGCCAAATCTCGAAGTTGCCGACCTGGAAGCGAATGTGCGCACATCCAAGGAGCTCAACCGGAACTCCGGCTACACCGATGGCGCGCGAAACGGAGCTCTTTTGGAAAGAAAAAATCCCTAGTAGTGGGGCCATATCACTACCGGTGAGCGTGATGGCCGCCCCAGTATCAACCAATGCCAACATGTGGACCTCGTTGACTTTTACAGGTATCTGGGCAACAAAATAGTCTTCGTATCAGGCAAGCGAGTTAATGATTACGGGACTTGTGGACGCCTTAGGAGGCCAAGTCGATCCTGAATCGAGTTCTAGCCGTGTCAACTGAATGCTCGGAGGAGGTTGAGAAGCCGTCACGCTTGGGCGCACTGTAGGTGTCTGAGCGGACCTAGAAGGTGTCGTAACGGGTCGATGGAAGCCGAGTGACCGGAGAGTGGAGAGTGCCTCCGGGTAGTAGATAGCGACATACGTTATACACAGCATGCGCAGAATTGCTATCGAAGTATAAAGGCAACATACGGTTATCCACCAATCAAAGATGGACCACGCGAAGACGTCAAATTTGAAAACCGTGGCACTGGTGGCATCGCTTGGCCGGGAAGAGTGCAAATGTGACATGCCCAGGGCGTTAAATATGTGTTCTTGGGTGCGTGCTTCCCATAATTCCGTGAGTTGGTGCTCAGGGATTAACTCGCTGATGTTTGTGAGTACCAAGTTGTGGAATATAGTGAGTGGAGGAGCCGTCACTCCGGACAGGTTCGTGGCAGGGTGCGTCACTGGGGAGATGTCGTTCTCCGCCACCAGTGCTGTTGATCCCGTAAACGCGTCGAACTTTACCGTTCCATTGGATGTTGGCAACAGAAAGAAACGACTAGTGCTGCAATCCGCCACGATCGCTGTCGGGGCCAGTACTAGCGTGGTGGGATCCAAAAAGAGGGATAACGAGGTACCGCTAGGGAGTACTACTTTGACGGCGGGTTTTGCATAGCACGTGGCATTAAAGGGCCGCAGGCTGTAGTTGGGAGTTGGGATCGAGATACATCGATAGATCTGTAACATACCATTTCCATGGTAGGATGCGGCAATGTCGAGTCGCTGCAGCATGGTGCGCACTACAAAGGTGGGATCCACCAGCAACGCCGAGTGCAATGACAATGCGAGAAAATTGATCTTGTCACACAGTGATATCAAGGCATTACGGAAGATAGTCACTACCGCGCCTTGGGCTGCGTTCTCCACGGCGAGGAGTTGGGCCGCCAATTGGTTAGAAGTAACCAATCCAACTGATTGTGAATGGGGTGCGGATCGGGATACCCGCTGCATGGACGTTACCGCGTACCCCTGGTCCGTAATCGTCAATGCGCGTCCACAATCGACCACGGAAGGGTTGGTCGGTTTCCAGGAAAGAGCGAACTCTTTGGAGTCGCTTAACCAGACATTTCCTAACATTTGACCCTTCATTTTTGAGAGATACAAAAATTGGCATGACTCCTCGTGGGACGGGGACCACACCATCACTGAACCATCACGAAGAACGCACGATCCCTCTTTGTAAGCGCAGTGTCGCATGTCGCCGACAGGAGACTCAGGTGCTGCGGTACCGTGACGTCCGTGAACGGTCGTCGAAACTAGATAACAATTCACGACCGTAAGTTTGCGTTCGATGCAGCAGCCAAAGGGGGCCGAGGGCCATTCGAATTCCAACGGGTTAGAAGTTTTGGCTACGCTGCCTGATTTAGACAGAGAACCGAACTCGCACCTGCCGTGCTGCACCATTAACCGACAGTGTTCAATGGAAACGGTTTTATAAGACTCCGCGTGGGATTCAGAACGAGCACCAAAGAAGTTGACGGAATAGAAAACCGTCTGTTCGACAATTTTGCATAAGGATGCCGGTGAGTCGTACCGCTTAGTGTTGGGACGATAAAGCTGGATCGTCAGGGCGCGCAGCGGTGTAGAGACGTCCGGTACCAGCTGGGAGCAGTTATACGACAAGGGTATGCGCCAGAACCGTTCACCTCCGTTCGTGGGGCAAAACCACACTGGTTGGGAGTGACCCCCAGGGAGATATAGTGCCATGATTAGACATACGAACAGGGTTCGAACGTAAACAGAGCCTCTACCAGATCGACCCGAGGACGGAGTCGAAGAAGGAAAAACTGATTCGGAAAGCTCCTCGTTCCGTTCCAGCAACGCTGACACTCGTGCGTTAGCCTGAGCGAGGGCAGCCTTACTTTCCTGAAGCGAAAGCGACAGGGCATTTATTTTCTTACTGGCTTCGTCTACCGTGAAGTCCTCAGATGGGGTCCAAGATGTTGAGGGTCTCTGGCGAGTCGGTGCACTACCCCGATTAGAGTTAGTAAAGTTTCCAGAGCGCGTACCTGAAGACCTCGTTCCTTGTTGGCGTCTTGGAGAAGGGCACTGATTCGCAAAGTGACCGGAACCTCCACAGTTATAGCATTCCATAGACCGACGATTGCTGTCGTCACCGTCCCTCAGTCGATTAGCAGTGAATCGTCTTCGCTCCGGAGTCTGCCAGCGTCTGAAAGAATTGGAGCCAGTTTCAGTTCTTCTACGTGTGGATGTATTGAACCTCACCTGACGTGGGTAGTCGATGGCGCTGACTCCCACTTGTGGCGGTTGACCCACAGGGTTAATGAGGCGATCCGCGGCGGCTTCGGCTAGAAGCTGCTCCACCGTTTGGGCTTTGTTGACGGCCTGCTCAAACGATGAAGGATTATCTAGCTTAACGAAATATCTGATGTCAGGACGCAGGCGGGCTACGTACTCCTCTAGCACGCGCTCCTTCTGCGTTGAGGGGTCCTGACCCGCGGTGACCGCTCGAACCAAATGTAGGAGACGATTGGCGAACACCGCTGACGGCTCTCCTGGTTCCTGCTTGCAGTAAGACAATGTCTGGCGGGCCAGGTAACGCTGATGGGGCCCTTCAAAGAACTTCTTCAAGTGAGTCACGATAGATTCGAAGGACCTCCGATCTTCATCAGTCAGTTCCTCTATCTTCTCTCTAGCGACGCCGTCGAGGTACGCTATCAAAAGGTTGGCCTTCTGTTCCGATGACATCGGTGTCGCACGCATGCGTGCGATGTCCTCAAACCGTCGCAACCAGACTGAGAATTGGACCCCGTCCCCGGTTCCAGAGAAGGAGGCTATTCTTGGAGCGGACGAGTCTGGTAGCAGAGTGGCGACCGTGGGCATAGACCGAATACGGTCATCGATCGCCCCAAACGAAGTGTTCAGTCCTGCGAGTAAGGTGGCGTTTCCTTCCCTGATTTCCTGGGCCAATCGCGAAGAAGTGTATCGAGACTCCTGGCGAACACCCGCTACAGCGTCGGCGGTCACATCGCGAAGAAGCTTTGCGTCCTTCCCTCTAACAGTAGCTGAATCGTCCAAGTCGTGGAAGACGCTTAGTAAGGGGTCCATCCAAGCGGAAGTATTAGTAGGGGCCTGGCAATCTTCTGCTGACGTGTCCTCATGCTTCCAAGATATGCTATGTTGATGGGTATCTTCGACCCGGGACTCACCCTTCTTGGTCTGTGACCTAGTAGTAGGTGGGCCCATAGCTGCAATAACAGATGAACGGCGATGTAGTACACGGGTGATGAACCAGTGAACAAGGGTGACTGTCTCGCTAACTCAAGCTTTTTATATCCTCTTGAAGGTGGGCGGAGCGACGAAGAGGAATGTGGATATGCCGCTGTGGGATGTTCGGAAGTATTCTCACCCGACATCAAGATGGGGAACCTAGCGGAGATCAACATGAGATGCCTTGCGTCGTTTACATCTTGCATTGTTCCGGCTTAATGTAACGATATAAACAAAGCCTGCGGTGGAATGAAGACATGCTGTATCTGAGAATGTTATCTATCGGAGATACCATGGGTATGGGAACGACACCAAGCCGCGCTAATGTTGTGAATTCCTAAGCCGGCTGGGAGATGTCTGTGAGAACTGATCACGTACCGTACTCTGTTCGGAACCTCTATAGCCGTAACCTAGGAAAGTGGTGCAGGAGCGACTGAAGCAAAGTCGAGGGAACGAGGAAAAAGCAGGAAAAAACTATCGGGTGTGCCCAGTTATTAGTGAAATTCGTCCTGGCGCTAGACTCCGGGAGAGGAACAAAATCGGCGGTCGCTATGACCAAAATATACAACCGGGGTCGAGAGGAGAAAAAAAAAAAGAAGTGATAATAGCAACTCACAAACGCGTGGTCCTCCCAGAGCGGCAGAGACGGAGTTCGACGAAGTCGACTCGTGATGACGGTGACGCGACGATGGTTCAACCACACTGAAAACACGACGAAATGTTACGACTATCCAGCACTATATGAGCACTATGATGAAAAAAAAAAAAAAAGAGGCAGTAATAAGGAATAAACTGACCTGTGGGTCCAGAAGAAAAGCTCCGTCGTCACTGAGCTGAACCTACGTGAGTCATCGAATTCAAACGGGCGGCTGCACAAGCGTTGCGACGGAGCGCGCTTTCTATCACCTCAGCGTGAGCGATGACTCATGCCTGCCGCTAAGCTGTGAGGAGAAAAAGGCAAGGGCGAGACTAAGAAAGGAATTTAAATAGGGAAACGCACGCGCTGTTGGATTGCTTAACGCCACAAAACGAAATCGAGTGATTGGTCACAATGGAAATTACATTCCGAACGCTTAAACTAGTATTTATCTCGAATATGGGCCTATTAATATCCACTCGCCACTGCAAACAGCAAAGAAAAACCTAAACGGACTCACCTTAGAATCACTTCGGGCCACACATCGCACTACTCCTGGCATATGACTTTATCCGACGCGTCCATATGCGTTGACTTCACCAGTACTGAAAACTAACCATCGCACTTTGCTGCAAAATCGCCGCTACTTGCGGAATCTCTGCGTTTGACGCCACACTGAGCTGCTCGGCCATGCTAACGGTACCTCAACACACATACATCTAAAAGAGAGCTCTGAAAAATAGCTTTACAAGCTAACCGATCGGATTTCTAATCTAATATACCGTAATCTAAAAAAAAAAAAAATTGTCGAGGAGAGGATGCAGACGATCGCGACTATCGGCTGGCCCGGCAGCCGCAGGCAAAGTCAGATTGGCCAGATCTGTTTATGCCTCTACGAGGCGGCGAAACCGAACAAAAACTCAAAGACCGAAAATTTCGTACCTCATCTTTCCCGAGGACGTGACCCCTCACTCGCTGCTACCAGTAAGTGGGAGGGGTGGTAACTCTGGGTTCGGCGTAAGGTTTATCCATAGCAGCAGTCAATACAAGGACGAAGAGTGGATCACAGTGTCCCGGGATTGAGAGTCGATCGTGCTGCCCTCGGAGTCGTCCTTGGGTTCGCTGTCGCTGTCGTTGAGCTCCTCGTCGCCGCTCTCGTCCTCGGCGCTGCCGGCCGCCGTCGTCGCCTCCACGCATCTCCTCGATCGCTCCCCCGCCTCGGCTCGCTAGAATCAATCGGATCAGAGAAGGCGTGGAAATCACAGAACGCTCAGCTAGCTTCGCTTACATAAGTCAAGTTTCTCGAGATAGTGCTACGGCGTCCGCGGGAGCCGACGCGCACTCGCAGAGCCCGGCGAGTGTGAGATGTATGCGAGGGTCCCTGATGCGAGGACGGCATCGGGGGGCAACTGAGCTAGTCCGAAAGTCCCGTAACGTAAGCAGGACCCGCGTGGCTACGCTGAATGTGGGTACGTTGACGGGCCGCTCGTGCGAGTTGGTTGAAGCACTGGAGCGAAGAAGAGTTGATTTCTGTGCGGTGCAGGAGACGAGGTGGTCCTGCCGCAAGTCAAGGGACATAGGACGTGGTTTCAAGGCCGTTCTATGTGGAAGTCCCAGGACCACCAGCGGTGTCGGAATAATCGTCTCCGAACGATTTCGTGACTCGATTGTAAGCGTCGAGCGCTTTGACGATCGATTGATGAAGATCGTTGTCGCCGCTAAAGAGCGACTCTATCACTTCTTCTCTGCGTATGCTCCGCAGACTGGCTGCTCCGATCAAGCCAAGGATGAGTTTTGGAACCTGCTTGATGAGAAGACAGCAGAGGTACCGTCGAAAGATGTCATCATAGTCGCTGGTGACCTTAATGGGCACGTAGGTGCTGCGAAGGACGGGTACAGCTGTCATGGTGGTTTCGGATACGGGTCTCGTAACCCCGATGGTGAGCGTATTCTTGAGTATGCGGAATCGCATAGCCTCACCATTGTGAACACCGTTTTCCGAAAACGCGACTCCCACCTCATCTCATATTATAGTGGGAGCTCCAAGTCTCAGATAGACTTTGTGCTTGTGAAGGATCGTGACCGAAATCTCGTCACAGACGCGAACGTGCCGTATGAAACGGTCGCCCCACAGCATCGTCCGCTGATCTGTACTTTGAAGATCGCCTCTCCGAGGCTGAAGCAGGTCGAGCGATGCGGTGCTGCAAGAATCAAGTGGTGGCGAATGAAAGAGAAGGAAGCAGCTGTGATTTCTCGCGTGCGGTTACCGACAGTTACGACTGTCGATGAAACTTGGAAGAAAGCAACCGACGTGATACGCCAAGCTGCAAGGTTGGAACTCGGCACTACGAAGCCTGGACGACGCAAAGTCGACAAGCAGGCATGGCTGTGGACAGACGATGTGAAAGCGAAGGTTCGAGAGAAGAAGTCGCTGTATCATGTGTTTCTCGGCGACAGAACAGCCGACAACTGGCAGGAGTATCAGAAGGCGAAGAAGGCTGCAAAGAAAGCCGTGGCTGTTGCGAAAGCCACTCATTATGGTGATGTCTACCGAAAGCTCGAATCGCGCGATGGTGAGCGGTATTTGTACCGACTTGCTAAGACCCGCCATCGCCAAACAGAGGACATTGAAAAGTTTGTTGGCATCAATGATGAGAGCGGCCATCTTCTGACAGACCGCAAAAAGGCGCTGAAGCGGTGGCGTGATTACTTTGAGGAAACTTCCACTATGGAATTTCCTCATCCGGCCATCCCTTCTGTGGCTTCTGTTCACGGTCCCGTTCGCAAGATCACCGTGGAGGAAACAGAAGCGGCTCTAAAGAAGATGAAGCCCGGTAAGGCGACAGGGCCGGATGATCTGGCAGCCGATGTTTGGAAGTCGAAGCTCTGGTATCCTGCTGAGTGGTTGGCTGAGTTCTTCAACCAGGGGCCGGACTCATCAAAGTTACTGCAGTAACTTTGATGAATCCGGCCCCAGGTAGTAAAGGAGAAGAAAGTACCGGAGTGTTGGCACAACAGTACGACGATTCCGCTTTGGAAGAAGAAGGGCAGTCCTGCGGACTGCTTCAATTACCGTCCGATTCGCTTGCTTTCGCACAGCATGAAGATCTTCGAGCGAATCCTCGAAAGACGAATCCGTGAAATCGTCAAGCTCTCCGACAACCAGTGCGGCTTTGTGTCTGGTTGTGGGACCATTGATGCTATACACGCCGCCCGCCTCCTGGTAGAGAAGCATCGCGAGAGACAGAAGCCGGTGCATATAGCCTTTCTCGACTTGGAGAAGGCCTTCGACCGCGTACCGCGTGAGCTTATATGGTACGCCTTGCGACGACACAACGTACCTGAGGAACTTATAGAGTGGGTGCGGATGCTCTACTCTTGCCCAAAGAGTAGAGTGCAAGCTGCAGCTGGAACCTCAATGGAGTTTCCCATCTCTGTTGGGGTGCACCAGGGTTCTGCGCTTTCTCCACTCCTCTTTGTTGTCGTCATGGATGCCATTACGCGAGATCTTCAGCAGCCTGTTCCATGGACGCTGCTTTATGCTGATGACGTGATGCTCGCTTGCGAAGCGAAAAACGATCTCGAGCGGCAGGTGCAAGCTTGGTGCGACCGTCTGGCGAGGTTCGGACTCAAATTGAACGTCAAGAAGACCGAGTACCTAACGACTGACGTGAACGAGTCCGGCTCCATTAAGATTAACGGTACTAAACTTGCACGCACTTCGGTGTTTAAATACCTGGGATCAGCAATAGCATCTGACGGGGGTCTGATGGTTGAAGTGAACTCACGCGTGAGTGCAGCTTGGTCCAAGTGGCGTTCGCTGACTGGCGTGCTCTGCGATAGGAGGATACCAGAGCACCTGAAGTCGAAGATTTACAGAGCCGTCGTGCGCCCGGTAGCAATGTACGGCGCTGAGTGTTGGCCTGCGACTAAGGAAGTTGAAACACGCCTCAGCGTCATGGAGACGAAGATGCTGCGCTGGACGGCTGGAGTCACGCGCATGGACCGCATCAGAAATGATGCTATTCGGCAGAAGTTCGGTGTCGCGCCGATAGCGGACAAGATGCGCGAAGCTCGCTTGCGTTGGTACGGCCACGTTCTGCGTGGGAAAGAAGACAGCGTCCGCAAAATAGGCCTTGAGTTGGAAGTATCTGGAAAGCGGCCTAGAGGACGCCCGAAGCAGCGTTGGTCCGATACGTTACACACGGACATGAAAGTAGCTGGTGTCCACCCTGATCAAGCGCAGGATCGGGAAAGGTGGCGTCGTAACACCAGAAGAGCGGACCCCGCGACGATGCGGGACAAACGCTGAAGAAGAAGAAGAAGAAGAAGTTCAAATCAGTTTCATTAAGCCCCAAGTGGCTGGTATCGAGGTTGTGAGCCGTCATAACGATCTTTTGTTGCGATCAAAACTTCTAGCGCCAGGCGGGACTCGAACCCGCACCTCCCTCTAACCGGCGGGAATGCTCTACGCCATTACAACACCGGGGCCGTTTGATCGAACGCAACATCCACACCTCGTGGGGACGATCAGCACTCACCCGTAGCCGGGATGAGTGCTGATCGATCTTATCAATGTTTTAAGACATTTGCTTGATCCAGGAGCGGCTGGTAGAGAGGCTATATGTTGTTATAGCATGTTTTGAAACCTCTTGTGCCAAGCAGGACTCGAACCCTCACCTGCTTTCCGGTCAGCGATGCTACGCCTTACACTACCGGCGCTGTTTGACCGCACCGTAACATCCGCAATATTCTCGAGGACCGACGACCGTCAGCACCCACCCGCGATATCGGGCTGGGCCGGCCGCCTTCTACCAGCCGCTCCAGGCCTAAGCAAATGTGTTAAAACATTGTTACTAGTAAGGCCCTCAGCTTAACCAGTTCCATGCTGATATCAGCGCCCGGCCCAGTCCGATATCGTGGGTAGGTGCTGGCGGACTTTGAGGATATCGTGGATGTTACATGCGGTCAAACAGCACCGGTGGTGTAAGGCGTAACATCGCTGCCCGGAAAGCAGAAGGTGCGGGTTCGACTACCGCATGGCGCGAGAGTTTTTATTTTGTATCAACAAATTCTTATCAACCAGCACCCTGCCTTAAATAAAATCACACAGGAAGTCACCAGATTCGTGCGAGGTGCAGTTCCCCTAGTACGCATCTGACTGACAGGGGTGAGGCGTATATAAACTAGTTCGATGAAAAGGCAATTTCTGAACGGAGTTATAGTTCATTGAAAAAAAGAACTCGCAAAAGCAAACAACATCGTCCTTACCACCTAACAGAAACTAGAAAAGGAGTCTAAACGTATGGTACTTTATGTGTATGGGACCATATATACAGGTGTAGTGTAGTGCATGGTTCGCTCTTATAGCGAACCGTTGGCATTCCGAAGGTTTGTGCCCATTAAACATTGGATCCGATCGGTTATAACCGATCCGAATCAACTAAATATCCCATGATTTGAATTCCGGTTTCGGATGTACGATGTAGATGCACTGATTTCCTTTCTAGACTTGAAGAGGCGAATTCGTCAGTGTTTTGGCATGATCTTGGGAGAAGGCGAACAGATTCTCCTCACTGTTTCCTTTCACGAAATGAGGAGACTCTAGCTATCCGTGGACCGGCCAAGCTCAGCTTGGCTGTTGTGTCTGGACTTTCACAGTGTATAGCTTTGGTAGTTGAATAGTTTTTTTCGGTGAAAAAAGACGTACGCACTGAGTCATTATTACTTGTGCAACTAGTGATTTTCCTAAATTTTTTAATCATCGTTGACACTTCGTTGCCTGCTAGTACTAGAGCTTCGCAATCGGATTCACTTCCTTGTCAGCTCGGGAGGAACATTACATATTAAGGTAACACTCTTGAAATTCGGAACTTTCCCAGTGGGTACATCAAGGATAAACGACGAATGTCGGCCTTTATCAATCCGCATCTGGAATGTGCCCGGCATTCTGCTTCGAAGCGAGATCGTGGAGGGCAGCAACGTATCCCAACAAAGACCTGCGGTGTGCAGCCGAAGAGGATTCACTATTTATTGCTGCGCATGTCTAGTCACCCAATGTTCAGGGCTGTAAGACTTGGGGATTGGGGGCGAAAGCAACGCAGTTTGGGGCGAAACCAACGCATGGCCGAGTGCACATCGTATTCACTGGCCGACGATCTTCTATAGCTCGAAAGAAGTCTAAATGCGACTTCTTCTTGACTCTGTTCTGCATAGTCATCTGAGAATGTTCAGAGTATCTCTCTGTCTTCCCCACTGCTCTGCTGAAATTCCGGCGAGTTCTTCCTTTTCGGCTGGGATGCAGAAAAAAGCCATGCTCTTTGAACCGATCTCGTGCGTTTTTGTCTGTCCAAGCCTGCCCTATCCCCCACTTATTTATTTATGGGCATAGACGGATGTCTAGCGTAAAAAATGAACAAAACAACACTTGAGGAACAAATGCGTACTAACCACATCTACCTGTTAACACTTAAACATATAATGACTGTCAACAACGTTTACTATTTAGCATAACTTCTACAGGCTTGAACAGACAACCTCGTCAAGTCCTCGTACTTACCAAGTAGCAAATTGAAATCCTTGAGAATCCGATAAGTAAGGAAATCTGATCTGACTCGTGATCTAGCAATTGGGAGTCGAAGAATGACCTTTCCTCTTACAGAACGTGTCAGTTCACCATCGATAAAATCTACTGGATCGATAGCCAGCTTTTTAGCTAGAATTTTATACAACATAATAAGATCTGCAACTTTTCGCCTAGCGTTCAGTGATGAAAGACGAAAGTAAATCGCCCGTTGATGTCCGCATGGAATTGAACTGTAATCCATCGAGAAACACCGCATCATAAGCTTTCTGGTGAAGCTATTTTGTATACCTTCTAAAAGGTCAGTATCTTTTTTCTTAGTTGGATTGAAGACAGTTGTGCCAGCTTCCACGATAGGACGTACATAGGTTTTGAAGGCCCTTATGTAAACCTCGGGGATATTAGATTTTAAAACTCTGAAGATATTATATAAACGATAACTGGCCTTTCTCACCAACATCCTGCAATGCTTAGAAAAGCAAAGGTCGCTCGTTATAGTGTAACCCAGATCTCGAACTTCATCGACCTTTTTCAGAAGCTGCCCGTTAATCATATATTCTGGAGATTGAGCTTGGCTTTTTTGTCCAATCATCAGGAAATGTGTCTTCTCTATTGAGAGTGGTAATTCCCATTTCTCTGCCCAAGAGCAGAGAAAATCGATAGCAGATTGGATTGTTCGGGTATCTCCTTCGTTCTCAATTCTTCTGTAAATTTTTACATCGTCAGCATACATCTTGCATTTAACCCCGAGACTATTGAAACAATTTGGAAGGTCGAAGGTATACAGCAAGAACAGAATTGGAGACAGGACTCCTCCTTGAGGGACGCCGCTGAATGCATGAAATACCTTGGAGTATTGACCCTTGATTTTAACTTGGTATGTTCTTTCGGATAAAAATTGCCGAATCCAGTTTATAACTAGGGGATGAATACCCACTGCTTCCAGTTTGAGCATCAATTTTTCTACCGGAACTTTGTCGAATGCTTTTGAGAAATCAAAATACACAACATCCGTGCGTTTTTTGTCCTCAATTGACTTAGTCCAGTCATTCAAGGAAGTGAGAACGCTCGTTTCTACGGATCTACCTTTTAAAAACCCAAATTGATTTTCTGAAATTACTTTATTGGCATCAAGGTGCGCTAAGATATGCTTCTTCAGTATCTTTTCAAAGGTTCTAGCAAAAATTGAGGTGATGCTTATAGGCCGGTAGTTTCCTGGATTGCTGAGCGGAGTCTTCTTGGAAATTGGGGTGACAAACGCGTGTTTCCATCTAACAGGAACTTCTGCTCTAGTGTAACTCAGATTGAATATGTGTTCCAAAGGATAAGCGATTTGATGCACAATGTTTTTTATAAAGCTTAATGGAAGGAAATCCGGGGATAATGAGGATGAATTTGGCCACTTAGATAACACTTCAATAATCTCCTCTTTATAAAACCATACGGTATCGTTCATTTGCGGGAAATGCGGCAATTCTTCCACATCATTAACAAGTGTGTTCTCGCCCCCTATCTCTTCCTTATTATATACCTCGTTACGACCAAAACTGATGGAACACTTGCGCTTGCGACCAAAACTGATGGAACACCTTTCTATGGCGACACTTATAACTATTTTGTGCGGAGTTCGTAATCGTTGGACCAGCATAACTTCGATTTAGTCTGTCGAACGGAAAGAATCCTCTCGTGTGAATGACCGGTGCTATGTACTGCAGCGAGGTCTTGGTCCTTATAACCCCGTAGTTTTCGGAAGGAGAATGTCCTTCAACGGTACACTTACTGTTATCGAAAACGTGTCCTCCACATCCATTTCTACCGCCTCGCCAAAGCGACCATCTGCGCAGCGCAGCCATGGTATTGCTGTATTTCGAAACATGTTTTCCGCTTTCGCCACAGTTATAGTCTACTTCCGCCTGTTTCGCAACAGCAGTCACAAGAGTATGTAGTTAGCCAGACCCACCTCGTCCCACTTGCTTCTCAACCGACTCGATCACTGGCTGCTCCCATCACGTAGGAAGTTGCTTTCCTCAGATCCATCATCGCCATTCTAAAATTTCAAGGCTGTTACCTGAGCTTGGACCATTTTTCACTTGCTGAAGTGTCATAGCCTCAGATCAAACGTCGTAGCACCATTTTATTGCAATCATTCATCAAGTAGTCGTGGTTAAGCGGCTTCTGCAGTGATAGCTAGCTGTGTATGAGACGATGCTTCGGCCCACGGCACAAGCTTCGGGTGTGCTTAGTCTGGCTTCCACTTCCATCTCATGAAGCCCTTTTTTCAAACACCGAAAAAGCAGATTTTAGATAACTTTATTCCGAGGTCATCTGTATCCTTATCTTGAAGAGCAGTTTGCGGTCTATCTTGAAGAGCAGTTTGCTTGTCCACCCCTGAAGATAGTAGGATATTCTTCCTTTACTATTTTATTTGCATGCAAGCGCAAGCACGCACGCACCCACGCAGGCAAACGAAAAATTTTCACCAAAAACAAATTAACAACAGCATCTGGGGGTATTCCATTGTAATTTGTCAAGTTTTGAATATCATATCCTTAGTTTTGAGAGGTTTTCTTCCGAAGCTCAATGTGGGCATTAACGATGTCGCCTACTGGAGAGTTCCAGTTATCGCTGCAACTATAAAAACAATTGTGGAACCTAAATCACATTCGTACAAGGTACACCCAGCGAACAGACAGCTTTACATTGCATATATCATGTCTGTATTAAGTAGTGAGTACTTTTTTGAAATTTTCCAGTTTATCGTTCCCACCCACACAGGATCTTTACCTCTTGCATAACAATTATTAGTAAATGGTAGTAGTAACAGAAATTAAACACTTAAAACCAGCCTTCAATTACAGGAAAGTGGAAGATGGACGGCTGATGTTAACGAGTCCATGTGTACAACGATAAAGCCACGTAGACCACTTCTGGAATAGAGGGAGAACGAGCTTCACGTATGCCCTACGGACTTGCTGGTGAATACACAGCGAAAATTTCAGTGTTTGGCATCTACATGACTCAGCTGATGAACAGAAGACCAATAACTGACGGGACGAATTAGCCATTACCTTGCACAGCTCCAGGGAGCCGTTTCTCAACGACAGTTTGCGAGAAGGATTTGCTTCCATGCAGCATTTGTAACCGCGCTGTGGAAAACGTTGTCTGTGCACCTCAGAAATACCTCCCCAGAGACTGAGTTGCATCCAAAATGGTTGTGTTCGGTGCCTGACTGGGATTGCGATCGCGGCAATGCGAAATATCGTCGAGCCGGAAGGCCTGCCGTGAGACATGAAAAGACCATGGGCACCCAGCACATTCTACAGGCTTCATCCAAAAAGAATAGCACCATATTAAATTTCTCCAAAATCGCTTAAAAATGGTCGTCGTAATACTGTACCGATGAAAAAACCGACTTCGACGAATTCAAAGTCATGTAGATTCTGGAAGTCTCTATAATATTTGAACCGGTGATGAAGTGGCCTTTGAGTGGTGTTTATTTGAATATGACCACTTGAATCTGACTCCATTTTCGGAAAATATATGTTCCTTCTGGTCCTCATGGTGAAGACAGTCGTCCATGTCTTGTTGTCCTATGACGGTCACCAGTCAGTTTCGCCCGGTCACTTTACACCAAGTTGAGGTTGGACGGTGTGAACGAACTGTTCTGATTCAGATTACCAAACGAGACTATGAACGCTGACATCATCCGCTTGCTGTGCCCACACCTGGATCTGCAGTCGTTATTCTCGTTGACTGCAGCGTACCCCATGTGGTCATCCCTTATCCACAAGCACTTGGAGAAGAAGAAGCTGACGGTTGAACTGCAGCTGGTGAGTGATGTGCTGCGCGGTGATTTTGCAAGTTAGAATTGAGGTGTGGTCATAATATCCAACCACAGACTATTGCGCTACTATTCGGAAGGTGTTTTTCTTCTTACAGAGGATGATGGGAGCTGACAAGGTTGAAAGGGTCCAAGGCCGAGAAACGGATGAAATATTTCGAAATTTCTCTTATTTAGTGTGCAGGGGTTTTAGGGACTCTTCTACATATTTTTATCCCATTTCGAGAAGCGTGGTAATGCAGTTGCAGGAGGCATCGGCACCCCGAATCGAGTTCTTTGGTTCGGGTCCAGGGGTGTGCGTAAATGAAATTTGAAGTTTCGTAAATCGTAAATTGTAAGAGTCATATGGCGCGTGGTGCTGTACAATTAAATTTTCATTGGATTTTTATGCCATTGTTAATCAGATGTGATTCAACATTAATTTATTTGTCGTGTTATTCTCAGCTCAAGGTGAACAGTTTTCTTACCAAACTGATACCATTTTTCACGTCTTCTTGCTAGTAAGACTCCTTTTGAATCGAAATTTACACATATCAAGAAAGTCGAAAACTGTAGATTCAGAGACATTACGTCGGTCTTTGCATTGTATTTCAACAAATTGGCCTGCAAGTTTGAATATTCATCAAATTCCTAACTTACTACAATTTTTAGCTTGCTCTAGAATTTAGCAAAACTCAACGAAAAAATCGCTGTCAGGAGTAATTGTAAAAAATCATTTCACCGCTGATGACTGAATCATATGGTGGAATTTCGTCATGTCTATTCGGTGAATGCGTGGCGCAGTCCCATCCTGTGACGCACCGAGAGATCTCCGCTTTTCTGTACTTTGAAATGAGTGCAGGAACATTGTCATAGCAGGCGGATAAAAAATTTTTGGACACCGAAACTAATCATATTTCTTGGCACACTTTATGGCCACTTTAAAATGAGATGGTCAACGCGCAACCTTCTTGAGGCATCTTCAGTATGATACCATGGACGAAATAGTTCTGATTTAGAATTCGTGCACCATCTCCGCGATAGTGCTAAGGGAGCCGAGAACTTGAAGACCACCAAGAGACGCCTGTCTCCGGAAACTCTCGAGCTGATACGGCAGCGTGGAGCAGCACGAGCGTCAGGCAACTACCAACTGACGTCCGAACTTGCGAAGCTATGCAGAGACGCGATAAAGGAGGATCTTAAGGAGAGAAGGGCGGAAGTGTTGGCTGAAGCTGCAGAGGCAGGGCTGAGCACCCGCAATGCCCGCCGAAACTTCGCCAACTTCAAGACCAAGATGACCGCTCTCCGATGTCCCGACGGAACGTTACCTCTTCCAGAATGACCATGGAGAAGGTCATCCACGATTTCTACTCCAATCTCCACGTCCACCTGCCCCCATGCCATCTTCCGCAGGATGGATACGTCGTCCCCTCTGTTCTCCCTTCCGAGATCCGACGCGCCATCTCGTCGGTGAAGAAACGTACAGCACCCGGTCCCGACAGGATCAGACCCGAACACCTGAAGTACCTCCCGCCAGCGCTCATCAACACCCTGGCGCGGCTCTTCACGCGCTACCTGTCGGAGTGCAAGGTTCCATCTCAGTGGAAGACCAGCAGGACCGTCTTACTGTACAAGAATGAAGACGTGCACGACATTGGCAACTATCGCCCGATCTGCCTGCTGTCCATAGTCTACAAGCTGTTCACTCGAGTGATCCTGAATAGTGTAGTGCTACGGTAGAGGAAGCCAAGCCGGTGTTCTTTGGTGTTCCCACTCCAACACCGCTTTTCCAGCCGCGTCCCTCGACACGTGCTGGTCACTCGCAACAGGCGCCGGCTCTAAGCCGAGAAGCGGGGTATAAGAGGAGAACCCCGAAAAACATGTGGCGTTCGGCTCCAGTCTGAGTCTGGCGGCGCTAGCCGTTCGTCCCTGGGATCGCCTCAGGCGGATCCTTCCTTCCCTTCCTTCTCTCCCCCCCCCCCCCCATTAACCGTCCATCCGCCGTATCCATTATTGTCTGATAAACAATGTTGATAAATTATTGTCATCAAAGTGTTTCTTGAAGCGTTCAACCGGAGAAATATCCATTGTATAAGAACGACTTCTGCTGGTCGGATCCGGGTCCGATGGAGTGTTTAGACGGAAAGCATTACGACCGTCTTTAAAAGAAGCTTTTCCGTTACAATAGGATTAGCAGAACGCTGGACGAAGGACAGCCATGCGAACAAGCAGGATTTCGGAGAGGATTCAGCACGATCGACCACATACATACCATTACGAAGCTCATCGAAGTGGCGCGAGAGTACAAGCTGCCGGTGTGCTTTAGGTTCATCGACCTGAAGAAGGCATTCGACTCCGTCGAAACTGAAGAGTTCATCGACGCCCTGCTCACTCAGGGTGTTCCTACTCAGTACATCAGAGTCCTTCGAGAGCTGTACAGTGGATTCACGACCAAGATCTCACCATTCTACAACGACGTCCTCATCGACGTAAAGAGAGGGGTTCGGCAGGGGGATGTCATATCCCCGAAGCTCTTCAGCGCCACCCTCGAAAACGTCATGCGCGAACTAGAATGGGAAGACATGGGAGTGAAGGTCGGCAGCTACACCATCTTTGTTTCGCTGACGACATCGCGCTCATAACACCGAGCATCACCCAGGCGGAGCGAATGCTGGCCGACTTCGATCGTGTATGTGGGAACGTTGGACTGCAGCTGAATCTTACGAAGACGATGTTCATGAGGAACGGACAAGTTTCTGATGCCCCATTCTCGCTCAACGGAACGAACATCTCCGAATGCTCCAGCTACGTGTATCTGGGTCGCGAAGTCAATATGGCCAACGACATAGCGCCGGAGCTGAGCAGGAGGAAACGAGCGGCTTGGGGAGCTTTCAAGAGCGTCGAAGAAGTCGCGAAGACGACGAAGAACGTCCGACTCCGTGCCCACGTATTCGACTCCACTGTTCTTCCTGCCCTTACATACGCCTCAGAAACCTGGGCTTTACGAAAGCAGGATGAGCACGCGATCAGCGTCGCGCAGCGTGGAATCGAGAGGACGATTCTCGGAGTGACACGACTCACGCAAGTGAGAGAAGGCCTCCGGAGTTCCGACCTTCGCCGACGTTCGAAGATCAGAGACGCTGTCGCGTGGGCCAAGTTGTCGAAAATTAGGTGGGCAGGCCACGTAATGCGCTTTGCAGACACCCGCTGGAAGTGAGCCGTCACCGACTGGATTCCGCGGGATGTCAAGAGAACACCAGGACGCCCACCAACGCGTTGGTCGGACTTCTTCGTGAAAGCCCTGAACGACCGATATGACGCTCTTCGTGTCCCTCGAGCGAGGAGGATCCATTGGAGCACTCTGGCACGCGACAGGGACGAATGGAGATGCTGCTGGCGCCCGCTCGAGCAAGTCGATGATCAACGGGACGACAGGTGATACAGGTGACAGGTGATTATAAACAAATTGACTAAACCTCACTACCAAACAGGACGTTAAACCAAGAATAATCGTCTCTCTTTTTCTAAGAAACTGTCTCCAATGCTTATGCAGCGCTTATTTTTTAAATAATGTATTGCACTTGTTTCTCCTCTTGAACTGGTCCGATTCCAATCGGCAGTCTTCGCAATGTTAGAGAAATGGAAAAGTTAGTTAAGCAAAGTGGAAGGCTGTGCATAGGACGGTGTCTTCTGCCACAGTAACACATTAGAACCTCAATAAACAACTCGAAATGGAAGTGGGAAGGAGCTGTAAGAGCAGACCCCTAGACTGTACATATCGTCAGTTGGTTGTTGATCAATGATCACATTTACGAAAATTTACGATTCACGACCTAAAATGTCGTAAAGGCCTCCCATCCTCATACATGTATGTGACTACGCCGCCATCCACTCACCATCCCTAATAAAAAAATTCAATGTGAAAACACTTCATGTCGTAGAGGAAGGAACGATCTAATTTTGTTTTTCAAGTTGATAGATTGCTTGGTTGGCCTTCCCGTTGAGGACTTTTATTGATTCTCTTCTCCTAGCACAATGCGTGGGCAGTAGAAGATCCAGTATTCAAAATGCAATTCAAGATCGACATTCCTCGTTTGTAGAGCTGGAACGGATTTTTTGAAGTCAGAAAGCACACATTATTAAACTCACTGGATGAGTAGTACAGAAGACATGTCGACCGGTATTCAGGAAGTGTCTCGAGACTTATCGTTTCCTATTCTTTCCCGTGTTTTTTCATACTTATTCCTGCCCTCGCTGGGTTCCCTTATTAATTTGTTGCTTTGTTGCATGGATTTCCGTTTATCAAATAAATAAATAAATACCTTTGTTGGTTTGCTCATTTCGCAGCTGTAAGAACGATTGTGAGATCTGAAGCCTACCCATAGCACTTCTTTAGGCTGAATAGAAGCAGCAGGATAACGCTCGAAGGCTCAGAGCTGCCACGTTAAAATTTTTATTGAAATTAGACTAGAGCGTGCTTGCAAGCATTCACAACTCCACCTAGGCATTATGCTTAACACTAGAGATGATGATGGAATTTTGTTACTGTTTCTTACAGGAATTTGGACAGTATTCCGGTCCTGAAATCTGCAATGTGAAGGTCTGTTCAGTTTGTCCTTGCACTGAAGATTTTAGTGCTTGAGTAACCCATTTTTCAGTGTCAGGGCGAGCTGTGCGTAAGCTGTCCGAGATCCATCTGGAATCACATTCCTTTTCATGTGATGGATGTTTCCCGTGTGGACATCATAATGGTGAGCGCCGTTCGATGTATCGAGTGGTGTGTAGGACTAAACAGAGCAAACCCTAGGTCATCCCTAGTAGTTTGAGTGTCCGAACGTACAGGATTCTCGTTGTGAAATGTGTGCTATATTCAGTGTATTATTAACTAACATTGGTAACGGAGACGGAAGATTAGCCGGCTGTGTTGTGCACTCCAGACAGGCGCTCTTCACTGGGGTCCAGCGAGAGTCAACGAAGCCTTCCATTTCTCCGGGAACTTCTAATTCCATACTTCTCCGAGGGAAAAACTATTAGCTGCCCATCAGTCGGTCACCGCAAGTCATTACATGTGCCAAATCCGTATCAGTGTAGCCTCGACAATATACCGTAGGAGTAAAACGCATGGTGCACTGCGCGAAGGGATTGCTTGGTATCTCCCTTATCATTTCCTTATTATTGTTGTTAGTGTAGTAGGGGTTCCTAGTTCCTCAATAGTGAGCATCAAAGGTTTTCTAGTTAAGAGCGTAAGCTGTATGAGGTAACACGAAGGGTATACTGTGTAGCGAGCCCACTGTGTGACGCACTTCAGAATGAGTGGTCCACTCTTGCGGAAGATGTGTACGCGCTGCTGTCGAAGGTCACGACGACTTGCCTGAACATAACGTTCCGCAGACGCGATGTGGTTAGAAAACTGCTCGAGACGATCCATTTCAAGCCATGGGCGGCGGTTAAACTCCAGGAACAGTCAAAAGGGGTGGACAGGTGAGTCCGTATTCCTGCATGTCTTATTCGCAGCGATGAATGCATTCTATTGTGAAGAATAGGAGTGAGATAGAATTCGTTGCTATTGCATAACCGCGTCTTCAAACTCGTCCTTCCCATTGCCCCTGGATGTGAGGGAGAGGAAATTGTGGCAGAGGATAGAAAGGTCTTCTACTAGTTTGGATAGAAGAGTACGGCAAGTGTACTACCTCCTTGTTGCTACCTATTTAGGTCGGAAAAGGGGCTGTGAAGATACCGATACTGTAGCAAAGGAGCGGAAGAATTTCTGCGTGACTTCCTGGGGCCGGATTCATCAACGATTAACGGAGAATTGTAAGCTTATCAAGCGATATGGTGAGCGATAAGCAGCGTTAAAAGCTCAAATAACGCGGCTTATCGCTCACCATATCGCTTGATAAGCTTACAATTCTCTGTTAAAGTTACGTAAGTCGTTGATGAATTCGGCCCTGCTGTGTTTTGGAGATGATTTAGCCGAGCTGGCCACTTTCCACAGCGACAGAACTCAGCACCTCGCCGTTTAATGCATAAAAGTATTGCAGGAGCTGTGTAACGATTCCACTTCTTGGCCATAAAATATCGGGCAATGGGAACCGTATACCCTTTCAGAACTCTACAAAGCCACTCTTGAAAACTGCAAAACTTGAGATGGAAGTACTGGTCAGACATGAGGGTGAGAATCGACGGCGGCAATTTCTGTCTGTAAGGAGTCCTCGTAGGCTCAACTCCACCCCAGCCAACCCTCCCCCCACGTACTTGAATTTCTTGGGTAGTCAACACTTGTCCTTCCTTTACCATTGTACTCGTAAACCTGACCACTGTTGAAACAGTATTAAGGCGCTATTGGTATGGTGTTCGGGTGTTCTACCGATAAATATCCAAGATTCTTCCAACTTTAGGATCGAGTTACCTATTTGTAGGTTCGAAGAAGGCTATACCATAACGAATAACAAGGTGAACTGAATTGCAGGGAACCAATCCTTCGGAAGAGTCAGCTGGCTTCCTTCCAGACAGTCGAGTACTCGGGAGACATGAGAATGATTTCGAAGGATCTGTTAGAAGCATTGGACCATGATTATGTCATTGCGTTTGCTTACGGGAAACGTGGTAGCCAGTGTAAGCCATGGTTCGATGAGCTAGTCGAGGTGGGTCCACCATTATTTGTTCTGCAGTGTGAGCTCAATGTTTACCCAGTTAGGTTTTGCCGGAGCATCTGAAAGGCAAGTCTTCACTTGTACGATGTATTGCCCGTGAACCGCACTCGCACTTCGAGATCGAGGTTGGTAGTTTGCAGTGGATGATGAGCGACTTTTGATGCAAAATCGTTCGTCTCTTTGATTGTATTCTCGCAAATTCTCGGGAATGTGGTGATCATTCTAGAGAATTCTGGACAAACATGCGGCTCCCCGCTACAGCGCTCCGCGCAGTATCGTCGCCAACTATGCACCATTTAGTTGGGAGTTCGGTTGTTCCGGTGATGGGGTGTCTGTCACTGTTGAGAATTGTTGTTGAATAAATTGTTGTATTCACACCGAACGAACCTCCTAGAACATGTATTAAAAAGCCTTTTTTGGTGCCAAGGAGGCTGGTTCATATGTCTACGACTTCGTTACACTTGAAGTATAGTATTAACACGGCCTAGAAGTTAGATGTTCCTGCCCCAGCGATTCTCAACAAGACCTATTTGGACCTGTAGGGATCTAACAAGGAGCACAGTGGTGAAGTTCGTTTTTGCTGTGGGACAGTGGGTGGCCCAAAAATGGCAAAAATGAAGAAAAAAAAGGACAGTGCCGGCTGGCAAGGCAAAAGCGACGCCTGAAGGGCCTCGTCGTGCACAGAAGTTAATCTACAGGTTTTGAGCTTCAGTTGGATTATTGCAATGCGATAATTTTCACTCGCAGAGGTGCCGCAATTGGATGGCCGAGTGGATAGCGATGCGAACTTAGCGGAGGGGATCGAGGGTTCGATTCAGGTTGTGGGGGGGGGGGGTTGCGAATTGCTAGGTGGACTCAGTCGACCCTTTTTTGCAAATGAAGAAGAGCACATTTTGGCCTCGGTAGGGCACCGTGTTGTTTCGTAGTGGTGAGAGAGGGTAACGAGGTCATAACCACCGATTTCGCCCATACTGCATCTACATATTGGAAGTATTTAAGCTGCTGACCACGAATTTTTACTGTTTTTCTAAATTATCAAAATTTCGTGCATTACTTTTTCCATTACCAAGTCGAAGGTTGAAATACAAATTTGATTGATGGAGAAAGCAATCTATTGACGTATACAGCTTTAGACACCTACACCTAATGTAACCGGTCGTAATCGACTGAGGTTTAAAAAACAGATGTCATATCCGTGATAAGCACCTCAAATAGCCCTGAGGAAGATATTTGGGCGAAGTTTTTTCGACATCTGGAGTCATGGCGAGTAAGACTGTGCTGACCGTGCCGGTTAGTATTGTGCACACTTCTTTACTTACAGACACCCACCGTAACCAGCTGTAATCTATCGTTTCACCTAAAAAGGTTGTCAGGTTGGTGATCAGAATTCTAATTTACCCTGTCGATAAACTTTGGGCGGAAATGTTTTCCGAACTCTACAGAGTCCGGGAGTACAAGCGCTTCTATCCGCAATACCCTCACATACGTGCAGCGGAGAGTGGGTAGGAACATATACGCAGTAAGGCGACCAGCAACACAAGGTGATAAGATAGGCTGTACATCGTAACAGTTAGTAGTGAAGGTTGCGGCAAGAATGGAAAGAATTCCACATGGAAATACGAGGAATGGTGGGCGGAGCGGATTCAAGGCGATGCCTGTCGGTCGTGTTCGCAAACGATGTGACAGTGATAAACACTTTCGAGACTAATAGAGAACATTACCAGAGAGATCATATAGGGTCAGCATCCAAGCTTACCTAGCGAGACAAGCATGGTTTAGTGGACGCGCGACCTAACTACACGAAACAAAATTGACCTTTTTTCGAGTGGAACACTATTAGGGTAGACCTCACAAAATTCGGAATTTATCAAAGTGTGCGGTGAGAATAAATGACGAGTATCGACCTTCATAAATTCGCGTTTGTAATGTGCCCGGTATTCTACTTCGAAGCGACATCGTGGAGACGTCAGTTGGATGGGTATTTGAATCTCTACAAAGGCCTACGGAGTCCTGCCGAAGGTGAATGCATTGTTTATTCCCATCCACGTATAGTAGTCACCCAAAGTTCAGGGCTGGAAGACTGGGTGACCCTGGAAGCGAAACTAACCCGCAGTGCATTGGCTCATTTGATATCCACTGTTGGCCAACGAACTTCTATAGCTCGGAAGAGGTCTAAATCCATCTTCTTCCTGATTTTGTTCTGCGTAGTCATCTACGAATGATCAGAGTATCTCTTTGTCTTCCCCATTGCTCTGTTGGAGTTCCGACGAGATCTTCCTCTTCGGCTGGTGTGCAGAAACCATGCTCTTTAAACTGGCATCGTGATATTTCTTCTGTCCGAGCCTACGCTATTCTTCTCTTGTGACGAAGATGGATGGAGCACCCTTGTACGGCGACGCCAACGACGTCTTTTCCGTATCCGAATTTGTTATACCACAAAAACCTCGGTTTACGTTCAGTCGAACGAAAAGGATCCTCTTGTACGAGCGACTGCTGACATGGGCGCTACGTTGTGAAAATCTGCCAAGGGGTCTTGATCCACGCACCCTGTATATTTCGGAAGGAGATCGTGTCGTCGTCTATGACCCCTTCCGCACCTTTAAGGCGCCGCTCCCTCTATTAGGGGCGGTTGCTGGGCTGTTTGGCACGGTGGACGGGACTCTCTCAAGTAACGTGGTGAGCACCGGTTGGGCTCCACCACTCACTCTCTTCCTCCGATAATAAATCTGAACCACCGTCGCACGTTTATCTTTGTAACAAGGGCTACCATACCCACGTCTTCCCGCATCCATCCTAGTCAGATCGGCCTTCAAAAGCATGCTGTTAGCCCTTCACATTTGGTTACACCGGCTCGCCGTCAGCGCATCTGTGACCGTAGCTGCATTTCGAAACATGTTCTCTGCATTCACTACAGTTCTATTGTACTTCGCCTCTTTCGCAATAGCAGTCAGAAGAGCAGTCAGTCAGAGCCAGCCACTTCGTTCCACACTCTCTTCTTAACGGCCTCGGTCACCGGTTGCGGGGTTTTTTCCCGAACTTTAGCTTGCTTGCTTAAACTGGAGGGCAGGTTCGAGGTGTGCGCAGTCGAGCTTTCAGTTCCTTCCCATGAGGGCATTTTTTGAAACACCGGAAAAGCAGATCTTAGAGATCAGCTGCGGTCTAGATTTGTCCTCCGTTGAGTATCCATTTATGTATTGTTATTTTTATTAATAGTATAATGGTGTTTTCTTCCCTTATTATTTGCATTGCACCACACTAGCAAACAAATTTTTTTAAACAAAACAAACCAAGAACAGCATCTGCTGTCTGAGCGTATTCCATTGCAATTTGTGATCAAAGTGCTGAATAACACTCGGAAGCAATCAGTATATCCGTTGTTGTTGGAGCTTTTCTTCTGAAGCTCATTGTGAGCATTTACGATGTCATTTATTAGCGAGTTCCAGTTGACGCTGAAACCTTGAGAACAAACGTGGAGCCACAAGACCTAAATCACATTCGTGAAAGGTACATACATCCAGCGAACGGTTTTTCAGTTTCATGTTCTCAGCCACGTAGGAATTTTGCCTCTTGTATGATAATTATTAGTTGTGATGAATTATATGATAGTAGTAACAGAAGTGAAACTTTTAAAAACCAGCGTTCAATTATAGGAAGATGGAAGACGATGTTAACGGGTCCATGTGGAGGCAGAAACAACGATTAGGTCACGTAAATTACTTGAACAAGTGCAAAAGTGAAAAAAAGAGACTCCAAGCGCATTCATATCAGCCTGGTTTGTTAGCGAATAGAGAGAGGAAATTTTCAACGGCGTATATCTGCATGACTTTGCAATAAACAAAAGGTCATATATGTGGTGAAGGGACGAACTCACCGTCACTTTGCTCAACACCAGAAAACCGTTTCTCAACCGTACAGCCTGGGATGAGGAATAATTTCCCTGCTGCAATAGAAAACGTTCAGTGGGAATAGCTGGTCTGTGGACCTCATAAATACTTCGCCAGAGACTAATTTGCATCTAAAATGGTTGTGATCACTGTTTGACCGGGGCTGCATTGCAGAACAGCGTCGAGCCATAGATCTGCTCATAGCCGCAAATTCAGTAGAGGTTTTGCCATGAGACATGAAAAATGTCGGGTGGAAACCTAGAGCACCGAGCACACTTTACAGTCATCTTTACAGTCAGTTTATCAGAAATAAATAGCACCCCAGTATAATTCTTTAAAATCGCTTAGTAGTGGCATACACGTAGTACTGAGCAGATGAAGAAACCGACTCCCATTAATTCATAGTCATGTAGATTCTGGAAGTTTATATAATATTTGGGGAGGTGATGATATGGTCTATGACCGTTGTTTGTCACGTCATCATCCAGGCAGACTCGGCGTAGAGCGCCCTCGTCCTCGATGGGAAATTTTCAAAAAATCAGTTTTCCCGAAACTGGCCGAGATTGACACCGTTCGATAGAGCTTTTCGAGCTGAACAGAAAGGTATCATTGGGAGTGTCGAAAACTCAAATGTGGGCGAGTAAGGACGGAAAGAACTTCACCGTTGCCCTCCGGCGCTCTAAAATGGCAGATTGTGCTAAAGCAGTTTAGGTATCTGGAGAGTTGCCAGCACGTCGTCGTAAAGTGCTTTCAGTCTTGTGCTCGCCCACGCATTTGCATGCCGTCAGCTCTCCTTGTCTTCCCGCAGCGGTCGACTGAAGTCGGGAAAAATCGTGTAACACAATGTTTACCTGCATTTTCGCACCGCTGTAACTTTGTCCAGTCATAAGCTACGTTGCTGTATTTCAGCGCACCTAGTGAACTTATTACTCCTTACAAAATCTACAAGTTGCAGCCAGAAGATTCAAACGTGACAGAGTTATTGCGCCCAGAACACGCCCGCGGTGCAGTTTGCGAGCTGTCACGGCCAGTCGACTGATATGTTCGATCCTATATACGTTGTGCACAGCGCACTCCAAAATTTTGCCAGGACGGAGTACAGCAATTCCTGAATAGGGCGGCTGAGACTTCCTGTAAAACTACCCAAACGCTCACTCTACAACTGTCCCCCTCCCTCGATTGATACGTTCGATCCTATATGCATTGTACACGGCGCACTCTCAGAAGATTTCTGGCATAACAGAACACTATGCGCCATGCTTGAGGTACTCCGAGAGCATCCAAGTTCTGGAATATAAGCTTCTCCAATCGCAAAAAGTCTTCTAGAGTCATTTTCAACCACCCACTGCAAAACGCGGTGGTCTGGCGAAGTTGTATACATGTTTGTGTAGATCTCGAAGAGACGGATCGACCGCTTCAAACCGTTTCTTAAAAAACCTCAAATTAGAGATTGTGAGCATGCAACGGTTTTCGACGGCTTGCGACCGACAACTCGTCCGCGACCGTCCTTCGCAATGGTGCGCAGGTTTTCAATTTCGAAAATTTTCATGGCTCCATATGAACAATGTATACCGTACGATAGAGCTCGAGCTCCTAAGCTCAAAAATGTCCTTAGTTTTTGAAATCAACGAGTTTTAGGAGGGTTATATCAAAAAGACGCGTCCGGTACTGTAGCCATTCGAACGGCCCGCTTTCGTAACCAAATTGTCTTATAAAAATATAGTTCTTACTTGGTGAGACAATGTCTATACAATATTTAGATACGTTTGTCTTGGACTGCAATTGCAACATTTCTACTGCAAAATGCCCAATCCACTTCGAAAAGTGTCCAGATGTAGTTAGTAGTTCAGTAGATTAAAGGCTATTTTCTCAAGGTATCTCCAGACCGCTGGGTGCGATCGCAAGAACGACACGCCCGTACCATTCGATGAACCTATTGTAACCACTTTTGGAACTAAGCCTCCAAGGGTGGCGACGAGTTGTCCACCAATATTATCAGTACAATAGTGTGATTGTGGCGGGACCACGACGATGCTTCGCCCACATTTATATTCGGCCATCGCCAGTATGTTTTTTCCCTAGATTCACACCCGTTTTTTCGGGCTGGTGACCCTCGTTTGTAACCCCTCACCTCTAAATTTTTTGTTTTCTTGGAAGAATGAAAAGAAAAGGACAGAAAACGGCCGAGAAATCGATCTATATTACCATCAACAAGGAAGTAGAACACGTATGTACTTTAAAGGTACTAAAAACGAGGACCACATCTGCTACTGCCTTTCGTTAACGGTGTGGCGTAGATCGTCGAGTCCCGCAGCGATGGCCCGCTCGGAAGCTTGTCTATCTTATGGACAACCTTGCATCACCTTTGGAAATGTCTCAAAGCATGGGTGTTGGTCGCTTTGCACTCATCGAATCCACAAGGCCTCATCTTGCGCTTTTACATCAGCTTCCACTGCTCCTGGTCACTTCAGTGTGTAAGCACAGCACCTGAACTGTCTGGCGAAAGGAAAGCCTTCTTTCCACCACCTCAGGCGACTGCTGTGTCAAATAGGCGCGAAGGCGGAGCGCCTAACCGCGCGTTCGATTTTCGCGCGCGCGCGGGCGACTATAAATTGCCAGCCGTCTTTGCGCGGCTATCTGCCGTGTCGGTCGCTTTCTTATGATTGTTCGCTTCATCTTTGATTAGAAGTCTCAGTAGCTCCAGAAGCATTAGTCTGCTTTCTGTCGCTTCTTCATTCATGCTTTGCTTGGGCTCTTCTGATTTCCCTTACTTAAAGTAAGGAAGCAGCATGACCATTGCACTGGTACGATTGTCTCTGGCATCAAGACCGTTTTGGTGCAAGTCTAGTTTGGGGGGGGGGGGGGTCCACTTGATATTTTCATTTGAGTCAATAGATTCTTTGACGCTTTCGTTTCAGTGCGTCGGCTGCTTCAGTGTGGCGATTGAACTTGCTTGTTTTATTCTACCGTGTTTTTTCACCTTCATCCCCTCCTCAACTAGGAATGCTGTGTTGTTTTAAACATTATCAAAACTGGGGGACATAAGGGAAACATGATTGTACTCTGTCGAATGTTTTTTTTTGTTTCTGCCACACTTTAAATGAGAATATCATGTGGACCCCCCTCCCCACCACAACTAGACTAGCGCCACCCTTTTTCCCTACATCGCTTGTAGTCCTAGAGCTCCCGGCGTTTTTTGTTTTTGTTTTTTGTCTTCGATAATAATGAGCTTGGTAGTGCTGAGTGACTCGGGAAAGAAGAGGGATAGTGGTGTATGGCAATCGCTGATATCGATTAGCTTGCACGGCTGATCGATAGCAATGCGCTTCGTGCCGCCGGCTGTGCAGAGGCGTAAGTGGAAGATCATTACATTGCACCAATCTGCAACTGGGCCTTGACATGCAGTTTTGCGAGATACTGTAGCGTGCGGCTGCTGTAGCTGCGCCGTGGATCCCATCGGCGTCCACGTGAACATTCGATCGATGCGCATGACTGCGCTGAGACTTAAAGGCCCGCACACTTTTGCGGCGTTGCCGTTGCCCTACCTATCCTTAACGATAAGGCAGGGACGCAGAGCTCGCTACCGGCGGCGTCCCTGTCCTATTCTTAACCATAGCGGAGAGCGGCGTTGCCGCAGAAGTGCGTGGGGGCCTTTATACGCCCGCGTTGGAGATCCCGCAGGCGGATCGTGGTCCAGTGGATAGTGGCGCATCGCTTGATACGACGGAGGTTGGGGGTTCGGTTTTCATGCATTTCAACATTTTTGCATTTCAACTGACTGGTTGAAATTTGGGAGGCTTTGACGTCTGCACAATTTACTGCCGTTTTCTGCACATTTTCCAACTGTATGTGTGTTTCTGCGCTCGAGTAGAATCCAATTGCGGACTCTCCCTGAGCGACGGAAGCAGTTTCCACGCGAGCAGGTTGTATGGCCCACACCCTGGGGCCGGATTCATCAACGACTAACCCGCGGGTATAGGGGGTAGAGATACCCATGATGAAACCTGCGTCTCTGACTCTTGCCTTATCTCTACTTGACTGCTATACTATCTCTACCCCTTATACCCCGCATACCAACGGGTTTAATTGTTGATAAATTCGGCCCCTGGAGTCCCTTCCTAGCCTGGACCCTGCTGCGGACTCCCGCTGAGCGACGAAAGCAGTCTTCACGTGAGTGAGCAGTTTGGATGGCCGACACCCTGGAGTCCCTTCCCTTGCCTGGTTCGTCATTTCCTAACCTAACCCACACAGAAGAACTCGAATTGTGGAACAGAAGCAGTAAAACGCTTCACCAGGCAGGACATGATGAATAAGTGGCGAAATGGGGGGGGGGGGCTGGTGGGGAGGGGCTAAAGGAGTAGGGCGCGCGAAAATTTCGCGCTCCATCGCCAATCGGCGTTGGCCCCAGTTGCAGATTGGTGCAATGTGATTGTACCCGCATAAGTGTAAACCATGCTTGTGGCTTACTCGGCAAGATATACCTGTCAGGTACGACTAGCGGTGGGCGAAATTTCTGTTATCTGGAAAAAAAATGGTGGAAATTAGCGGTAAGCAGAAAATATAATGGTATAGAAATTTTACAAAAGGTATAGACCGCCAGGATTTAATCTGTATCACACATCGCAGCCTCTACAGCGAGAAAATGCTCTTAGGCTATTCTAACAAGGGAAGGATACTAGGTGACCATGGGATTTTGAGATGAGACGTATATCACTGGATGCGGCTTCGAGCGCTGATTCCAAATATGTGTTCCGTTTCTGCTGTGCGCATCTGTGAACGGAGTTATGGACTATTTTCATAGCAGGCTCCTTTGCCCTCTAGGTCCACGCAGAGCGGGCCAATCACAAGAGAGCGAGCTCAAGTTGGGTTGGAGATGAGTTGCCCGCCGAGCAGTGGTGGCGCAGAGGGTGGAGCAGTGGTGGCGCAGAGGGTGGAGCAGCGGCGAAGTGAGACAGGGTGGTTTATGGTTCGACTCCCTGTGGTGCAGGATTCTTGCACTTTCTAAAAAAGATCTGCCACGATCATTCAATGCTCTCTTTGTCAAATCGCAACAGAAAAGGTCACCAGAAAGGACTCGTCTTCATACTGACAACTTCATACTGGCACGAAGATACAATTTATCATGAATAGTTGCTAAAAACATGGCGAGAAGACAAACAATGCGTTACACTAGCAATTGTGAAATAACACTACGAAATGTTCAAAACATAACAGCTGTTGGCAATGACCGCAGCGGATAAAAAACACATCAGTGCAGCCGCTGTAAGAGCAGTACGATGTCAGTAGGGAAACAATATTGAATTGGTGTATCAAATGTCCCAGGGTGACTGTGCAGGTATCCTGCAGCGCACCACGAATACGGGGAAAAAGTATTGAAACTTGGGGCAGAAAATTGAGTGCAAATCAGCGGTGTCGTGCCACAGGGGCGACCTCCGCCCGTACATCGGTGGAGGCCGAGGTCCCCTCTACACCCGAGCTGTGGCATGTTCGATCCGCGGCTCGCGACCAGTGGGCTCAAGCTGCCACGCGGTTATTCCTACCCGAGAGGCCCTTAGCGGATCTTGATTGCCGCGTGCCCTTTTGATGCGACCTTGTAATCCCACATGATAGCGTCTCTTTGTATGTTGACTTCCTCCGGAGGAATCCCCGTTGGTCGAAGCGTCCCCCGACCCCGGCGATCCCTCCAATTGCGACGCTGATTTGACCATTGACTTGACCCAGATAACCTGGCAGACCACCTCACGAGTTTGGATAATAAACCTTTGAATTATAAGTTTATATTAGCTAAAGAATGATGACCGACATAACATAACAAAATATGGAGGCGACCTATCCTACGAGTTACGGGCCAGGCTGCACCCAAACCTACTGAGGGGATCAGGACCGCGACCCGCGGGGCTTGCCTGACCCAGGTCCCGTGGCCTGCGCCAAGTCGGGACCGACGAGGCCCAGGTTACCTGTGGAAACGACGACGGCGACGAATCCTTGGCTCCTTGACGACGACTGGCGGCCAGCGACGAGGATGACAGTTGACGATCGTAGCGACCAGGGAGGTGGATCTCGATGATGACCAAGCCAGGATCCGACGACGTAGTGCTTGCCCTTCGAGGCGACGGGCGACGGCGACGACGAAGCCCGGCCGTTCAGCGGGAGCGGCCGGGGACGACCACCGCTCAGCGGGAGCGGTGGTGGCTATACCTTTGTCCTTTTCGAATTTCGAATAGTCGAATTTCGAATAAATTCGAATTTCGAATATTCGAATATTCGACTATTCGAAAAAAGTCCAATATTCGAATTATTCGATTATTCGAATATTCGAGAAAGTCCAATATTCGAATTATTCGATTATTCGAATATTCGAGAAAGTCCAATATTCGAATTATTCGATTATTCGAATATTCGAGAAAGTCCAATATTCGAATTATTCGTTTATTCGAATATTCGAAAGTGGCCAAAATTCGAATATTCGTTTATTCGAATATTCGAAGGCTTCGAATATCGAATATTCGAATAGTCGAATATTCGAATATTCTTTATCAATCTCTTAACAAGTTAGTGGCACTCTTCTTCGAAAACCAAGGGAGTCTGACCTTATGATAAAAAACGATGTTTGAGTTTCGCGCGTCGCTCAAAGTGCGCCGAATTGTGTGTACGTAATCTGACAAGAGAAGTCAATAAACTTCCCGTGGAGATTTCCAAAATGACCTATTGCTTGTTATAAGGGTGTGTCTAAGAAGCACCGTAGTGGTCTTCAAATGTCCTGCGGGCCTCTTATTAGGTCAAAAATTACAAAAAACTTTAGCACTTCAGTGCTGGCTGATAAGGCGAAAGCGACGCTTTGAATGGCCTTGAAATACTCAGAAATTAACATGCAGATGCTATAGAGCTTTAATTATAATTAGATGTTAGAAATCTGACAATTTATTAGGTCAAATGAATCATTCACTGCAGTCGGGGCGTGGATAGCGGGGAGAGGTCCAGGTTCGAATCTAGGAAAGTTGTTTACGGATTGCTGTGCGTTTTGGTAAATGTAGAACATATTCTCATTTTAACCATATTTACGAACATGATCGAAATGTGTTGCTTCAGCCCATCTCTGGGATGATCATCTCTTATAAAATGCATCATTTTTGATCCACTCCGTAGTGTTGTACTCCGTAGTATTCGTAGCATTTGCATATAACACCAAATACAGTACTAACAACTAAATTAGTTAGTCACCTTCTTCACTGACGAGCCTCGGGGTGACTAATTATAAACATGTTTTGTATGAAGGCAGAGGCGAAACAAGACATGTTTAGTGTTGTTGTTACCATTGTTTTAGTTATTACTTGTTTTAGTTGTTGCTTGTTTTCCACTTGTGTTTGTTATAGTACAGAGTGATTTAGAGTTCATTTATACCCCAGGTTATTTCTAATTCTACTTCGTTGTTTAGACATTGAATTTAAAACTGTTTGAGTATTAAAATTTACATATATGATTAACTTATTCTATTGGTCTTCTTGCAGCCTATTCTTCCTCGGCCACTCTCCCGCACTGACAGGGGGAGCGGGCTTTGCAAACGTAGGTACTTGTATTAATCCCCATGACTTCGTAAGTAGATAATAAAAGTTCGTACAAATTTTGTCCTGAGGGTTGACTGAGGTTATGATCACGAAGCTGGCAAACGCGTTCGGTGTTACCGTTGACCACAATAGGCGACGGTGAGTATGTGCGAGAAAAGGTGCAGAATAACCGGCCGCGTTGTACTATTGTGACTCCAAAAGTGGAGTGGAGGTCGATTTTTTCGCCCAAACATCGCCTGTACTGTTATTTTGGATGCTGAGCACGAATATGGTATCCAATTTCGACAATTTGGCCGCTTACGATATTTCATAGTGTGTGTTCGTGAGTAAGGATGGGGTTGTCATGATCACTGATTTCGTCCTTTCCTCGCCTTAGGAAATTATTTAGGCTGCTGCCACGAATCTGTCATTTCTTTTTCTAAATTATCCATTTTTCGTGCACTACTTTCCATCTCAAAGTCGAAGACTGGAAAGCAAGTCTGATCACATATGTAGGTGAAGAAAGCGATTCTATGTACTCAAACTGATAAACTTGATCACTCATGAAAATGTGGAATCACGCGATCACGCGAAAACGTTTACTAGATTTGCGATCAGCACCTCAATTAGCCCTCTAGACGACGTTTAGGCGAAACCTGCTTTCGATCTCCGGAGTTGTGGGAGTGCAAGTCCCTAAACCTTTGATTAGCAGAGAGTGGTGGGGAGGCGATGGGCAGCAGGGATGTGCGTTAAATTTTTTCGGTAAATTTTTAACGACCACTTTTTAACGAAAAATTTTCGCGTTAAAAAGGTAAATTCGGTAAATTCGTTAACTAAAATGTCCCTTAGCTGCATTCAGTTTTAAACCACTAGGGTGCCTCTCGGACAATCCCCCACAGCGCTCAATAGGTCACTTATAAGATTCCCATGGGAGGTTCATTGACCTCCCTTGTGAGTTGACGCGAAGTAAGCGCTGCAAGCGCGGCCCTCCGCTGCGCACCTGCTTCCTTGTAGACGGCCGTCGAGCGTGCTGTGGCCATTCACGTGAATCGCAAGTGATTAGGGTTATGTCTGTACACAGATATTTTTACCTTCAGTATACTACGGGAGAATCTTCGTTTTGTATTTCTACCCCAGTTACAACAAGGGAACGATTAGAGCCGAAGGGGCTGCGGTAGGGAGGTAGAACTTTCAGGGGCCTAGAAAGCTCCTGCTTTCTGCCAGTAAAGACGTTGAAGAAGAGAGGAAGAGCAATGGCTATGGAGTACAAGAGCCAGTCATACTCCGTTTCCTATGAAAGTGAGCCATCCCCATTTTCGCTCTAACACTGTCCAAGTCGTAGTGTCTTGTCAGATTAGATTCCAACGCGGGTCCGTTTCTCTTCAACGGAGCTAGAACACAAACTGAATGCCATTCATGAGACTCCAGTGCGCCCTTTCTGCACCAGATCGCCTTTGTGTCATTTCTCCGCCCATTCATTCTTTTACCACCTGGAAGCTTCGCTATAACATGAGGAAAGATAGCAACCTATAGAGAAAGACTTATAACAATCTAGCTCTGCCTACCCAAGGTGTTTCTCTCTTCTCGGTGCACGAATTCTTAGGGAAGCAAAGCGTGCTTCATTGTCATTATACCGCTGTTATTGTCCTTTGGTCTCGTAAAGGAAATGGATGGAGCAGCCATCCATTTCCTTCAGAGTGGGTAATAAAAAATAATTAAATGTCAACCACTGGGTGACGACAGTAAATAATAGTGTTCATTTGATTATTCGAATATTCGACTATTCGAAATTCGATTATTCGAAATTCGACTTTTTGAAAATCGAATATTATTCGATCATTCGAAATTCGACTTTTTGAAAATCGAATATTATTCGATCATTCGAAATTCGAAATTTTGAAAATCGAATATTATTCGATCATTCGAAATTCGAAATTTTGAAAATCGAATATTATTCGATCATTCGAAATTCGAAATTTTGAAAATCGAATATTATTCGATCATTCGAAATTCGAAATTTTGAAAATCGAATATTATTCGATCATTCGAAATTCGAAATTTTTTCCCAAGGACAAAGGTATAGTGGTGGCACGACTGGCGACCAAGCCGGCCAGGGACGACAGAGGCACGCACCCTCTGCGTCTCTGCCGGCTTCTAGAAGCTTCCGCGGTGGCGACGTGTCGATCGACGCATTTGACCAGGTTTGACCAGGTCGATCGACCGGCCCGGCCCAGCGACGGCGACCTGTGAGGACTTGTCGGACGCGAGTCACGACAAGCAGTGCAATTCGAAGAAGTGAGTCGCGGGAGTGGAGTGAGAACTTTATATCGTGTGCCAATACATGAGAGCTGAAACGTTTGTACATGCTTTCGAATGGCAAGAAGAAATGTACGTCTAATGGCTGTATTTGTGATGATGTTCCGGAGCCTGCTATGAAAATAGTCCATAAATCCGTTCACAGATGCGCACAACAGAAACGGAGCACATATTTGGAATCAGCGCAGTGATATATAATATGTCTCATCTCAAAGTACCATGGTCATCTAGCATCCTTCCCTTATACGTTCGAAAAAAGGGCGCAAATAGAGGGCGGTCACTTTGTAAAACAGCCCTATACAACGACTTGTGTTGCATCGAATTTAAAACGTCATAGGGTTAGAACACTGGTGTGTTCTACCCCTATGTTGAACTTTCTGATGTAATTAGAAACACCTGTGCCTTATTACCGTCGCGAATATACACTGAGTACAACGTGATCCTCTCCGAACTTATATGCGTCAAAAGAAACTGTGCAATTTCCTTCATTAGAAATCGCGCTGTGCACTCGCCTGATTCGTTTGGTGAATGGTGTAAGTGGTACTATCACGTAGTTCTTCCGTAGTAGATTTTCCATCTTTTGCAAATTGGATCCGTTGAATCTCTAGCTCAAGTACATGGCATGAATCCACCCCACCTGCCACCGTAAAGTGATTCTCTCTTGTAGGCCACATCTCTACCTACACATACCATCACATCAAATTGGACACTTCACGTAATTGTGTACATTGTTCAAATTAAGTAGGACACCTTTGAAATCAAAGTGATCATTTTCCAAAGCAAAACAAATGAAACTCATTAAAAAGGTAGATTTTTTTCTCTCAGGAGAATTCACTCACTTTCTTTGAAAATTTCACCTACCACATTTGTGTTAGACTCGGCTACATCCTGGAATTAAGTCCCTTGTGCACCCAGAACCCAACCCAAAGCCTTCATTTTCCGCACTCGGGCACTATGCCCTCCAGGTTTACCCCAGGGCAAGAGGTCATGCTTTATTCACAAAGTAGTATCGCCGTTTTCTCCTCCCGCACGCTTTACAAGAAGACTGAATATTCTGCTGTTCAGATCACCAACCATGAACATGAATGCTGACATAATCAGCATGCTATGCAAATATTTGGATCTGGGATCGCTGTTCACATTGGCGGCAGCGTACCCTAAGTGGTCACATATTGTCTATAAATATTTGGAGAAGAAGCAACTGCAGATTAAACTGAGCCTGGTGAGTGGATCGCTGCTTTCGTAAGCTTATTCTTTATAGCTTCTATATGTCAGTCGGCTAGATGCATCGATAGCACCCACATTGATAATAAATTGTGTTTATTGTTCACTGGATGGAAGGCAACCAAGCTTAGCATCTAGCGGTCTGGTATTAATATTTCTGTTCGGTATCTTGCTGAAATGAGTGTGAAGAAGCTTCACATTTACTAGGTTGGCGGAAAGGCTTTCCACTACTTTGAAACGTTTTCTTTAATAGTCAAACTTATTTGTCTTCTTCAATACAACCAACAAACATATGAACGACGAAATATTGCCGCTCACTGTATGCAATTTTTGGGCACTAGTTAAAAGTTCCGACTCCACCGACAAGACTTCAGTCGAAGGAATTTTTTTCGCTGAAACGTTGTCTAGGGGGTTATTTTGGGTGCTGATCACGAATCTGTTTTTGAAATTGCGGTCGATTACGGTAGCTAAAGGTAACTAAGGCTGCCGAGGTCATAATCATCGATTTTGCCCAAACTTCGCCTAGGGGGTTATTTAGGACGCTGATCACGAATCTGGTACCCGTTTTTCGTTTTATGCTGGAGTACGGTAGGTTACGGAAGGTACGGATGACTAAAGTAATGGTCACTGATTTTGCCCAAACTCCGGCGTGAAACGAACAACGGATGTCAGATTCTTGATCAACACCCCAAATAACCCCCCTAGACGAAGTTTCAGCGAAAGCGGTGGACCACCCATGTTAACGGTATGGGAGGTCTCCGACCGAATCGTGAAAAACGGATGTCAGATTCGGGATCAGCACCCCAAATAACGCCCTAGACAAAGTTTCAGCGAAAAATTTTCTTCCAACCGAAGTCTTGTCGGTGGAGTCGGAACTTTTAACTAGTGCCAATTTTTGTATACCGCTACCCACTGAAATTGTGAGGCGTTGTAGAGAAAATTTCGATGGTCACTTTTTGGGGTTGCTCCATATCGTCAACTTCCTGTTTTTTAAATGGCTGGATAGCGGACGAAACAGAGTTGTAGTCTTAGCACATTTTTATGAGACTTGAGCGGCTGGTAGAGAGGCTATGTGATCTAACAGGATGCTCATTTGTGATCCGAACTCTAGCGCCAGGCAGCACTCTAACTCTCACCTTCTCCTTTTATGCCCCCCCCCCCCCCCTCACTGTTCTGCTGATAACGATTCACATCATTATTGCCGCCGCCGCTAATCGGCAGAGACTGTCTGTGCTCTAGCCTTTCGCGGCAGAGCGCGGACAGACAGCGGGAAGGCTAATAGCAGCAGTAGATCCCCGCTAGAGATACAGTACCTCACAGACCCCTGCCTCTTCCGCATGCCGCCGTCAAGACTGCAGGAGCGGCGTGACTCATCGTTCTCGCCGCAAAAGCATGTGGGGGCCTTTTTAGGGCAACGGTGGTATACCTTGCACCACTGGCGCTGTTTCATGGTAGTCTATTGGGGCCCATATAGTAGATAGGCCAGCACATGCATCCCCAGCTTTGGAGTTTTGTGGGTCTCCTTCGCCATTCGTGGAGAAATAAAGCCTGGTCCTGTTTTCCATGAAGTGCCGCAACGACGCGATCTAATTGCTTGCAGTCGACTTTGACGTTGACAGTCGAGTTTGCAGGAGGCAACTCCCAGTGCATGGCTCCTTTGCTCCAAACACCGAGCATTGTGTTCTGAGTATAGAGTTTGGGAAACTTTCGATCGTCTTTCGAGTTTGACATCATCAGAAAATTGAGTTCTGGTTTTGCCATTGGAATCCCAGATTCATGACGTCCGAGCCAATGGCACTTCGGTGTTTGATTTACGTAAAGAACCCACTTTTCGTGGTATAATAATACGCTAAAGGATGAATCATGAATTAGTCATAAAATCGTGGGGAAGTTACGGGGGCGCGAAAATAGCGAAAAATACCTTTTACGTGACTGGGGACTTCAGCACTAGGGGTAATCGAGCTCGCTGAACACAAATCTGAAGTTCGCTTTTGAAGTGGCAATCGCAATCAATCGATATTGATCAAATTATCGATTTTTTGTAGACGTCGTTCACGCGGTTCGAAACTTTAGCCCTAGGGTAATCCAGTTCATACTAGACAATAATCCGCTAAGAACTATCGATCAGCGGAATTAGGGGGAGGGGAGTAGAGGAAATTACGGGGCGAAAAATAGCGGAAAATACCCAGACGTCTTCCAATTCCTTGGGGATTCAGAAAACGTGGCCGGCAAGTCACTCAACGGGCCTAGGGATTCAGAAGACGTGCCGAACAAGTCGCTCAATGTGCCTGGGATTTAGAAGACGTGCCCAACACGACGTCTGCTAAGTGGGATCATTGAGGGAACCGGTACCAGTAATGGGGACCAGGTCCAGCCAGGGGGTACCAGTAGTGCTGGACCAGTAACAGTAATAGGGATGAGTTGCAGTAAGGGGGTATAACTAGCGGAGGACACTGCTGTAGCGGTTCCGCGTGGAAAAAAATTCTGTTCAACATAGAATTGAAAGCGGTGGGAATCCCCGGTTCTGGCAGAAAGGCTTTTCGTTATGTGACCAAAATCGATCAGACGCGAGGTTGGCCGTTTGAGGATGAGGAGTGAAGGTGTCTGCAGTCAAATTGGCGCTAGAATGAAGTGGGGGACCGCGCTAAAGGGCGTCAGGCGGGTTGTCGAAGGACCTAGGGGACGAAGGCACTGATTAGCACAAGCAATGGCATCACAGGACCGTCTGCAGATGATGCCGATGTTGAGCGTAGTGGTGGAGGGCCTGGATGGCTCCGTCCCGCAAACTACTACCTGATCTTAAGGAAGGTAGAGCAAGGTTGGAGCATAATAGGGTTCTAAAATATTGTCTATTGTAGTGCTAGGAAGGTAATGCTGCATAAATAGAGCAGTTCGCTTGATGTGTTCGTTCTTAGCTTAATGATACTGCAACAACGCGCGAAGTCCGCAAGTGCGAGGCATGCCTGTATTCAGCAGTCGTGCTTCAGACGTCATCGAACGTGCGTTTGTGCGAATAACATGGCCGAGGGGAAGGCTTCACAGCAAGGGAGATGTTTCGGTCAGGCAGCCTATATCGATATATGTATATTACCGATCTTTTCATTGTGGCGGCCGTCGGACGGCGGAAGGTCGCTCAAGCAATCAATATTAGTCGCTATTACCGGCCTTTTAAGCGGTGCTGTCGGTTTTGTTCTCACGACGAAAACTATTTTATCGGTGTGTGGTTGCACGATTGAGTTCGGCGAAGGAAGCGCTCCACAACCAAGCGGGTTTCAATCAAGCAATTAATATCGATCGACATTATCGATCTTTTGAGCGGTGTTATCGGTTTTCTCTCAAGCCTAACCGATGGAGGAGGGAGTTGTGGGATTGTGTTGGCCGAATTAAGCGTCTCACAGCAGGGGAAGTCAATATCAGTCGGTCTTTTGAGCGGTTTTCTCTCAGACTTAACCGATATGGGTGGGTGTTGCGTAATTATGATCGCCGACGGGTGGTAGTAACCTGGTTGTATTGGCCGAAGGAACGCCCCACAGCCGAACGAGTTTCAGGCAATCAATATCGATCGATATTATCGACCTTTTGAGCGGAGCTACATATGGTGTCGGGTTCGTACGTTTGGCCGCTCCCTGGGTTACGGTAGCGGGCCGCGCCGCGCGCCACCGCCCCCGATCACGGTAGCGTGGCGTGTTGTTGAGCCCACCTCGGACGGACGGGTCCGACTGCTGCCGACAGGGACGACTAGTGACGTCATACGCGGGCGGTCGCCGAGTCTGCTGGGCGCGCTAGGGCGCGAAAAGGTGTGCCGACTGCTTTCGACTGCGTTCCTTCTACTAGCGCAGAAGAAGGGAAACAGTTAAATGGTACACAATGTTGGTGGAACATTTGACGTCTTTTGGTAGACTGAGGAAGTGGGAGCGTTTGTTAACTATGTTCGAGTGGAATGAGATCTGCTTCATATGACTGAGGAGAAATGGCAAGCCACGTTGTCAGGAGAATTCGAAAAAGGATTGTGGTAGCTATTATTTAGAAGTTTCAGAACCAATTGCAAACTGCAAACTAACAACAACAAAACATGCGCACTTTTATCGGGGCAGGGGATACAATGGAGTAGAAGCTTGAGCTTATTCCCGATTCTCTGGATTAATAATGGATTATCTCAACAAGAAAGAAAAACCGGGGGCATATGTAAACCGTTTGGAAATGGTATAAAACTCGAACTATAACATGAACAGAGGAAAAGCTGGAAGGTGTAAGGAGTATATATTTTGATAAAGTAGCTGGGTAATAATACTTCAGACAATGGGGTGAGATAACCACCCAAGAGAATATCTAATGTTTACGGCGTATTTTCCACAGATTCTCTATCGTGTCACTGCTCTTGAAGACCGCTGCTTTCTGCTCTGATATATTGTCCGTTGTGATAGGAAGGTTACTGTTGCCAGACACTTTAATGAACTTTCACAGGTGTTTGGGAGACGGTTCCCGAAATTCTCTATACATTCTCCAAGTTCTCTCTTCGTAAAACCTCGATATTTTCTTAGTATGTCAATATTGCTGTGCCGAACGAGGTTGTAAGGAGGATATTTATTGAGCTGCTCAATACACCACACGCATGCACCATATCACCTTACAACCTCGTTCGGCATAACAATATTAACATCCCTGCACATTTTTCTTTGAATACTCGGCCTTGGGAAATTTTTGAGGGATTGCTGAGACATGGGACCTTTGCTAGGCTTTAAAAACTGTTCATTGGAGCATTAATCCGTAACTTTCCTCTTGATTGTAATTTCGCTCGTCACTTCCTCGTTACACTTCTCCAACTCGCATGTGATAGTTTAAGTGTCATGTCGTTCGCAGGCACCCTTTTAGCAAACACTTAGAAACCTTCGTATATCTCCAAGATACAAGCTGAAGCGGAGGTATTTCACGGTCTCCCTTTTCTACCAAGCCGAAAGAGCGTAGCCAACAGTCGGTGGTGCATAACTTCGTGCTCTAGCGCGCCCATTGATTAGACGCGTATGACGTCACTAGCCGTCCCTGTCGGCAGCAGTCGGACCCGTCCGTCCGAGGCGGGCTCAACAACACACCACGCTACCGTGATCGGGAGCGGTGGCGCGCGGCGCGGTCCGCTACCGTAACCCAGGGAGCGGCCTAACGTAACGCACCCGTTTTCTTAGTACTGTATATACAGGAGGATAGTATCTTTGTTCTTAGTCAACTTTTCCGAATACCATCACACTTCATGGCTTAAAGTACGCCGACAGGACACAAATGTCAGACATTCGGTTAGGCTTGACGAGCTGCAATAGGCTGTGGAACACAACGAAGCAGGAGTGCTGACGACATTTTCCTGAGTGCCACACAGAGATGTGAGTGGTACTCAGCAAGGCATCAATCAATCTGTAGTAGACGCACGTTTCAACGTGTTCGACGACTAACTCTGGTCTATCAATAATTTAACGTGATATTTTGCAGGTTAGTAATGCAAATCGAGAATCTGTAACGTTTCATGTGCAGGTCCGTGTGATTTTTTTTTGTAGTAGTGCGTCCTGCGTCCGTGTGTCAAAGGCAGCTTAGTTTTAGTATCCCAGGGAATTGGAAATGGAATTGGAGGAATCTCGGAAGTCCGCCTGGAAATGCATGCCACTTCATGTCATGTATATTTCCGAGGTGGACGTTAATTTGGTAAGATCTCTTGCGCATGCATTTTTGCATCATTTTTTTTTCTCGCGCTAATGCGCTGTTTATATTTATGTACAATCCTTATGCTTATGAAATTCCATCATCCTTAAGTCTGATTGGGTAACGAAGTCACTTTGTAAAAGCGTTGTAGACGTGTAACTCTAACCATAAAGTCTAAGGCTACTCGAAAAGTCTTTAACCAAAATTTTGAAATCTTCAGAATTTTCAGGAAAAAAATTCAAAAATCCCGGGTCAGTGAGGATTGTGTAGGTTTCAGCTTTCGCAGTATGTGTATATAAGGGCCCCCGCGCGTCATTTTGGTGACATGTCGAACATGATTAGCCAACAGCGGCTTCGAGTGGTCATCTTCTACGAATGGTGTCGAGGCCCCAGATCAAGCGCAACGATCTCTAATATAACCGATGCACTTGCAGAAGGGACTGTAAGCCGCCACAGTGCATCGTTCGCTCACTCGCTTTGATTCAGGAGATATGAACCTTGAAGGCGGAGAGCGCAGTAACGACCTTCTGCAATCGATGATGATGGATTGCAGCTCGCTATCAAATCCAGTCCAGAAACAACTAAACGGGAACTGGCAACATTCCTCGGCTGCATCCATCTGGATGATCGAGGGACTGGAGATGAGAGCTGGATAGTCTACGATAACAGCACATGTCAATCCGTCTGACTCAAACGCGACGCAGAACCACCAGTCCAGCCGAAGCCAGACCCACACTGTCCTGGTTAAGAGCGTATGGTGGCGCTCTGACGTGCAATAGGAGTATTCTGGCTCCTTATGCGTACCTCTGTGAGTATGATGGCTCCACAAGAGGGTTTATTACAGGACCGTAGTGGTCAGTGGTAGAATATGTTGATGTATACCACCAATCCTACAGACACAGGCGTGGCCTCTTTCTATCAGGCGAGGTCACGCCAAACAAACATTTATGACAGACTTCTCGTCATGGAGTGTCAGATAAGCACCCATGGAGAAGAGATAAGTACCTCTGGACTAGGATGAAGAGAGGGGGCCGACAGTTCTGGCGGAATGCCAGAACACTCCGGGGCAACAAAAGGAAAGAAAAACGAGGTCAACACAATGGATATGTAATGGGGAAGCTATGGTAAAATAATGGCATATAAGGAGCGAATCACTAGCTTGTAGATACATGACAAAATTAGCGAAAATTGCTGTAGGCCATCGTAAAAGGTTTTGGAAGGCCCATGGTCGTTCCCATGGCTTCGCTTCTGCCATTAGTTCGAGTTGATCGTCCATCGTCCTTGTTGTGTGATCGGCTTAGAGGTGATATGACGTGAATGACGTTGATAGAATTGAGGTGTCGATTGATGGGCGATACTATAGATAAAAATTACAGAAAACATAGTTAAGGTGGAAAGCAAAGCACAGTGAGAAGTTGTGCACGGATGCGTACAACTAATCCTGTGCGAAGATGGAGTCCGTTATTAGCTTCCGTGCTCCTTCATGTTACGGAGACTTTTCGTGGACCTCCATATCATTGAAAATACCCAGAGCAGTAAATGAATGGTTGTCTTACAAAGAGCAAACGCTATTTTTGCCAGTGTAATCAGGATAACTGGACCGAACAAGTACGATAACACTGACAGTACTACTGTTACGGTCACAGCTCCAAGAGCCGACTTCCAGTGAGCGCGAGCGATCTCGACCAAGGGATGGAGATCCGGCAATTGTATACTTGCCAATGACTCCATCCAGGTTGGTTCACGATAACTGTCGTGGTTGAAGTGAAATACCGATTCATACGATAGAGTATGGTATTTTAGGGTACCATTTAGGCTCAGCATGACCTTCTCGCTTCCACAGTAGGTGAAGCAGTTATGTTTGACCACTGCTGTGTCAAAGCTGAACTTCACCTTGGTTTCTGGGTTTGAGGGTCCACATTCTATGGAGAATGAGTGATGATCACAATGTACCGTGATCGTTGTAGGATCTTTCGTTTCACAATGAGATATCGCTACCGCACCTTGAATGCAGCTGTAGCATCCAGCTAGCTCGTCAAGTGACGCATAATATTTCTCCTCTTGGGTGAAACTAGTGCTACCCAACAAGAGTTTTGACTGGACCGTGATTATGGTCTCGATGTCTGTCATGAAAGCGACTATGCCATCTTCAGTGCTGTGAATTTCCACAGATGGTGTAATTAGCGGCAATTTGTGACCATCATCCATAGCAACTTTCCGAAGCGTGTTGTCAGGACAGTGGCAATGGTGTTTAGTCCAGCCAGTATTACAGTCACATATTACCTTATTTGCGCAATTGCGGAAATTATTCACCGCGTCGAGGCGTGTAGGACATTCAACCGGTACGACAAACTGGTCCGGAAGAAGGACTGACGTGTTTCTTGACACAGCAAACCTTCTGGTAAGTATTGTCAGTGAAGGTTTTTGTACGGAGACAGCCGTAATGTTGAAGTTATGGAACGTACTTGTCATATATGGTTCCAGGAGTTTCCTCCTTATTTTCTTTCATGAGGGTGCTTTCTAGCTCCACCTGGATATCAGGTATCCACTCTCTGCATTCGATAACTTCGAATACAGCCCTTGAAATGGGGATGTGAGCCACCTTATAGAATGTGCAGGCAGGCGAGAGCAGGAAACATCCACAGCTAACACCACCGCATGTGTACTGGCATCCGGAATACCCTGGGTACTTTCGCGCCCTAGATAATTCAGGAACGGTATCATTTCGTCCGAGTGTGTCACACACATTCCCGGTACAGGATCCTGCCTGTGCGCATCTCACACTGGTGTACACTTTGTGTTCCGTGCTCTTTGTAAAGAATTTGGACACTTTAGTACACTTGAGGGTGATTGATCTAACCCGCATTTTGAACAGTCCCACAGGTCTGTTTTCGTGACGGATTTCAATGCACTGTTCGTTTTGAATCCTGTTGAACAGGAGTTCTCTACTGAACTCGTAGGTGCAGACGCCGCCTTGGCTACAAACAATGTCAGCTGCATTTCTTGTAAACCCGTGTTGGCAGCTCTCAACCGGCCCACATGTGATAATCGCTATGCACAGTGTGATAAGGATACCACCGTTCAGTGGGGAAGGATTCCAGGAATGAAGTCCAATATTTTCCACGTGGTCACCACTGATACAGTTTGTCTGAACAGCTGGTGCAGCCACATTACTCCTGCTCTTGATAAGGTATATGATGATACCAACAAGCGTAAACATGAATAGAGCTAGCAGATACGTGATAACGGCTACGCTTGCAATTGCTCCAACCGGCCAACAGTGTGGATTTCCTAGCAATGATATGCTAAGTAACGTGTTGGATCTCGAACAGAAATCGGGATTAGCACAGATTGTGACAAATGTGCCTTTTCCATGCTTCAACTTAACGTCAGTTGTGCTGTATAGCGGGGAGATTGGAAGCTTGTAAGTCTTTCCAAGTCCATCGCCTTGGATTATTTTGCACTCTTCATTGAAGCATAGTTCAAAAGTGGCATTCCTTCCAGGTATTTTCACTATGCCATTCTCACAACTAGCGTAAGTTGCGTCTGTCTTAGCTAGCAGAGCAGCAAATGTGATTATCATAAGCATTATATTTGCTTTTGCTCCTTTTATAAAGTGGATTTCCCCTTTGCTTTGACGTCAATGTGATGATGTCAAGTGAGTCAGGCACCTGCTCGCATGCCACGAGCTGAGTGGAGCTAGGCTCTTCTAAGCTGTTCTCGAACTCTCTGATGACTTCGTATGCCTTGGTTTTTGCTGACCTGGGCGGAAGTATTCGGATTTGTTCAGATGTGTTCTCACGTGATGGGGATGCTTGTACATCATTGTCCGATGTATTTTCGCTACATCGAACTTCAAGGGCATATAGCTTGTTTAGAGGTCTCTGCAGGACATGTCCGTTTGGAGTAAGGACTTTAGCTGACCTCACCAGGCCATCGTGACTGACGGTTAGATCAACCACTTTCCCATACACCCAGCATCCTCGAGGCAACAACTCTTGTTCTATCAGGACGATTTCACCCTTTTCTGGGATCGACCTTGCTATGTGCCTACGCTGTTTTAGATAAAGCTTTTGCGATTCTCTAAGCAAGGTGAGGTACTCGCAACTCCATTTTGCCCAAAATTTGTTGGCAATCTGTTCAGAGTAGCTTAGCGCTTCCAAGGCTTGCTGCCTTGTTTTTATGTACTCCGTCTCATATAATGGGTCATCCGGGTCATTCAATGTTTTAGTATCTTGTACGGCAAATTTTACGTTTCCTTGAAGGAAATCGACCGGTCTTAATGGGATCTCCATTAAATCGGTAGTGCTTATCTTTGTAAGTAGTCGTGTATTGATAGTTGCTTCGATAGTAGCAACGACCGTGCACATTTGGCCAAAATTTAGTTTCTTTCGACCGATTGATTTGCGCATGCACCGTTTTACGGAACCGACCAGTCTTTCCCAGACACCGCCCATCCATGGACTAGCGGGAGGATTGAAAACCCACTGTATACCATTATCGGCACTATAGCTCATTACGGAATGCCCTGAGCTGTTGGAACTTGATAGTTCTTCGATTATCTTTGAGCCTAATCGAAAATTGGTTCCACAATCAGAACGAATTAAGTGAGGAACACCTCTTCTAGAAATAAACCGCACGAAGCAGTTCAGAAAGACTCCAGCGGACATGTCTTCCACTACTTCTAGGTGAACCGCTCTGGTCGTTAAGCATGTGTACAGACAGATGTACATGCTTTCGTCCGAACTTGATTTGAACGGACCGATAAAGTCACATCCCACATTTCGGAATGGTTTTGTTATCACCAACCCTATCTGCCGGTAGCGATGGCATAGCGGGTGGACCAAATGGTAGTCCTTGCCATCTTTTACAGACCGTGCAATTTCTTAGGTAGGTCTTAAAGGATCCAGACGCACGAGGGATCCAGTACATTTGCCTGGCCAGTGATAAGGTCTGATCCTTGCCACTGAATGTTATCATTGTGAATGGCTGTTAATACGAGCCTTGTTGCATCTCCTCTGTTTGGGAGATAGATTGGGGACTTCGAGTCCGCTGGAATGCATGCGTGCTGCATTCGCGATATATGCCTTACCAGTCGTTCGGCGGCCTAGCGGCCGCCTACGACTGGTTGGGGGCTTCGCCCCCAAACCCAGAGAATAGGACGCAATGGCCGCTACAGGTTTCCTACTCTTTCCTAGGCCTTCTGACCATTATGTTAATCGAGATGGATCGGCTGATCTTCCTCAACGTGATCCTCAAAAAATCGATAATATCGATCGATATCGATTGGTCGACTTCAGATTCGTGTTCAGCGACCTCGATTACCCCCAGGGCCGAAGTTTCGTGCCGCTTGAACGTCATCCTCAAAAAATCGATAATATCGATCGATATCGATTGGTCGACTTCAGATTCGTGTTCAGCGACCTCGATTACCCCCAGGGCCGAAGTTTCGTGCCGCTTGAACGCCATCTTCAAAAAATCGATAATATCGATCGATATCGATTGATCCGACTTCAGATTCGTGTTCAGCGACCTCGATTACCCCCAGGGCCGAAGTTTCGTGCCGCTTGAACGTCATCCTCAAAAAATCGATAATATCGATCGATATCGATTGGTCGACTTCAGATTCGTGTTCAGCGACCTCGGTTACCCCCAGGGCCGAAGTTTCGTGCCGCTTGAACGCCATCCTCAAAAAATCGATAATATCGATCGATATCGATTGGTCGACTTCAGATTCGTGTTCAGCGACCTCGGTTACCCCCAGGGCCGAAGTTTCGTGCCGCTTGAACGCCATCCTCAAAAAATCGATAATATCGATCGATATCGATTGATCCGACTTCAGATTCGTGTTCAGCGACCTCGATTACCCCCAAGGCCGAAGTTTCGCGCCACTTGAACGCCATCCTCAAAAAATCGATAATATCGATCGATATCGATTGGTCGACTTCAGATTCGTGTTCAGCGACCTTGATTACCCCCAAGGCCGAAGTTTCGCGCCACTTGAACGCCATCCTCAAAAAATCCATAATATCGATCGATATCGATTGGTCGACTTCAGATTCGTGTTAAGCGACCTCGATTACCCTCAAGGCCGAAGTTTCGCGCCACTTGAACGCCATCCTCAAAAAATCGATAATATCGATCGATATCGATTGGTCGACTTCAGATTCGTGTTCAGCGACCTTGATTACCCCCAAGGCCGAAGTTTCGCGCCACTTGAACGCCATCCTCAAAAAATCGATAATATCGATCGATATCGATTGGTCGACTTCAGATTCGTGTTAAGCGACCTCGATTACCCTCAAGGCCGAAGTTTCGCGCCACTTGAACGCCATCCTCAAAAAATCGATAATATCGATCGATATCGATTGGTCGACTTCAGATTCGTGTTCAGCGACCTCGATTACCCCCAAGGCCGAAGTTTCGCGCCACTTGAACGCCATCCTCAAAAAATCGATAATATCGATCGATATCGATTGGTCGACTTCAGATTCGTGTTCAGCGACCTCGATTACCCCCAAGGCCGAAGTTTCGCGCCACTTGAACGCCATCCTCAAAAAATCGATAATATCGATCGATATCGATTGGTCGACTTCAGATTCGTGTTAAGCGACCTCGATTACCCTCAAGGCCGAAGTTTCGCGCCACTTGAACGCCATCCTCAAAAAATCGATAATATCGATCGATATCGATTGGTCGACTTCAGATTCGTGTTCAGCGACCTCGATTACCCCCAAGGCCGAAGTTTCGCGCCACTTGAACGCCATCCTCAAAAAATCGATAATATCGATCGATATCGATTGGTCGACTTCAGATTCGTGTTCAGCGACCTCGATTACCCCCAAGGCCGAAGTTTCGCGCCACTTGAACGCCATCCTCAAAAAATCGATAATATCGATCGATATCGATTGGTCGACTTCAGATTCGTGTTCAGCGACCTCGATTACCCCCAGGGCCGAAGTTTCGCGCCGCCGACGTGTTCGGCACGTCTGCGGCTCGCCATGCACGGTTGCCGATGTGTTTGGCACGTCTACGGCTCGCCATGCACGGTCGCCGACGTGTTCGGCACGTCTGGGGCTCGCCATGCACGGTCGCCGACGTGTTCGGCACGTCTGCGGCTCGCCATGCACGGTTGCCGACGTGCTCGGCACGTCTACGGCTCGCCATGCACGGTTGCCGACGTGTTTGGCACGTCTACGGCTCGCCATGCACGGTTGCCGACGTGCTCGGCACGTCTACGGCTCGCCATGCACGGTTGCCGACGTGTTCGGCACGTCTACGGCTCGCCATGCACGGTCGCCGACGTGTTCGGCACGTCTGCGGCTCGCCATGCACGGTCGCCGACGTGTTCGGCACGTCTGCGGCTCGCCATGCACGGTCGCCGACGTGTTCGGCACGTCTGCGGCTCGCCATGCACGGTCGCCGACGTGCTCGGCACGTCTGCGGCTCGCCATGCACGGTTGCCGACGTGTTCAGCTGCCGCGCCCCAACTCAAGTGTGACGGACAGACACAGGCACACACGCACACACGCACACACGCACACACACACGCTTGCTGCTTTATATATAGTAAGGATAACGCCGTATTTGTCGCGGACAATTTGCATATTGCGGAACCTGTTGCTGAGTTCCTTCTCATTAATGTTCCTGTGAACATCAGCATGCAGTGTTGCAGCAAAATTCATGTCATTAGCGTCAATTTCAGTTTGGAGCCCAAACTGTGCGATCACCCCGATTAGGAGTGGCGATTGCCTTTTCTTATTCACTTTCGAAATGAGGTGGTGAAGGAACTTCCCAACACGTGCTATTGAGCGTAGGGCTGTAGACAGCCGGGAGAACCGTGAAAGGTCAAAGACATGCTCAACTGTGTGAGTACTGCTAGTGTGTGGAAGGCTAATTATTACTGGCCTGTCGCATTCCTCAACACTTCCGCGAGATTGAATCACGTCTATGGGTTTCAAAAGTTTGGACTTGAGTTCACCTTCTAACCAACGTGGGCCTTGGAGCCAGCTGTGGTCGAGAATTTGTTCATTTGACAATCCTCTTGTGCCAGCATCAGCTGGGTTGTATGCCGTGGGTACGTGGTAAAATTGTACCATCACGTTGTTTGTCTCAAGTTGCCCCTTTAGCTTGCGTATTCACATACACTGATTGGCAACGAACACAGGAAGCTTTCGTGAGGACTTTATCCAACACAGTGCTACTTCACTGTCTGTGACTACGTTAACTGTAGCTATTTTGGTGTTGACAGTCTTCTCAATGCTGACGGCTAATCTCATTGCTATCAGGATACCAAGAAGTTCCAAACGAGGAATTGTTTGCTCGTTCTTTTTTGGAGTCAGTCGACTCTTCCCGCACATGATTTGTGATACGGTATCACCTTCTTGTGATTGGATGAAAGCGCACGCTGATATCGCCACTTTACTTGCATCTGCAAACACCCAAAGGCGAGCGGTTCTGCTGTTATTAGTCGCCAAGAATGGTGATAACAGTCGCGGTACACTTAATATAGTGTTATTGACTTCACTGCATTGCCTATTCCATTTATCACGCAAGGAACTCGGCTGTTCCAGTCAAGATTAGATGAGAGGATCTCTCTCATTGTGGACTTCAAATGGATGAGAAGCGGGCTGATAATTCCCAACGGATCATAAATGGAGTTCAGCTGGCTGACTATATCACGCTTCGTAGGATCTTGTTTTAATGGAAACGTTGCCTTCACAGTGAACCGGTCGGTTATGGTATCATAGTCCACACCAAGATATGTTATCGACCCAGAAGGTAACCGATCATAGGAGGGGATCCTTGCATTAACGAGCTCAGAGTTCGAAACGTACTCTCTGAGATTCATTCCTATCCGAGCGAATAATGCTTTGGATAGTTCGTACTTCTGCAAAGTTTCCTCTACAGTGTTTGCAACTAACAAAATATTGTCAACGTAGAGATTTGAAGCGATTTCTGTTGCTAAGCTGCATTTTTGTGACTGCAGGTACGCAAAGATCGCCATGTTCAATATGCTTGGCGAAACTGTGACTCCAAAAGGTAGTCTAGTGAAACGGTATTCCACTATGTTGCCCTGGGTAAGAGGTAGGCTGGGCTGTTTTACCCAAAGGAATCGACACAGATCTTTGTGATGAGCAGGTATGCGAATTTGTGTAAACGCTGCTTCTATATCGCACAGCAGCACAAATTTGCTTAAACGACTTGCGATCAATATGTCGTAAATTTTGTTGACAAACGACTCGCCTTTATAAATAACGTCGTTAAGAGACTGCTCTCCTCTCTTTTTTGACGATGCGTCAAACACAATCCGGAGGGGGGTTTTCTTTGTTTCTCGCCAAACGCCTGAATGCGGCATGTAGTATTTGCCAACGGCGTTCATGTCAAGGTCGTATGTCCTTTCGATCACACCTTGGCTTTCGTAATCACTCAGTATCTTAGAGTACCACTGTTGCTGTGCAGTGTTTGCTTGAAGCTGTTTCTGCAGCGCGGCAAGCCTTTTGACTGCGACCCTGTAGTTGTCGCTCAGGTCACTTACGCTGTCCATTAGCGGGAATGGCGCCGTGATATACCCATTAGCAAAGGTAATCAATGAGGAGTACTCCTCAAAATACTTGAAAGCGCTATCGTCTTTCGTATTCTCCATTGGTTCGATACCTAGGCTTTCTAGTTCAAACATTCTTTGGATGTTATCACTATCTGAAATCTCCAATACAGATGTCATTGAATGCGACATGGCTGTGGAATCGGTTGTGTCCATGATACCGCGACCATAGATGGTTGGACCGAATACTGTTTTCGCAATATGCAGACCTGATGGAGTTTGTGTATCGGTCGTATTCGAAACTACTAGATCATAGTAGCGGTCTAGTCCAACAAGGATATGTGGCAGTTTGCGTTCTCCACGAACCTTTGAGTTCGCTATGAAGATCCCTTCATTTTGTAGAAATTCTTGATCAATTTCTGCTAACTTAACCGAAGGAAATCCTCCTTTTATGATTGGCTTAGTTTGAATAGCCAGGTTGATCTCTTTGCCGTGAGCGGTACATACTTTCAGAGATACTATGTGGCTTTCAAACTTCTCCGTATAACCGCCGATTCCTGACATAATGCAGGTTTCCGTAGTGGTTTTCGGAAGGCCAAGTCTTTCTGCTAGAGACTCTTGTATCACTGTCTTCTGAGCTACAGTGTCAAAGAAAAACAGTACTTTTTCAAGACTGCTGTCTTTATTATTCCACACGTTTCCTTCAGCTGTCATGAGAACTAGCTGTTCACTTCTGTTTGACAGATCAGGAAATGTAACCTCATTTCCAGTGTTCTGATTGGAATAGAGCGGTTGGTTTCCGCTCGAATGATTACGACGTGAGTCGATACCAGCGCTAGTGCGCTCTCTATTTGGTATCTGGGGCCTTTGAGCCGCCCTGTTATTGATATTACCGTTATGGTTATCATTTCTCGGCCACCGATTTGTTTGCGGTGGATTTAAGATTCCAGGGATCTGCCTGGACCGGTCTTGTGCCGTGCACACTGAGGGATGATGTGTGCTGCCGCACGTTGTGCAGTTGGACTTTTGACAGTGACTGCTGGAATGATTTGTTTGGAAACATTTCCAGCAAGCCCTTTTTTCCTTCAGGACTGCCCGACGCTGTTGGCGGTCGGTCATGGTTCTGCACACCATAGAATTGTGATTTGTCTTACCACAAAATATGCAGAGGACTGATTGACAGTGGCGCTGAGCCCTGTTGTCACGTTCTTTGTACGAGTAGGTGGAACCTAGTCGTTGTTCCACATAAGCCTTGGCGCAGATTTTTTTTCTAGCGCATCCAGGAGTTCCTCGATTTTGAGGGTATCGGTGCTTTGATTTTTAACGAGGATGTCTCGCACAATTTCGTATGGAAACTTCTGTAGTATAGTTTCACTCCACATGGGATCGCACGTGTCCCGAATGTCGTACCCAGCTGACACTATTTGGTTGACTAGGGTTTTTATTGTGTCAAAGCATTCTTGACAACTATGTCCTTGCTTTGACGCAGGTCGCAAATCGAATAGTTTTTGCACTATCGTTGATCTATTTGTTGGTTTGTTTCCAAACCTTTTGGTTACGGTATCCACCATCCACTGATAATTATCGGGTATGGGTTTTATACCTCTAATCACCTTCTCTGCTGGACCTTTGAGGCTTTCTTTGAGCAGGGCGATTTTTTCAATAGTGGAGATCTCACAATTGTCGTGTACTAGCGTTTCAAATACCGCCCAGTACTCGGGAAACTCTTCTGGGTTTCCATTAAACTCTGGTAGTTTTACTGATGGTACCCTCACTGATCGTGAGCCCCTTGTCAGTTGTGCGGCACTACTGCCTTGTTCATTGATGAAGTTGGAATCTCCGTCATTGAGCTGGGGTGCACCTGGATGTGATGCTGGTATTCTCAGCCTTAACTGTATCTTTTGCAGTTCACTTTTGGCATATGCTATCCGCGATTCAATGTTGCAAGCGAATGATGTATCTTTTTTCAACACTTCCGAATATTGAGATTCTTTATCGAACTCTTCTATGTCTGCCAACATTTCTTTTTGCTCAGATTTTGACTTTGTGGAATGATAAAATTCCTCCATTTTGTCAATTTTGCTTTGCATTGTTTCGCTCGCCAATTTTACTTGGCTTAGACATGAGCTAAGAAGCACTGAATTAGCTGTGCATTCTTCTTGACGTTTTTTATCGTCATCAGGGTATACGATCTTCTGCGTATACGCTTTATACTTGGCGAAAACCTCTTTAATGGCTTCTGCGCTAGCCAGTATCGCTTTCTTGTGGAAGAAGAGCGACATGTTTTAGACTATTCTGTTTTGTTTGAACAAAACAGATAATTTAGGGCTGAGATAGCTCCAAGGACTGGCTAGGCCAACCTCTTGCGCAGCTGCTGTTGGGCAGATCACGGAATTTAGGGCTGTAGTAGCACCAAGGACTGGCTAGGCCAACCTCTTGCGCAGCTGCTGTTGGGCAGGGCACGGAGTTAGGGCTTATTAGCACCAAGGTATGGAAAAATCCCAACCTCTTCTCGCACAAGTGCAAGGTGTGAAGCAAACTAGTTGCTTCGAAAAGAACAAGTTAGACTAGGCTAACTTCTTGGCTAGATTTAGCCGATGCACCAGAAATGTCCTGGTTAAGAGCGTATGGAGCCAGAATACTCCTATTGCTCTGACGTGCAATAGGAGTATTCTGGCTCCTTATGCGTACCTCTGTGAGTGTGATGGCTCCACAAGAAGGTTTATTACAGGACCGTAGTGGTCAGTGGTAGAATATGTTGATGTATACCACCAATCCTACAGACACAGGCGTGGCCTCTTTCTATCAGGCGAGGTCACGCCAAACAAACATTTATGACAGACTTCTCGTTATGGAGTGTCAGATAAGCACCCATGGAGAAGAGATAAGTACCTCTGGACTAGGATGAAGAGAGGGGGCCGACAGTTCTGGCGGAATGCCAGAACACACACCAACGCAAACACTCACTTTGCGTTTGGTAGAATACGAAGGGCCAACATACCGTGAGCTGCTGTCTGATGGCAGGACGGTCATCGCTTCCATATACGTTAATCAGCTTCATAATTTGGATGCAATGCGAGAAAAAAGGCGAAAAAGATCAAGTGTTCACCTGTTGCACGACAACGCATGTCCTCACGTTGCATCGACAACCTGAGAGAAGATAGCCGAACTTGGCTGGCACCTGGTAGCCCATCCACCATATTCGCTGGGTCCTTCCCCATCGGGCTACTATCTGTATGGACCGCTGAAGCATCATTTGAGAGGGAAAAATTTGAAAGGTATGATGACCTCAAAATGGCAGTCGACAACTTCTTCAAGTCGCAATCCGCTGATTTCTGGACGAAAGAATATTAGGAGGGCCCATCGTAGAGACGTATCTTAGCTCCAGATTCACGTCCTTGAACAGTGGCGTCGTTCACGGTATGGAATTTACTGCATGATCTGCTGTAAAACCTCATTGCTTAAGGTTAAACCCCGGTGTAAACGCTAGCCGTAGTTTCTTGACCGAATGTGTGCCGGCTTCTTGCCGACTGTTTCACTCCCTGAGATATTAACCCGGACTAAACCGGTTGGCACGGCAGTACACTAGTTAAACTACAAATATTTATTAACAATAAAATACTCGAACACAACAAAAAAATGTCCTTCGGGAAGACGGGGATAGGGAGAAGAGCGACGACCCCCCTGAGATTGGCTCCTTATATACCCGTTTTCGCGCCCACACAGGGCGCGAGATCAGCGTTCCGAGAGATCAATGACGGGACATCTCCCCCCCCCCCCCCTCACTATGCGAGCGTCCTCGCTCGCGATGATGAGCTTAAAAGTAGGGACGGTTTCGGCCGTAGACTCCTTTCCTATTGCGACTTCCTTGATGCGACTTTCCACCTCGGTACTGTGATCGTTGCCCATAGTGAAGGCTTTGTCCTTGCTCTCGTCCACGCCACGGTCCATTGTTCTGTCTCCAGGGTTTGAAGCGAATCCCATGTTCCTGCAAGGGAATGCGTTCCTCGGCTAGTCCTTTCTTCATTTTGTACGCAAAATTGCGACTAGCCACTTTCGCTCTCATCGTAAAGAGAGGCTTCGGGACATTTCCTTCGATAACGGTGTGCAGTCTTTCGAAAAACGCCTTCTCCGAGACACATGGATAGGGTTCCTCCGATTGTTTGTGGTCACCCATGCTGGCGCACGGTTCACACATTTGCGGGACAGCTCCGAACATGATTTTTACGTTGTTTGCTGCCGTCACCGCGATGTCCCGAATGACGTTGAAGGCATCCACCGTTCTTTGGCGATTTAGTTCCCACGCCGTGTCGCCTCTGGGGCCGCCGATTGCAACAGCTACCATGCCTTGACGCACCAACGCTGCCATTTTTGAGGCAAGGTTCATCCAGTCCTTTTGATCAAGCGCCACGTCCGATGTCGGCGACACGAATATGCAGACTTCCCAATTTTCCTTCTTGTCCAAGGCACTGCGAACATCCAGGATTGAGTCGTAAAATAGTAGCTCCACATTTTCCGCCTTTTCGATGACTCGTTCGCATGATCTGAATCCAATAGGTAGCGCGATAATCGAAGGACGCAGGCCTCTTTCCATCGGAATTTCGTCCCACGAATGTGCTTGTGCGAATCTGGTGCCGGAGTTTGCAAGATCGTTAAGTTGCGACACATCGATATTGAAACCGCCATTCTCCGTTAAAGAGACGTCGCTTCCATCGTGTCTTAGAAGAGCCTTCAGCACGTGCTCGCATTTCCTCTTGAAGAAAGTGTAGGCCTTCTGAACGCCTGTTTCCGTGACGAATACATACGACTACTTCTGCATTAAATAGCGCTTCCTGTCGAGGTCGGGTTCACTTTCGAAGATGGACAGTAGACGAGCCAACGAGAAGATATGTGTGAACGGGATCGAGCGGAGGGCCTCGTGACAATCAGGTACGACATAACCGAAAGTCTTATTTCTAATGGAGCAGTGAAATTCGTCTTCTGCGTTTCCAGGTGCATACCGCGTATCTGGACACATGAAAAACAGGCTGAGTGCGTGGTTGTCACCGTCGCTTCCATCGACCGACGCTCTGAAAGAATCACCATTGATCGCCATATTTTGATGCTTCGCCTTATACATCTTCCTTTTTGTCTTATTAAGAACAGGATCATCATCAATTTGTGGCGGAACTTTTATTAACATGTCGAATTGCACTCCCAGAGGTTCGCAGTCTCGGTTGATGTCAGTTACTAGCGCAGAGTTCTCACTCGTCTCAATAATCCGGTATGGGCCATCCCAATCGCTAACAAACTTGGGATATTTGCCTACCGCTTTTCACGTGGAAGTTTAACGTACACCCTATCACCTACGCGAGGGAACTGTTTTGAATATACATTATGCTTCTCATCGTATTTCTTTTTCATCCGCTCTCGGTAGTCATTGTTGAGTTCTCTAGCGCTTTCATGAGCTAAATTAATGCTATTTAGCAGCTCATATTTGTAATCATCGTAGTCCAAATGGTTCCAGGTGAGCTCCTGTTCCGGAATACCATTCGATGGACAGTTAGGCTCGAACGCATGTAACAAATAGAATGGGCTTTCACCCGTAGCATCGTGTGGGACCGAATTGTAGGCAAACACCGCCATTGGCAGTAGCGTGTCCCACTCTGCCGGTATTCTTGTTTTCTTTGCCAAAATCTTGGACAGTGTTCCAATGACTCGTTCTGTCACTCCGTTCTCTCTGGGATTGTAACCCTTTGTCACCGACTGCTTTATGCCCGTGATGCTACAAATCTCCGTTAGAACTCCATTAACGAACTCAGTGCCCTGATCGGAGTGTAATACCTTGGGCCATCGACAACCATCGCATATCCAACGTTCGAAAAGAGTTCGCGCAATTGTGGACGCCTTTTTATCTGGAACTGGGTATGCTCCGGCAAACTTAGTAAAATGATCCACAACTACAAGGGCATAGCAAATCCCTTTCTCGGATAGACCGAATTCTACCAGATCGATTCCCACGAACTCATACGGTGCCGATGCCGTTACAGGCTTAAGAGGCGGTGTAATTCGTTCGTGGCTGTTCAAAAGGAAACATTTCTTGCAGTTCTTTGTCCATTTGATCACATCTTGGCTCATTCCATTCCAAAACACCTTTTTACTTAAGTGCCTGTTCACTTTTCTGGCATTAAAATGGCCTGCCATGGCGCCATCATGCGCTTCATGCACGACATTTTCCCTCTTTGATTTGGGGACTACCGATACTAGGTCTCCACCCTTAGTAACCATCTTCAGCTGACCTTTCTCAATCAGGAAGTTCGCAGCCCTATATACTGTCCTTTCTCCTGGCATTTTCACGGCCATTTCTGGATTGTTCCCTTCAACTGCCTCTATGATAGTCTTAAAGGTCTCGTCCTTTCTTAGCTCCGATAACCACTCGTCATTATCTTCTTCGACTGCACACACTATTGCTTCATGCTCCGGGCATACGGAAACTTCGTATTCGGAGGGCGTAACTCCGCGAGACAACGCGTCCGCCACAGCGTTAGCTTTGCCTGCCACATACTGCACTTCCAAGTTGTACTTTTGCTGTTGCAGCGCCCAACGCAGAATTCGAGGTGACACGTTAGACTGCTTGAATAGACTTGTCAGCGGTTTATGGTATAGACGAAAGTTCGGGACCCATATACAAAGAAGTGGAATTTCTTTAAAGCAAATACTACGGCCAGAGCTTCGAGGTCAGTGATGTGATAGTTACGCTCTGCTTTCGACAATCCCTTCGATGCAAAATAAATGGGATGGACTAAACTGTCTTCTCCTTTTTGACATAATACTGCTCCCAGCCCATATGTCGAGGCATCAGTGAATATTAGGAAGGGCTTCTCACCAGTAACCGCATCGTTCACGTTTGGATGAACTAGGATAGGACTCTGGCTAAGAGCTTGCTTCAGCTCTTCAAACGCCGATTCTTCTCTACTTGTCCACCTCCAACTTTGCTTCGGGCTTGTAAGCTCGTATAAGCTTCCAGCGATTTTTGAAAACCTCAAGATGAACTTTCTATAGTATGAAGCCATACCCAAAAAGGTTCGCAGCTCTCCTACATTTCTGGGTGCTGGGTACTCTTTGATTTTCTTCACCTTTTCCGGGTCAGTGCGGACGCCATTTTGGTCTATCACATGCCCAAGGAAGCTTAGCTCGTTCTTCACCAGGGAACATTTTTGTGGCTTCAGTTTTAGGTTAGCTTTGATAGCACTGAGTACCATTTCGAGAACTTCGAAGTGCCTTGCCAAAGTCTTCGTTGCTATCAACACATCGTCAATGTATACAAAAAACCTCCTTGTCCTTAATGCCCAAGTCTCCAATTATTAAGTCCATCATTCTCTGAAATGCCGCTGGACTTGTGGAGAGGCCGAAAGGTAACACTGTGAACTGGTAAAGTCCTTCGCTGGAAGTGAATGCACTCCTTTGCTTCGCTTCTTCGGAAAGCCTGATTTGCCAGTACCCTGCTGCTAAATCCAATGTTGAGAAAATTGCGCCGCTGAGACTTTGTAACATTGAATCGACTGTGGGCAGAGGGTACGCATCCTGCTTTGTCACTTTATTTAGTGCGCGATAGTCTATGCAAAGTCGTAAAGTGCCGTCTTTCTTACGTACCAGCACCACCGGCGACGTCTACTCGGGTGAACTTTTCTCAATTATACCTCTCTCTAGCAAATCGCTTATTATGCTTTTAAACTCTTGCCGAGCTCCAAGGGGAATAGGGCGCGTTCTCTGTCTTATAGGTTTTGCATCGCCTGTATCAATCTCATGCTGTACCATATCTGTTTGTCCCAGCTCCCTGTCACTCAGTGCGAAAACATCCGTATACCTTTTCAGCACTGATTCCAGCTCTGGAGCTATATCTCCGTTCTTTGCTAAGATACTACACAGTGCCTCAATTCGACTGCCTGCGAACTCTTGAGGGGAAATACCACTGTCCAGCATATCCGAGTCGTGAGGTGCCATTTTTACCGGGATGACCTCATCCTCCGCGAACTCGCCTACAACCAGTCCTTTTTGAAGAACCATGGCGTCATCCGCTGCGTTCACTACCGGTATCTTCACCGTTCCATCGTTGGCTACCTGACAGCAACCATCAGCCACAGCTTTATGTGCTGACCACAACATCTTTACGCCCGGGGTTCCTTCCACTGTGACTGTCTTCATGGCGCCTGAAGGGATGAATGTTCGCTCCCTCACTACAGCCGCGGTCTTTGCTGATCCTATCCGTGCGCCAGAGTCATACCCGAGCCGATTGTCAGGAACTTTGAGTTGGATTCCAAAAGTATCGAAGGCATTCGTACCCAATATAACTAATCGATCTGATCCTTGGCCTACATGAAAGGACACTTCCTTCGTTTCATTGTTATATGACACAGCCATCGTTATTGTATCTATGAAATGCATCTCATCACCGGAGGCGTTTCGCACCACCGCCTTTATTCCGGGAATTCGTGTAACGTATGCATCAATATCTATCCCCCTATTACGCGCCTCCTTGAAGACTTGCATCGGGATAATCGATATCTCTGATCCCGTGTCTAACAGGGCTTCTACCTCCATAGTCATTAGGCAAATGGTCACAATCGATTTCCTTCCAAACAGTCCCGCTGTTTGTTCCTGAAACTTGACCACTGAGGTGGTACACAGGTATGAGTCTATCGCTGCAGAGAAAGATCCCTGTTGGTGCTGCACTTGGCTTTTTCTTAACGAAGGTTGTGGTTTATCCGCTGCAGCTGCCTCTCTTTTAGGCAACCGACACTCACGTATTTTATGGCCAGGTTTCCCACAGTTGAAGCATTTTACTGCATTCCTATCTCGGGAACCGTTAACCGGTGTTGTAGGATCGCCTCGTATCAGTGGACCCGCTGGGCGAGCTGTTTCCCTCGTGGGTAGCCCTGGCTCCGCTGTGGCATTTGCACTTGGATGAAACCTGCCCTGCGCCCTTTCCCCTGTTAGTGGCGTATTCTGATACGTGCGAATGGCTTTATGACGCGTTCGATCTTGATGTGCCCGTGAAGCGATGTTACTAGCCATTTCTCGGTTTCTTTCTAACCTTATCGCTACTTCCTTCACTTTCTCGTACACGTCTGCCCTAGCAGATGTCTCAAGCGCCTCTGTAATACAGTAGCTACCCTCCCAGTGCGCTAGCTGTCTAAACAAAATCTCAGCTTTCTGAAGGGATACCACTTCCGATGGCGCATCTGGATAAGCCTTCGCTGCAAGTTTTTCCAACGCGAGACAAAAGTCCATCACCGACTGTCCTTCCCTCAAGGAAAACGTAGCTAGCTGGGTGATTGCCTTGACACATGAGCTGTTGCTATCAATTTTCAGTCGGGACTTCATTGCATTTATAATATCATCAAAAGATCCCTCTTTGATGTGGCAGGGCAGTGTGTCATACATAGTCAACGCATCCTTCCGGAGTAGTCCCTCAAACAGTTGGATTCTACTTTATCATCCCAGATCGAGTTGGGGTATTTTATATTAAAAGCGTTGACGAACCGCTTAAAACTTTCATTCTCTTTGCCGAAGAACGGCGCCACTTCTAGGAGCGCATTAAGTTTCATGTATTGTAAAAATGGGTTGTTGCCCGCTTCTCCCATGGACCAGTCATCGTTCTTCTTATTGTCTAGCAAAACTGCTTGCTCACCGATGGCCGACGTAGTGTCCCTTGAGTTGCTGTAGCCTCCGCTGTGCGATGGACAACAACAGTCGCGGGTCGTTGTTGTCCATCGCACAGCGAGCACGGTTCTCGAGCACGGAGGGGTCGAGTCCTGAAACACTTGCCTTGAGTTTCTATTTATTTCATTGCCTATGTCTCTGAACCGCTGCCAAACTGGTATATGGGAGCTCGACTCACCATTACGCTCGGCTAAAACCGCGGCAGGGCCCGAACCCCTTCCGTCGCCCATGTGCTCCATCCTGGTTGACAGCTCCTTCATCTGCAACATGCTAGTATTCAACTTCTCTTCCAGTGATTTGATCGTTTTGTTCTGCTCGGAAACCAGCTTAACTAGGCTGCCTACTTTCTCCACTAACTCGTCACCCGAGCAGTTCATTAGAGCTGTGAGGGTTCCCAGCGCCCCTTTATTTCGCATGGCCTCATCCAAAAATTGTTCCAGGGTCTGAATTTTTAACAACCCGGCCAATTCCAATAGCTCCAGGACCTCCTTATTGGTGGCGGCATCCTCCGCCCTCACTTCCTTAGAGGCTGCTTCTTCTACTACATTTTTGATGCACTCGGATGCCAGCGCGATTTCCTTTTGGACCGCTCCCGATACTTCATTCCTAACTGGGTCCGATGTTCGCATGGTCCTACTCAGCGCCTTGTCGCACTCAATCGATATTTTACTTAAAAATTTTTGCATCCTTTTTACGACATTGTCGCATCCATCACTTATCCTCACCTCCGTATCTGTTGGGCCATCCCGCTGCCCGCATGCGTCGCCAAGCAGCATTTCCTCTGCGTAGTCATCGATTGAGCGGGCCATATCTGCAATTGTTCTATTACTATATGTGCACTCCGCTCAACAACCAAAATTTACGACGCGACGGCGGCTCAGACACGATCAAATGTAGAGGAGCTGACGGAGTGTTCAACTGATCACCTAATCAATCGATGCCACTCTCTCCGTTCCACGCTTCACTCACTCTCGCCTGACACTCAGCTCAGTCGCCTTCTCACTTGGACCGCTATGGCCTGACCACTCCTACGTGCTGAGATACGATCCCTAGTATGTGAACTAGATCGGGGAGCCCGACCGGCGTCACCCTTCTGTGCTCTATTGACTCCTCTGAGCTGTTTCAGAACGGGAGCTCCAACTCACCGCTCACTTCTTACCAAGGGGAGCTCTCTACTTCACCCTTAAGTCCTCTGAAAAGGAGCAACTGCTTTACCCTTCAGCTCTTCTTTTATCTCCTGAGCTATCCTCGAACGGGAGCTCCGACTCACCGTTCAGTCTCTGCCGAAAGGGAGCTATTTGCGTCACCCTTCGATCTACCGTACCTTCTCAAGGAGCCGGATTGGCCCCCATGTGCCGGATTCTTGCCGACTGTTTCACTCCCTGAGATATTAACCCGGACTAAACCGGTTGGCACGGCAGTACACTAGTTAAACTACAAATATTTATTAATAATAAAATACTCGAACACAACAAAAAAATGTCCTTCGGGGAGACGGGGATAGGGAGAAGAGCGACGACCCCCCTGAGATTCTCCTTATATACCCGTTTTCGCGCCCACACAGGGCGCGAGATCAGCGTTCCGAGAGATCAATGACGGGACAAATGCCCAGCAATTGCGTCTGCCTAACCATTAGAGATGCCTTTCAAATACACATTGCTAAACACGGCGTGATAAAAAAAAACGTTCTGTTGTCAAGCCGTGATTAAAATGTAGTTTGAAAGTGAGAAAAGTGAACACGTATTCTGTGATGGTATGGTGTCACAACGTGACAATAGAAAGCTATTGATTGACCAGACGTTCAGCGGCCTAGCTGCCGCCAAACGTCTGGTAAATCCCGAGAAGAGAGCAACCCCCTATCTTCCTCCTTCATTCTATAGGCCTTCCTATAGTAAGAAAAACTGATTTTACTATACAGATTAGTGCAGTCGGATGTGGTAGGGCAGAATTTTCACTGCGCATATGAAGCCCATCCACCCTCCATGCACGCGATTTATTCTCCGAACCGCTCGTTCTCTACGTTGAGAAACAGGTAGTGAGAGTCACAATCCGGTGCTTAATCAGCAAAATTATAATTAAAATTAATCGGTATTGGTCGACGCCGCTTACTGTCCGACGGCAATAATACTCCTCGAATCCCATGGTCACTCTCTCTACCCCCCCCCCCCCCCCCCCCTCCCGAACTACTTCCTTCCTATGTGCTGGCAAAGAAACGGAGTGAGGCTCAAGCACGCACATGTAACACTGAGTACCGATTCACGTATCACTACGTTGCCACGACGTCTATGACACTCCTGCACTCTGACACACGTGCCACGACTTCTGTAAGCCGTCTTCAGAAATCCGACACACACTGAACGATGTTGGGGAAAAATGCTGGTCCCCCCCCCCCTTATTCACGCTCCCCCTCTAATGGTCTCCCTTTGTTGGTCCTCTCCTATTGGTCGCCCTTACTCGGAATCCGCAAGGCACATGTCAAGCAAGCTACTGTTTAGCTGCTTGGTTATATAGAAGCTGCTTATATAAAGCTTCGCAACGAAGGTAATCACGTTTTCTGAAACTTCTTTTTCCTGTATCGTTATCTACTTCTAGTGGTAAGTCCGCACAAACGTGATTTTTGCTACCACTCAAATGAAAATAGTCACCTGAGCGGGGCGAGGGTTCTTCTTACAACAGCGAAATAGGTAATAGGAAATAGGTCGCTTTTTTTCGAAATGAGCTCAAGGCAGTTCTTGTAGCTAAAATAGAGATTATTTTATCAAAATTCAAGAAGATATACACTCCTGTAGGACAGGCGATTTATAAAATCTCAAAGAGAGTCGTAGAATTTTTCAGACAAAACTTTTACGTTACTTTTACGTTCTATGAGGGTGCGCAGCTTGATTTGGAAGACGTCTCTTGTGGCTAGGTTCAATATGATTTCATAAGTATTTAGTTCGCTTTGAAAAGTGTTTAGCCTTTGAAAAGTTTTCAATTTGCTTTGAAAGGAGTCCAGCTTGATTTGAACAGTGTTAGGTTTGACATGAAAATGTGGTGTAAATGACGCTTTCAAGTCGCGAATTACGTTTTTGGGTAGCGTTTTCGTTGAAAACTTGCGTAGGAGCCACTATTGAACGGCGGGGATGAAATCGATCATAAACGGCTCACTGCTTTCGTATCCAGAAGGAAATGGATTTTCTGGGAGAGTGCTTTCTCGGAAACAAAGAATTTTGTCCGATATGAACATGAAGACGATTTCCTTAAAATCAACCAAGTGTCCATTAATCCTTTTTCGTGCCAATGGAAGACTACGTGAGGACTAAGTTATTAAATGACGCATTTCAGTGGGACTGGTCTACGCCTTCGGAAGAGATGTACGCGCTGCTAGCGAAGGCGACGACGGGATGTTTGAGAATACACTTTCGTAGACGCGATGTCGCTCGAAGGATCCTCGAAACAGTTCGTCTCAAACCCAACGCCCGAGTGGCGCTCGATGAGCGGTCAAAAGGGCTGGATAAGTGAGTTCGATATTGGTATAATCTCACCTGTTTTATCTGTTGACCCGTTATCATCGTGTTGCTCATTGTGCCAGGAGAGGCTTGGGACGTGCTCGGGAACTGAGAGTGATTGACCGTAGTAGCCCCATCTTTATGCGAAAAAGAGAGGCTTCCGAGTGCCCTAATTACCGAGCGATCAAACTGATCTTATACACGATAAAGATCTAAGAAGGACTGGTTGACTTGAGGATGAGGGAAATGGTCCCCATCTCCCAGGAGCAGCAGGCTTCTTGCCGGAAAGACCGTCACAGACACCATCTTTATTGCTCGTCAATTGATGGAGGAATATCGGGAGAAATGAAAGCCCTGCTTGCTAGCATTCCTGGATCTGGAGAAGGCCTTCTACAGCTATCCTGGGCAATGCTCTGGAAAGCTCTTCGGGAGAGGGGTGTCCCGGAATATCTGATCACGGTCATAGAAGACATGAACAAAGGCTCAAAAGTGGCGATATGAACTCCGCACGGGATGACAAGGAAGGTGGATATAACAGTATTGCAATATCTTCTTGCTGACACTTGACTGCATAGTGAACAACTTTGAGAGGGCCCTCTTAGGGCCATCCTCTACGCGGAGGATATCGCTGTTTTATTTAAGAATTCAATTCATATTTCATCTGTAGCTTGTGCATTAATTCTGGTCTAGAAGTATGTGCGCTTATTGTGTTTCAGTAATGGAAAAAGTTCTTGTCTTGTTAGTTACGATAAAGCCAATCATTTTTCTGTCTACGCAAACCCAACATTTTTTTGTTACTATAATTTGAGAATTTGAGAAGAAAATTGAACAAAAACATCAATAAACAAAGTTCTTCCCAAAACTCCCCCGTCCACTCAAATGAGTGGACACCGTCCGTCGCGCCCTCTCCGCTGTCCACTCATATGAGTGGACATGGTCGCGATTGTGTTAAAGGCTTAAAAGTTAAAAACACACTACTGCTTGCGAAAAATGCAGGTATTCTAAAAATACTATTCGACTATTTGAGAGTTTCTAATATTGGTGCTAGTGAAGCTTTTGAAGACGTTTGACACTCATATGAAAGCACAGGGTACCGAAATTTCTGTGGCGTGCAAATGGTCGAGATTGCGCCATGCTCCCGCCTAAAACGTTGCATTTCAGACTCAGTTGATTGTGCATAGGTTTACTGCTCGTTAAAATCCTGTTACTACTTGTACTACTTGGCCACACTAACCTGTGCTGTGCCTCTTTTAACGTTTAGAAATTGACAACTACGTGAGAGACATTAGACATGACAGACATGTGAGTTTATTGAATGCATAATTTATCGCTTTCGCTACCGCTCTAATAACCCTCTCTACATATCCAAGCCCATAACAAGAGTCAGGCCCGGTTCTAAGCTTTTCTTCGAAGAGAAGGAGTTTATCATGAAGTGCCACTGGAAGTTCGAAAACACACTCGAAGGGCATAGGCGATTCAGCGACACCCTGTAAGGAAGGACCGATTAATAAACATAACCTCGACCCCCTGGACGCACTGCCTCCAGGTGGTCGAGGTCTTATGGGAGGGCAATGAAAGACTATATGTGTTCAGAGACCTCGATTACCCCCAAAGCTGAAGTTTCGCACCGCTTGATTGACATTCACGAAGAATCGATATTTTGATCAATATCGATTGATGGCGATCGAAGTTATCAAAGCGAACTTCAGATTCTATTCAGCGAGCTCGATTACCTCCATGGATAAAGTTTTGGAACGCTTGAATGAAATACACAAAAAACACATACACAACCCTTTTATATAATAGGATAGGACATCAACTTCGCGATTGAGTTCTGCGTAGAATGGTTGGCTTGGAGACATGTCCCCAACGGTGTGATACACACAATTTTTTCTTCAAAAAAAGAGCTCCTCTAGAAGGTATTTGGATGACGTAGTTGAATTCTGTGTGAAGTTCTCCATGTTCGACTGTCATGAAACCTGGGCATGTCTGAATTGTTTCAATACTTCTGTGCCACGCAGGTTTGATATGATGGAACGTTTACTTCGGCCTGACGTTTCGACAATTTCGTCGTTTTCAAAGGCCTGAAAGAAGTTCGAAGCCTAAGATCAGGAACTCATCTCGGCAAAGACTTAGGGTTCCAACTCAGCCAGTTTCAACGAATTCCTAAGAGCGCCAAGGTGAATCCTACTGAAGCAAACCGAACCCATCGTTGTTCCACCAGTACAGAGTGAAAGCTCAGTTATTGGACCACCATAGAGCAAATGAGACCTACCAAGTATAAATCTGCAGTGATGTTGAGCTACAGAAGTACTTGGTCTTGGTCTCATATCCCACACAACGGAATGAACGGCAAAAAGTCACTTGTGATCGAAATGCACTCGTTTCGGTTGTTCATCGTTGGGTTTCGTTCTCGAATCCAAAAAGCCTCTAGAGTCTTTCTGGCTCCAATCTCACTTTCACATATCAACACAGTGCACTTTATACTAAAATCGTCTCCACCGTGGGCTTCCTCTCGGTGTTTACCGAGTGGGGTTAGTAAGCTCCGCTTCTGCTTTCCAGTTAGATGTTCTCTGATGCGAACACTTAGTACCCTCCCTGTTTCACCTATGTATAGCTCGCCACAGGTTAAACACTGAAGTTGGTAAACAACGCCCTTCTGCGCACAGTCTCCACTCCTTCCATACGGGCAAACCACGCAGTCTCTCATTATGCATGAGCGATCGTAAAGCCTATTGCGAACTAGGAGCCGTTTTATATTGCTTCCTGGTATATTAACCAGCACAACTTCATCGTCCAAGTTTGCTCGCATTAGGCAGAGACGTATAGCTGCCGTGATTTCGTCAGAAATGAAGGGCAGTTGGAGACATACTTTGTTTTCCCGCGCATTTCCACCAGGTCTGTTTCCCATCCGGCCACTTCGTTGTCTTGGTTCGTACCCATTGAGACGCGCAATATTGGAGGCCAGCAAGCGTGACTCCCCTCGCTCCTCATGTCCGGTGCACACACCCACTGCCGTTCTGTACATGTTGCGGAGCACAGCATGTTTGACTGCAAGAGGGTGAGCGGATTTTGCATGGACTATGATGTTCTTGGAGCTGCCTTTACGATACCATTTCACATTAAAAACGCCGTTTGATACCCTAACCTGAGTGTTCAGATAAGGTAGCCAGCCTTCACGCGGAGTTTCTCGGGTGAACTTTATGTACTGAGATTGTGCATTGAGGATGTTGAACAACTTATCCATTTCGAACTGAGTTGTCGTTATTATACAACAGTCATCAATATATCGACAGTACATTATGGGATGACGCTCCAGTACTGGTTGTTCAATTCTGCTCATAAAGCAGATCGCCAGGGTTGGAGCTAAACGCTGTCCCATTGCAAGTCCTCTACGCTGCGAGAAATATTTCCCGGACCACTTGAACACATTGCACTTCAAGCATTCTTCTACCAGCACCATTATGTGTGATTTGCTCAAACCAAACGTAGTAATTCGTCCTTCATGCTCATCTAGCATCTCTGAAAGTGCTTGTAGAGCAGCGTTGTTATCTACGTTGGTATACAACGCAGTGACGTCAAATGATTCAATCACACAATTTTGCTGAAGAGTGCTAGATCTTAAGCGATCCAGAAACTGTTCCGTGTTTATCAGATGTGATGGTATGAAGCTGAGAAGCTGACCGATAATTTTGTTAAGGAACCAGGAGATTCGGTCGGTCGGTCCGTCAACGCAGCTTATGATGGACCGGATTTTGTATGCGTCTGCCCTCAAAGAGTTTCTGTCTTCTTCAGACAATTTATGCGTTTTGACCAGATGATAGAAAACAGGGCAAGTAGGCGTGTCCAGCTTCAGCCTTTGGATAAATCGCTTATCTAGGCCAGCCGATTCACCTACAGATTTCCAAGCAGCGTTTAGCCTGTGGCATTGCATATGAAATTGTCTCTCTGAAGATTCCGCATACACCGTATGGTCAGCGAGGTGGTGCTCTGATATCTGCCGATCAAGGAGTCTCGGACAAATCACGAACTCTCCACCTTTATCACTTACAGAGAGTCGTATTTCATTGCGAGCTATTAGGTCACGCACTTCCCTAAGTCCTTCCCACTGCTCATTTGTCAAATTCGTGGTTCTATCGCGGCTGTGCCGGAGGAATACGCGCAGTACCTCCGCTGACAGAATCCTGAATTTGGTATCAACTTCTGGAACAGGGTCGTACTCCTTATAGAAAGACCGTGGGAATGGAATGGGAGATAGCATATTTCGCAAGGACCCCTCGTTTGCACGAGGTTCAGGGTTGTTTCTAGCTTTCGCTCTAAGCTGGTCTTTTAGCTTATGTAACCCGCCCACAATTTTCATGCCGAGATTCATTCGGAATAAGCAACTCGGGTCGATATGTAATCTTCCGGAAGATCATCCCAGGATCCTTGCTATTTACCGCTCAATCTTGGGAGTCGATGATTGTTGTGCTTTATGAGCAGAATTGAACAACCAGTACTGGAGCGTCATCCCATAATGTACTGTCAATATATCGATGATTGCTGTGTTATAACGACAACACAATCCGAAATGGATGAGTTGTTTAGTATCCTTAACACACAATCTCAGTACATCAGGTTCAGAGAAGTCCCATCTCAAGGTTGGCTACCCTATCTGAATACTCAAGTTAGGGTGTCACACGGCGAATTTAATGTGAAGTGGTACCGCAAAGGCAGCTCCAAAAATATCATCGTCCATGCAAGATCCGCTCATCCTATGGCTGTAAAACGTGCGGTACTCCGCAACATGTACAGAACAGCAATAGGCATGTGCACGGGACGCGAGGAGCGAGAAGAATCATGTATGCTGGCCTCCCAAATAGCTAGTCTTAATGGGTACGTGTCAAGACAACGGCGAACTGACCGAGCACGACATGGGCATGTCACAAACTCTCCCGAGGACAAAGTCTGTCTCCAATTGCCTTTCATTTCGGACAAGGTCACAGCAGCCGTACGTCAGTGCTTGTTGCGGGCAGATTTGAACAACGATGTTGTCCTAATTAATATCCCAGGGAACAACATCAAACGGCTGCTCGTTCGTAATCGTCCCTATGACCGCACTTGCATAACGGAAAGCTGCGTGATTTGTCCTTATGGAAGAAATGGAGAAAGGGGAGTGATATACCAAATGCAGTGTTTAACCTGTACATTGGGGAAACAGGTAGAGTTCTAGGTGTTCGCATCAGAGAGCATCTAACTGGCAAGCGAAGGCGAAGCTTGTTGAGCCCGTTGGGTAATCACCGCGAAGAGACCCACAACGGACACGATTTCAACATCAAATGCACGATACTACTGCACGAAATGAGATCGGCGCCAGGAAGACCCTAGAGGCCTTCTATATCCATGAACGCAATCCAACGATGAACAACAGGAACGAGTGCGTTTCCATTACAAGTGACTTTTTGCCCTTTATTCCACTGTGTGAGCTGTGATACACAATGCTACTCGAAGTCCGTATACTCCTGTATACCGAGTGTGTTTCACTTGCTACATGGTTGACGCGTAGTAGGGCGGTCTTCCAGTGCTGATAAAGCAGCGGTGAGTTGCGTTCGTATTGGGGTAATTTCTTCGTGACACCCTTAGGACCCCATTGGTACTGCAGGGTTTGGAAATTTAGAGCAGTTGACGTAGGAGTGTACTTTCTGCAGATCACCGAACTTCTTTCAGGCCTTTGATAACAACGATACCGTCGAAACGTCAGGCGTAATAAAGTTGAATTACCAAACCTGCGTGGCACAGAAGATTTGAAGCTATTGTAACGTGTATTGTTTGAGCTCCATACGAGGTTTACAGATACTTACTGTCCAACGTTTCGGCAGCAGTGCTTATTTCGGAGCTGAAAGCAGAGATCACTCGAATAGTGGCTACCGCGGCAGACTTTCGATACATCGTTTCGATCACATAACCAGTAGGAAGACCGAAACTCTCACCCTACAAGAAGGCAAACGGGTAGAGCGCCTCAATCAGAATGATAACCTTGTACAGGTGTTGAGCTCTCGTATTACACAGAGGCATTACCTCCGGCTTACTTCCGGATCTTTGACATGAAAAAAAACCTAAAAAATCTAAAACAACCTCAGTACCATGCGAGCGGCGGTTCTGGCTTAGACTGCCACGAGCTATAAAGTTCGCCCGCATATGCCACATGACCTCATGATGACTCATAATGGTAGACATCTTTGACTTGGTGTTGCCATCCTGCTGGTCCTCGTCCATAACATGTAGGGGTTGCGCCTTCTCACTGATACAGTCCTGTAATACATCCTGTACTGCTCAGTGGTAGAAGCTTATGTATGTCTATGATTGGATATGCGACTGACCTGAGCGGTGCTACCGATTACTTGGTCCCTGGCTCCCTTTAGATAAGTGTTTCAGTTTTCCAGCTGACTATGCGATCGATAAGTTGGGGCAAAATCAGATGCCGTAGCCATACTTTCACCGGATTCTTTCTTTCAGGCTCTGAAGAATGCCATAACCTCGAAACCTTGGCCTGAAATTGTCTGTGAAGCTCTATGTGGAGCTCTTGCAGCGCACCGCCCCATAAATATCACACTGATCGTTCGTGTCACATTGATGGGTTGCCATTTTAACCTAGAAAAGAAAATGAGCAGGTTAAATGCGGCTTGTGTATTGTTCTTCTGGCTGCTCAATCTTGAACATTGTCAACAGAGCTAAGTCCAACCTCAAAGTCTGCACATGCGAGAGACACAAAACTTGAAAACAAAATTGCAAAGGAATGGAATGGGACTATTTTCATTAAACGAGAACGAACGAATAACACGTGATAATTTGTAAGCGTATTCGCTTACATTATTTTAATGCAAAACAGGATCGGGGAAAAGATCGGATTCAAACTTTCGACCTTATGAGTCCGCCTGTCTGCCTACTCGACCGTCATTCCATCAGGCGCCTGCAGGGGAAGAATGACGAGTAGCTGCTGCATCCAATCTGCAGTAACTTTGCGCTTTGCAGGGCTTGGATATACATACTTGCATCTTATCATTTCTGGCGAAAAGACCCTTGGGTTCGTACGTCAGATGCCTCCCTGAGTTACAGTAGGGTGCTACCGCCCCCGTCACCGCCCCCGATTACGGTGGCTGCATATTGTTGAGTCCACCCCGAACGAGGTATAACGGATGAACAGAGCAGACTATGCCCCGCAGAGAAGACTTTCTGTGTAGTGTAATATCCAAGGCCTTTGGATATCAAACGGTGAATCAACCAAACACAATTATTTCATCAAATTTTATCTGCATGGTATAACACATTACAATTAAACTCATACATGGTAATTTATCGGATTTTAAGCCTAGTGGATGACTCAAAGACCACTTGGGCAGGCCCGAGCTATCAATGATACTAGTTATAGGGTGAGGAAAGTGTAGAGGAATTGTGAAGCATAAGGGACTGATAGCCGCTGCCTAGTTGGGGAAGAGTCTCAGCTGTCCATGGTGCCCACACTTGGAGCAGCCGCCTACAATAGGAAACAGCCGCTGTACTTATCCGCTCACGTTATTTCTATTTATATGGCACTTCATGGTCATGATTGCATCGCCACACCTGATATCGAGCGGTATTCGGATCGTTGGCTACCGCCAAAACTACTAACATTCGATAGTGTCGCCATACTAGGGTGGTGATTAAGGAGTTTTTTGCTCTTCTTTCTCACGTCGGCATAAACATATGACAACCTCCATTACCTTGCAAGACAGTACACTTCCGAAGTAGGAATAGCTAAGATAAGTTGAATGGTAGTTGAAATCATTAGCCTCTGAGCGTATTAAGGTGAGGAAAAGGACGTACTGCAACGGCATGCTGATCAATGAGGATTCATGTCGGCATAAACGCATAACAACCACCATGGCCTAGCATGACAGTGCAATGCTGAGGGGAAACGCAATACACTGGAAAAATGTAGCAAACAAGTTAACTTGAACAATAAGAACTAGGAGAACCAGGTATGTCACGCACTCACCAGGAGTAGCTGAAAATAAATGAACAGGACCACCAAACTGAAAAAAGACAATATCCATGCAGAAGCAAGTCTTAACTCACCTTTCTAATTGCAAACCAAACAAGACTAATTTCGATTCCACCTTTATAAAAGGCTTCCTTCAGCGAACGGCGCTGCGGTGGCTCTCTTCACTCTCAAAGTCACACCTGGTAATCAGCTTGTAGAATGACACAAAATTACCTAAAAAGTTGAAAAACTACGAGGCATTCCTTTCTTAAAACAAAGACAATAGTACGCCCCACCCCTGCTGTTCGATTCTTGAACCTGAAATTTGACCCTGACCCTCCCAAATTTTTTTGCAAGCGAGTCCGAAGACTAAGGGATATCCGAGGAAGTGATTGTAGCCATTACATGGCTAAAAATGTTGACGGTTTGTAGAAATATTATCAAGGATAAAGGATAAAGGACGGCGGTACTCAATCCTTTTAGAAATGCGCCACGCATTCTACTGCTTTTATCGTGGAGACTACTTATTTAGAATGCGTATAACGGTGGCCAACCGATGAACAAGTCAGCGCTTTGTCCTTCCCAGACAAGTCTGGCAAGAAATCTAAACCAGGGATCTGTATCGGGTGCACGGAACAGCCGGTACCTCCTCTGACTGCGCTACACGCACCCGTGGAAATAGTGCGACTTTAAAAATTATCGTCGTTTCAGTGGGAGAAGAAATTAATCTCCTCTGATACCTTTCAACCGCCACCAGTTTATCTACGAGTAGTTTAACGAAATATGTATTTGCCTATCCTTCTTCTTAAGGGTGAAGCTCGAAATAGCGAAATGTTTATTGACAACGTTTCGGGCCTTAAGCCCTTCTCCAGGTCTTGGGATACTTGCCCGTGAAATGAAATGGTAAGTATTTACTAGATTTCAATTGAGTGTAAAAAAATGGCGACCTACAGCACTGATGATTCGAGAGTAAACAGCCATCTTTGATTAAGCAAATTTATTCGTGGAGTACTTCAGAAAAGTGCATGCACTCACTGCTAAACAATTTTCTTCCCTGCAACGAGAAATCAAACTATACAGTTCCGGACGCGTCTTTTGAATAGACGCCGAAAAAACCGCACTTTTGCGGTTTTGCGTCTTTTTACTATAACTCGCCCAAAATTCATCCTTTTGAAAAACCAAGAGTATATTTGAGCTTAGGAGATCGAGCTCTATCGTTTGGTATATACATTTCATATGAAAGATCAAAAATGGCCAAAATTGAAAACTTGCGCTCCATTGAGAAGGCCGGCCGCGGACGAGTTGTCGGCCGCAAGGCGCCAAAACCGTTGAATGCTCACAATTCCTCTAATTCAAGGTTTTTTGAGAAACGGTTGGTACCGTTCGATTCGTCTCCTCGAGATCTACACAACCATATATACGTCTTCGCCAAACCTCCGCGTTTTCGCAGTGGGTGGTCAAAGATGACGGGAGCAGACTTTTTGCCACTGGAGAAGATTATATTCCAGGACTTGCATGTTCTCGGAGCATCTCAAGCATGGCGTAAGGTGTTTTTTCATGCCAGGAATCGTCTGAGAGTGCGCCGTGCACAATGCATATAGGACCGAACCTATCAATCGAAGGGGGTACAGTTTGTAGAGCATTTAGGGAGTTTTATGAGAAATTCTCAGTCGCCCTACTCAGAAATTGCTGTACTCTGCTCCAGCGAGACTATGGAGTGCGCTATGCACAATGTATATAGGATCGAATCTATCAATCGACTGGGCGCGACAGCTCGCAAATTGCACGCGCGGGCGTGTTCGGAGCGCGATAACTCTGTCAGCTTCCAATCTTTCTGGCCGGAACGTGTGGATTCCGTAGGAAGAAATATGCTCTAGTAAAGCGCCAAAGCACAGCAAATTATCTTACGAATTGCCAAGGTTACGGCGGTGTGAAAATGTGGGTTGGGCATGTGTGACACGATTTTTTCAGATTTCGGTCGACCGCTGCAGGTGCACGAGGCGAGCTAACAGCATGCAAACTCGCGGATGAGCAAAGCGCTGAAGGCGCTTTACGACGATCTGCTCTTAACTCTCCAGCTGCCTAAACTGCCTTAACCCCATCTGCCATTTTAGTGCCGGTGGAGGGCAGCGGTGAAGCTGCTTCCGCCCTTACTCGCCCACGTTCGAGCTTTCGAGCACCAGCCAGGGTACCATTATGTTCAACTCGAAAAGTTCTATCGAACGGTATCAATTCCGACCAATTTTGAAAACATCGATTTTTTGACAGCTTCTCATCGAAGACGGCCTCTAGGCCGCGCCAGATGGACGATGACGTCATCGAAAATCGACTCTTCCGAAATTGGTCGAGTTTGATACCGTTTCGTAGAGCCTTTCGTGCTGAATTGAACGGTGTTACTATGATTGGCGAGAACTGTGTCTGGGCGTGTAAGAGCAAGGAGAACGTAGACCGTTGCTGTGCTAAATTGCACGCGCGGGCGTGTTCGGAGCGCGATAACTCTGTCAGCTTCCAATCTTTCTGGCCGGAACGTTTGGATTCCGTAGGCAGGAATATGCTCTAGTAAAGCGCCTTAGCACAGCAAATTATCTTACGAATTGGCAAGGTTACGGCGGTGCGAAAATGCGGGTTGGGCATGTGTGACACAATTTTTTCAGATTTCGGTCGACCGCTGCAGGTGCACGAGGCGAGCTAACGGCATACAAACTCGCGGACGAGTAAAGCACCGAAGGCGTTTTACGATGACCTGCTCGCAGCTCTCCAGATGGCTTAACTGCTTTAGCACAATCTGCCATTTTGGAGCCTCGGAGGGCGACGGCGCGAAGTTCCTTCCGCGCCCTTACTCGCCCACATTCGATTTCTCGACGCATCGATTTTTCGGCAATATCCTATCGAGGACGTGGGCGCCCTAGACCGAGCTGCGCGGATGATGACGTCATCGAAAACCGATATTTTCGAAATTGGCCAAATTTCCTCGTGCAAACTTCGTCCAAAATCGTCTAGGGGTTATTTGGGGCGCTGATTACGAATCCGACGTTCGTTTTTGAAAATCTCGACTTTGGTAGGTTTTGGATTTTCTTCTGGATAATTGAGGGTGGTCGAGTCAGGATCATCGATTTTGTTCAAAATTCGTGTAGGGTAGGTGGCTTATTCGGGGTGCCGAACACTATGCTGAAGTACATTTGTACGATTAGGGCAGGAGAGCGCTCATACCGATAACTGAGAGTGATCGATGATCGTGACCCGACCACCCTCAAATGGGAAGCAACCTGCTGAAGTCGGCGGAATTTTCAAAAACGAACGTTGGATTCGTAATAAGGGCCCCAATTAACCCCTAGATGATTTTGGACGAAGTTTGCACGAGGAAATCTGGCCAATTTCGAAAATACCGGTTTTCGATGACGTCATCGTCCGCGCAGCTCGGCCTAGAGCGCCCGCGTCATCGATATTGTCAAAAAATCGATTTTTTTGAAATTGGTCGAGAGTGAAACCATTCGATAGAGCTTTTCGCTATGAACAAAACGTTGCTATTGTGAGTGTCGAAAACACAGATATGGGCGAGGAATAGGGCAGGAAACGTCAACCGCTAAGTCCGCCGCCCTAAAACGGCAGATGGGGCTAAAGCAGTTTAGGCAGCTGAGAAGTTCTGAGCCCGTCGCCGTAAAATACCTTAAGTGGTCTGTCCGCATACGCATTTTGAGGCCGTTAGCTCGCCGTGTCTTCTCGCAGTGGTCCACCGAAATCGGAAAAAATGCGTCACGCAAGCCTCACCTGCATTTTCGCACCGCTGTAACATTGCCCCCTCCCAAGCTAAGCCATTCTACTTTAGTATACTTATATATCGTTCTACTGCCTACAAAACACACAAGTTGCAGCCAAAACGATTCGAACTCGACAGAGTTTTTGTGCTCCAAACACGCCCGCGCGTGCAATTTAGCGAGCGCAACAACGGCAGACGCTCTCCGCGCTGTTTCTCGCCCAGATTACAGTTTTTCCCACTCTAAATGACACCGTTCAATTCAGCATGAAAAGCTCTGGTATCAAGCATAGCCCAACTCGAGGATATCGATTTTTCGATGACGTCATCGTCCTTCCGCCGCGGCCTCGTCCTCGATGCTAAACAGTCAAAAAATTGATGATTCCAAAATCGGTCGAAATTGACACCGTTCGATAGCGCTTTTCATGCTGAACGGAACGGTGCCATTCCGAGTGTCGATGACTCAAATCTGGGCAAGTAGGAGCGCAAGAAACTCTAACCGCTAGGTTTCGCCGCTCTAAAACGGCAGCTGAGGCTAGGCAGTTTGGGCAGCTGAGGAGCTACGAGCACGTTGTCGTAAAGTACCTTAAGCGCTCTGTTCGCTTACGCATTTTAAGGCCGTTAGCTTGTGGCGTCTTCTCGCAGTGGTCCACGGAAATCGGAAAAAATGCTTCACACAAGCCTCACCTGCATCTTCGCACCCCTATAACATTGCCCCCCCCTATGCTAAACCATTCTGCTTTGGCGTGCTAGCAGACCGTTCGACTACCTACAAGACCTACAAGCTGCAACCTGAAAGGTTCCAACTTGACAGAGCTATTGTGCTCCGAAGACGCCCTCGCGTGTAATTTGCGAGCGGTCGCCCTCCCCCCTCGATTGAAAGGTTCGATTCTGTATGCATTGTTCATGGCGCACTCCAAAGGCTCGCTGGACAGCCTTGGAGCAATTCCTGAGTAGGGCGGCACGAAACTTCTGATAAAACTGCCCAAACGATCAGTCTACAAGGTGCCCCCCCCCCCCTCGATTGAAAGGTTCGATTCTCTATGCATTCTCTATGCAGTTCACGGCGCACACCAAAGTTTCGCTGGGACAGATTGGAGCTAATCCTGAGTGGGGTGGCGGGGAATTTCTGATAAAACTCCCCAAACGCTCAGTCTGCAAGCTGTCCCCTACCCCACTTGATTGAAAGGTTCGATTCTGTATGCATGTTCATGGCGCACTCCAAAGGGTCGCTGGACAGCCTTGGAGCAATTCCTGAGTAGGGCGGCAAGAAATTTCTGATAAAACTGCCCAAGCGATCAGTCTACAAGCTGTCCCCCCTCGATTGAAAGGTTCGATTCTCTATGCATTGTTCACGGCGCACACCAAAGTTTCGCTGGGACAGATTGGAGCTAATCCTGAGTGGGGTGGCGGGTGATTTCTGATAACATTCGCCAAACGGCGATAAATAGTCTTGAAAACGTCGCAGTTCCCGGTGAGAGAAGACAGAAGCGCAGGGGACATGCGCTCGCCCACTCGATTGATAGGTTAGGTTCTGTGTGCATTGTGCACGGCGCACTCTCGGGGTATTCCTGGCATGACAGAGCACTGGCGACGTACGCCATTTCTGAGATACTCCGAAAGCACGCATATCCTGGGAAATAAGCTGCTCTAATCGCCCGTCCAGCCAATTTTGGACCACCCACGGCGAAAATACGGGTGCTCCGGTAAAGTTTTACACATGTTTGTGTAGATCTCGAAGAGGCGAATCAAATGGTACCAACCTTTATTCAAAAAACCTAAAACTGAAGGAGTTATGAGCGTGCGACGCTTTGCGACGCTATGTTGGCGTTTTTTCGCCCACTTTTGACCGTGCGGCGCGAGCGGTATTGTGGGATCTTCCGGCAACCCAGACTACTGTAGTTAACCGTTTTAGAGTAGGAGTGCAATTGTCCAAATTTTCATTATGTGAGCTGCTTCGACGTGCCGTAGGACCTGAAGAGGGAGGTAGAAACTTGAGCAACGCTGGAGTGCTAGCTGAGTAAGCGGTTCAACCTCCCAAGAAGACCAAGGTAGCTGGATAGAGTCTGGGATTATGATCACAACTGACGATGAGTACGCGGCGCTGAAAGAAGTGGATTCAAGGTCATCAATCTCACCCATATTTTGTGTGTAGCGGTTATTTGTAGTGCATATCACGAATCCGACATTCGTGTTTGAAACTTTGGCCGATTACGGTTTGCTTGGTTGAAAGAGGGTGACGAAGACCGAATCACTGGTTTCTATCAAAATTGGGGAACTGGGTGCTGATCCCTTATTTAGCATCTTGTTTTTGGCTTACTTGATGTTGGGATGGATTTTTTTACCCAGTAGATGAATGCGACAGTCACAGTGGTAAGTGTTGGCAGGTTAAAACTCGTCCAGCAGGTATCACCTGTATCACCTGTCGTCCCGTTGATCATCGACTTGCTCGAGCGGGCGCCAGCAGCGTCTCCATTCGTCCCTGTCGCGTGCCAGAGTGGTCCAATGGATCCTCCTCGCTCGAGGGACACGAAGAGCGTCATATCGGTCGTTCAGGGCTTTCACGAAGAAGTCCGACCAACGCGTTGGTGGGCGTCCTGGTGTTCTTTTGACATCCCGCGGAATCCAGTCTGTGACGGCTCTCGTCCAGCGGGTGTCTGCGAATCGCATTACGTGGCCGGCCCACCTAATTTTCGACGACTTGGCCCATGCGACAGCGTCTCTGATCTTCGAACGTCGGCGAAGCTCGGAACTCCGGAGGCCTTCTCTCACTTGCGTGAGTCGTGTCACTCCGAGCATCGTCCTCTCGATTCCACGCTGCGCGACGCTGATCGCGTGTTCATCCTGCTTTCGTATAGCCCAGGTCTCTGAGGCGTATGTTAGGGCAGGAAGAACAGTGGAGTCGAATAGGTGGGCACGGAGTCGGACGTTCTTCGTTTTCTTCACGACTTCTTCGACGCTCTTGAAAGCTCCCCAAGCCGCTCGTTTCCTCCTGCTCAGCTCTGGTGCTAGGTCGTTGGCCATGTTGACTTCGCGACCCAGATACACATAGCTGGAGCATTCGGAGATGTTCGTTCCGTTGAGCGAGAATGGGGCATCAGAAACCCATCCGTTCCTCATGAACATCGTCTTCGTAAGATTCAGCTGCAGTCCAACGCTTCCACATACACGATCGAAGTCGGCCAGCATTCGCTCCGCCTGACTGATGCTCGGTGTTATGAGCACGATGTCGTCAGCGAAGCGAAGATGGTGCAGTTGCCGGCCGTCGACCTTCACTCCCATGTCATCCCATTCTAGTTCGCGCATGACGTTTTCGAGGGTGGCGCTGAAGAGCTTCGGGGATATGGTATCCCCTTGTCGAACCCCTCTCTTCACGTCAATGACGACGTCGTTGTAGAATGGTGAGATCTTGGTCGTGAATCCACTGTACAGCTCTCGAAGGACTCTGATGTACTGAGTAGGAACGCCCTGGGTGAGCAGGGCTTCCATGACCGCTTCAGTCTCGACGGAGTCGAATGCCTTCTTCAGGTCAATGAACGTAAGGCACAGCGGCAGCTTGTACTCTCGCGACACTTCGATGAGCTTCGTAATGGTGTGTATGTGGTCGATCGTGCTGAATCCTCTCCGAAATCCTGCTTGTTCGCATGGCTGCCCTTCATCCAGCGTTCTGCTGATCCTATTCAGGATGACTCGAGTGAACAGCTTGTAGACTACGGACAGCAGGCAGATCGGGCGATAGTTGCCAATGTCGTGCACGTCTCCCTTCTTGTACAGCAAGACGGTCTTGCTGGTCTTCCACTGAGATGGAACCTTGCATTCGGACAGGTAGCGTGTGAAGAGCCGCGCCAAGGTGTTGATGAGCGCTGGCGGGAGGTTCTTCAGGTGTTCAGCTCTGATCCTGTCAGGACCGGGTGCTGTACGTTTCTTCACCGACGAGATGGCGTGTCGGATCTCGGAAGGGAGAACAGAGGGGATGACGTATCCATCCTGCGGAAGATGGCGTAGGGGCAGGTGGACGTGGCTATCGAAGAGATCGGAGTAGAAGTCGTGGATGACTTTCTCCATGGTCCTTCTGGAAGAGGTGACGGTTCCGTCAGGACGTCGGAGAGCGGTCATCTTGGTCTTGAAGTTGGCGAAGTTCCGGCGGGCATTGCGGATGCTCAGCCCTGCCTCTGCTGCTTCAGCCAACACTTCCGCCCTTCTCTCCTTCAGATCTTCCTTTATCGCCGCTCTGCATAGCTTTGCAAGCTCGGACGTCAGTTGATAGTTGCCTGACGCTCGTGCTGCTCCACGCTGGCGTATCAGCTCGAGAGTTTCCGGAGACAGGCGTCTCTTGGTGGTCTTCAAGCTCTCGGCTCCCTTAGCACTATCGTGGAGATGGTGCACGAAGCGATCGTATTCCTCGTCGACGTTGTCCATGACGGCATCTTCCCAAAGACCGACAAGAGAGGTGTAGAGATCCCAGTTGATGGTCGTTCTGGGACTCCTCTTCTTGAACTTCGCGGCCTTCTCTCCTTGACGCGAAAAGCGGAACCTCGCGCGAAGGAGGCGGTGGTCCGATCCCGTGTAGAACTTGGGGACAACGGAGACATCGGTCAGGCAATACTTGCGGTTGAAGATGATGTGGTCGATCTCGTTGTGGAACTGGCCACCGGGGGATTCCCAGGTCCATCGTAGGGAGGGAGGCTTCTGGAACTGCGAGTTTCCATGGATGGTCTTGGTCGACATGATAAACTCAGACAGCCTTTCACCTTGCTCGTTCCACTCCAAACCGTGGGTTCCGATGTGAAGTTCTTCCGGCGACCTTCGTGGCCCGATCTTGGCGTTGAAGTCGCCGACGATCACCTTGTAGAAGGTGTGATCTTCCTTATAGAACTTCTCCAGCTCCACGTAGAAGGCCTCGACGTCTTCGTCGTCGTAGTCGGATGTTGGGGCATACGCGACGAACACAGTCAAGGCTGGCACGGAGCCACATCGCTTCAGTCGCAGACGTCCGATTCGGCTTGTCAGAGACTCGTACGAATCGATGTTCATGGCCAAGTGCGTGTTGACGAGGACACCAACGCCGCCTACTCCCCTGCTGTCGCATGTTCCGAGGAACAGTTCTTCTCCGGAGTCGTAGGCGGCGTGTAGGGGGTGGTGTCTTCTCGTCTCGGTCAGTCCGATGACGTCGTACTTGATCTTCTTGGCTTGCATCATCAGGTCCTCGACGGATGCTTCCGACGCAAGCGTGCGGGCGTTGTAAGTACAAATCGTCATCCTAGTCCTTCTCAGTTTGCGCAGCCTGGTTAGGCCCTGAGATTTTAGCAGCCTCTCCGTACTCGTCCTTCCCATCGCTGCAGAAATGGGGGCTCTTTCGGGGTCAGGGGAATGAGGCCCTTTAGTGCTGCTGTGTTTGACTTCCATACAACACGGGTAGCTAGTCAGGCTCTGTCGTGCGGGCGGGGTACTCCGGGCAGCCAGCCAGACTGCCCGAAGGGACGGGGCGAGACTTAAGGCGGCCTCGAATCGCCTTACATGTATCCCCAGTCTACCGAGTGCAAGCTTTTGGCCGAGCCGACACAGTTACAATCCGCACAGTCACGGACACATCCACGCACACAGTGCACGAACATGCCGCTCCCACGCACAAGGAACGCATCGACCCGATACAGCAGGAGCAAGGAGTCCATCCCCTGCATCCCACCTGCGTCTCTGGGCAGTACACGGTCGCATTTGGTTCGCGTTTAATTCCCCTATCCACCACCCGGGGACGCGCCACGTGGCCCTGCGACAAGCGGCCCGAGATCCCTCTTAACAAGAGAGCCCGAAGGCTCTCTATCGAGGGAGATCCGTGGGTCCAGCAGGTACATTGTGCAAATTTGGGCCACATTTTTGTGGGCGAGTGTGGCGCAGTTGGAGGAGTTGCCGGCTGTCACGTGCACCCGATAAAAAATTCTCGGTTCGGATTTCCCACCTGTGCCATCTAAGCCTTCCATACCTCGGGGTCGGTGAATTAGTACCAGACCTGGGAAGGCTAAAGCGCTGACTCTTTCCTCGACTGGTCATCGCAAGTCATTGTATGGCCAAATACGCATTCAAATCACCTACACGACATCCCGTAGAAGTAGAATGCGTGATGCATTCCAAGAGGAATTGAGTAACGCCGTCCTTTATCCTCGCGACTTTTGCTTATGTCTCACATTTCAGATTACTGCATTACTACGAAAGCGACCATAGACCTTCAAAATATGGGCTACAACCAAATCTCATATCCTGCCAACTATACTCCAGGTGACACGGTGACGGCCACCAAGAAAGGAAGTAATTCTTGTAACTATATTTCATTTGTTACTTTTCGAGACTGACCTGCTCCGTTTTGTTGGCAATTAATTTAATGTTAATTGTAGCGACTCACTAGGTGGTATGCGAGTGTGACATGTGGATGCCAATAGGACCATATACGATTGTCTGCAATTGAATAAATGAGTGATGATGATGTCTCAAGTTCATTGCACATCTTCCATCTAATCTTAGTGATATTTTGTCCGACATACAGCAGCGAGCAGAAATGCAGGGTGTCCAAAAACTATTCGTACCGTTTAAATTTTTATAAAATTCTTTATCCGTTTAGGTGCAGTAAAGCAATCCAGGCCAAAGACAGCAGCTCTTTTCTAAAATGTTCCACGATGAATGAGCACACAAAGCACTTGTCCAGTTCGTCGTGTCACTTTCGCGAAGATCTGCAATGCGGGAACAAATCTGTGCTGATACTGTATCTATCTCTCTTTGGGCCTGTATTTTAGACGATAATTTTGATTAAATAGATTACACGATTACATATGTGACTACGTACTATCTTCTAGAACTAGTTTGGGTTAAACCTTAAAACTTAGATGCAGTATCAGCTTAAACAAAGTCGTTTGTTGAGAACGGTTATATACTAAGGATACCACTACATGGTGAGAACTATCAACTACGTGAAGTAGGCATCGTAAAGAAGGCTTTTCACCCTTAGACGAATCGCTCTTCCGAGCGCCTTTTTTTGGTTGTGGCTCCACTTTCCAACCTGGCCACGGAAGTCATTGTATGGCCAATTACGCACTAAACACTCCTCCACGACATACCATAGAAATATTAGGTTGTCCCATAAGTCTTCGCCGTTTTTTTCAACGATTCACTGCAGATTTCCCCGGCAGTCTCTTGCATAGCGCTGCATAGCTTTCGAAAGAGATTGATTTGCACTATCAGAGCATGTATTGCATTTCTTTTTCATCATGAATTTTGCCAATTTTTAGGTCGTTGAAGTGAAAAGTGAAAAAGTGAAAAAGTAGCCATTTGCGCACTTGTTCTCTCCGCTTAGGTTTGTAATTTTTGCGCAATTTTTTACAGCGTTTGGAAGACAATGTTCTGTACTACAAGAATATGTGTTAGTGTTATTTGCTCATTTGTCCATTATTGATTTTTAGGTCATCAAATTGGGACGTCCGAAAGAGGATGGCTATATTTGCCGACAGTTCCTGCTCTGTTGTTGGACTTTTTGGATTAGTGTTATACATCGTTCGAAAGAAAATGTCTTGTTCTATAAGAATTTGTGTCGCGTTTATTGATTTCTATTGAATACCAACAAAATGCCAAAATGAGAAAAATCGTCTTCACCAACAACTCCTTCTCCTTCTTCAGTTGTTGATATTGGACAGAAATCAGCGTAAGCCAATAAACGCGACACAAATTCTTACTGAGCAAGACATCCTCTTCCAAACGACATATAACACCAAGCAAAAAAGTCCAACCACAGAACCGGAGTTTTGGTAAAAATTCGGACGGAAAAGTCGGACGTCCCAATTTGATGACCTAAAAATCAATAAAGGACAAATGAGCAAATAGCACTAACACATATTCTTGTAGTACAGAACATTATCTTCCAAATGATATAAAAAAACTGCGCAAAAAATTACAAACCTAAGCGGAGAGAAGCGACTGCGCAGATGGCCACTTTTCACCTTTTCACTTAACGACCTAAAAATTGACAAAATTCAGGATGAAAAAAGAAATGCAATACACGCTGTGATAGAGCAAATCATTTTCTTTCGAAAGCTATGCAGCGCTATGCAAGAGACCGCCGGCGAAATCTGCAGTGAATCGTTGAAAAAAAAACTGCAAGGACTTATGGGACAACCTAATATACAGCGGGAAGAGGCGTACAGCTTGCGGCCTACTCGAAAAAAAAACAACAGTTGAGATGCTTTACACTGAGGTGCTCACTACTCCCCAGCTTCCTAAACCTCTTTAGTGCTAGCTGCCATTTTAGGGCGGCTGACTTTTAGTGACTGATATTCTCAGTGCTTTTACTCACCCATATTTGAGTTTTCAACACTTGCAATATGACCTTTTCAAAGCAAACTGCTCCGTCGATTGGTTTCAACCTAGGCCAAATTCGAAAATATCGATATTTTAACAATTTTGCATCGAGAACCAGCCGCTCTAAGCCGCTCAGACGAGCGAAGACGTCATAGAAAGTCGATGTTTTGAATTTTGCCAACTTTAAAAGCATTCGATAGAGCTTTTGATGCTGAATTGAACGGTGTTACAGGTGCTAGCGAGAATCGCAAGAAGAGAAAGAACAGCGCCAAGAATATCTACCGCTCTTGTGGTGAATTGCACGCGCGGGCGTGTTCCGAGCGCGGTAACTCTGTCAACTTCGAACCCTTCCGGCTGCGGCTCGTCAGTTTTTTAGGCAGTAAAGAGCTCTAACAAAGAGCTGAAACATTGCGACGTCGCTTATGATTGGACAAAGTTACAGTGGTGCGAAAATGCTGGCTAGCCTTGTGTGATTTTTTTCCGAATTTAGTCGACCCCGCGGTAAGACGCGGAGAGCTAACGGCTCACAGGCGCCTACGCAAGCAAAACAGTTGAGATGCTTTACACTGAGGTGGTCACTACTTCCCAGCTTCTTAAACTGCTCTATTGCTAGCTGCCATTTTAGAAAGGCGGACGTTTAGTGGTCGATATTCTCATACCTTTTTTTCAAAGCGAAATGCTCTATCGATTGGTTTTAAACTAAGTCAAATTCGAAACTATCGATATTTTAGCAATTTCGTATCAAGGAAGAGGGCGCTCTTAGCCGTAGGAGACGGACGACGACGTGCTAGCTGCCATTCTAGGACGGCGACGTCATCGAAAATCAATGTTATCGAATATGCCAGCCAGGATACCATTCGATAGAGCTTTTGGTACTTAATTGAACGGTGTTACAGAGAGCAGCGAGAACTGCAAAATGAGAGGGTAAAGGAGCGCGAAGAATATCGACCGTTTTGTGGTGAAGACAAAGAGACGACAATCTCATCTGGCAATACAGAAACCCCGCTCCCGAACTCAACTCTGGAGTATCCTTCCAGAAGTCCGCATCGCTATTCACTCGGCCATCCAGTATCTCCTGACAACGATCACTGGTAAGTACCCCGCAGCCACTTATAGGAAACGTCGAAAATTATCGTATCACTGCAATCTAACTTTAATTTGCGCTCTAAACCTTTTGTAGATTAATAATAAAGGATAAAGGACGGCGTTACTTAATCCCTTCTGGGATGCGCCAGCGCATTCTACTTCTACGGGATGTCGTGGAGGCGACAAGAATGCGTATTTGGCCATACAATGACTTGCGGTGGCCAGCCGATGAACAAGTCAGCGCTTTATCCTTCCCAGACAAGTCTGGTACCAATTCACCGACCCCGGAGGGATGGAAGGCTTGGTTGGCCTGGGCGGGAAATCCGAGCCAGGAACCTGGTATCGGGTGCACGCGGCAGTCACGCCTCCTCCGGCTGCGCTACACGCGCCCTTGTAGGTTAATAGAATCAGTTAATAATGTTTGTAAACTATTTAAGTCTCTCAGTATTTTGCATTTTTTCATGACCGCTGCCTTTTTCACCAGTTTGCATCCTACACATCTCCTATACATTTATTTCACTCGAAATTGTCAAATAAGAGTCAGATTGGTGATCAACACCCCAGATAGCTCCTATAAAAGAAGTTTTGGGGAAAACCGTGACCAAGGTCTTACCCACCCCTACCTGCTGTAACTTACTATGTTCCAGCGAAATACGAAAAACGCATGTCAGGTTCGTGATCAGCACAACAAATAACTATCCTGGGAGAACTCTGGGCGAAATCGGTGATTATGACCTCGACAGCCCCAGTCACCCGTACCTACTGTAACCTACCTAATTGGCCGAAATTAAAAAAAAAACAGATGTCGATTCGTACTCAACACCCCAAATAACCCTCTGAGCGAGGTTTGGGCTAAAAAAAATTTCGACCTCTGGAGTAGTGAAAATACAATTGCGCCTTAATGGCAGTTTAAATTAGCTGAAATCAATCGGTATTGGTCGAGAGATTGATACCGTTTACGGTCCGACGGCAATAATACTCCTCCGAATCTTATAGTCACTCTCCCTACTTCTTCCCCCTCCCTGCTAATACTTCCTTACCTATCTGGTGGCAAAGAAACGGAGTGAGGGTCGAGCACGCACAAGTGACACTGAGTCCCGACTCACGTGTCACCACGTTGCCACGACGTCTATGACATTTCTGCACCACGACACACACGTGCCACTGCTTCTGTGACCCGTCTTCAGAAACGCGACAGACATTGGACAATATTGAGGGAAAATAGTGGTCCCCCTTATCTCCCCTAGAGGTCCTCCTTTGCTGATTCCCTCTTCACTTGTCCCCCTCCTACCGCTCCTCCTTACTCGGAATTCCTACGCAAGTTGGATGCCTGCGACACGTCTTCTGAATCACTGCGGTCATAGGATGATGCCTTCAACACGTCTTTTGAATCCCTACGCACACTAGGTGACGTCTTCCGCACGTCATCTGAGTCTGTGCGCACGTTGGACGGGACGGAAGATGCTGGTTCCCTTATACCCCCTCTCGTGGTCTCCCTTTGCCGATCCTCTTTTCACAGGTCCCCTCCTTCAGGCTCCCTCACTCCCTCACTCAGAATCCTTACGCAAGTTGGACGACTGCGTCTTCTGAATCCCTGCACACGTTGGACGACGACTTCAGCATGTGTTCTGAGTCCGGACTCATGTCGAACGACGTCTAGAGCACATATTTTGAATCCCTGCGCTCCGCGATTGCTCCGCATTCATACCGTGACGCGTTGCCCACTGAGTATATCGTAAACTTGGACGATCTGTCGCCAATTAATAGTTCGCTGGCAATCTCGCATGGTTAAGCTGAAAGAAAACCCGGCAGGCATATGCCGCCCTGTCGTACCCATCTCTTGGCTTCAGTCCCCCTCCGCGTGACGGAGACGTGACATTGGCCGATTACATATATATGCAGTAGGCATAGTATGATACCTTCCTATGATGGTTTCACGCTTTCCCTCCGATTTTGCGAAACAAAAGACAAGTGTTTGTGGAAAAGCCTCGTGATTCAGTGTGTTTTACAAAATTGTGACGCTCACAGTGAACCGCGACGTGTTAACGAGGATAAAGTAGTATTAGGTTGCTGCGAAAGTTCCCGCTATTTTTTGAATGTTCTTTTTCTCACTACCGCCACCTTATAGTAACTATAGAAAAACTATATCACTATAGAATTATAGTAACTCATCTTTTGTACACGTAGAGAGATCAGATATGTATAAGTTCACTATTGTTGCTAGCTACTCACTCTCGCGTAGCTCCTTCTAGAAAAATGGAGCTTTCAAAGGAGTACATCCGAGGTCTCTTATTGTATGACTTCAAATTTGGTGAGTCGGCAGCCGCTCCCTGCCGTCGCGCCGACGACGCATTTGGGGAGGGAAGAGCGTCCGATCGCACTGCACGAGAATGGTTCATACACTTTCGCAAAGGAGAGTTTAACCTTCAAGATTCGTTCAGGTCAGGACGCGAATCCGATGTCGACAACGACCGCTTGCTACAGCTGGTTGAATCGGACCCACGGCGGACTGCTCGTGAACTTGTGAAGCACTTGGCTATGCACTATGCCACCATCGCCAGGCACCTACATCAACTGGGTAAGGTGCACAGGTTGGCAGAGTGGGTTCCCCATGATCTCACCGAACGCGACCGCCTGCGACGGCTGAGGTGGCCACTCAATTGCTCTCGTACAAGCGCAAGATAGACTGAAGCCCATCATCACAGGAGATGAAAAGTTGTGTCTGTACGTCAAAATCAAGATTGGCAGACATGGGTTGACAAGGGTGAACACCCTGAGCCACAGCCAAAGGAGGATCCTCAGCAGTCGAAGATCATGCTTTATGTTTTGTGGGATTACAAAAGTGTCATCTACTACGAGCTGCTAGCCCGTAAGGAAACTCTAAAAGCGGACTTGTACTGTCACAAGCTGGATAGACTGGCCGCCAAGATCGCAGAAAAGCGTCCGAATCATGGCACAATCCGATTCTTGCACAACAATGCTCGACCACACATTGCAAGAACGACTCGCTGAACGCTTCCCGACCGTGGATGGGAAATGCTGCCTTAGCCGCCGTACAGCCCAGATATTGCACCAACAGACTACCATCTTTTCCTGTTTTTCTCCAATGCCATGCAAGGAAAAATGTCCGATGACGAGAACGACATAAAACGTTGGCTGGCTGGCTTTTTCGAATCAAACCCAGAAAACTTCTACGCCGACAGGATCGGGAGTCTGCCTCAAAGGTGGAGAAGAGTGGTAAAACATGATGGCGGTTACTTCGTTTCTTGACGTGTTTCGCTTTTTTGTAAAACTAAAAAATGTGGTATCTTGAAAATGGGAGAACTTCTGCAACAACCTATTGAAAGCTTCAGTTTGCGGCAAACTCTAAAAAACAATAAGATACCCTTTCTTTGTGGAAATCCGATACTAGGGTGGAAGTTCGGAAGAATGAGTAGATCGGAAGTCGAACCCTCGACACAGTTGGGAGTGATTACAGAGCAGGTGGTGGGCCGGTGAATAGTGAATAGACTCATGGAATGAAGACGATGACGGACGGATAAGGAAGATAACGACAGCGTATAAAAGGACTGGATGCGGTGTAATAAAGTCATTCACGTCCAAACGTGTTTGCACACCCGGAGCCACAACTGGTGATCAAGGGAAACGAACTCGAGAAAGGAGGGAGGACCGTGGATCGAAGAAGCCAAAGAAGGAACAACTTCGGAACCTTCAAAGGACGTCGATCCACTGGATGATGGAGAAGACGGACCCGACACAGGAGAATAAGTTCGCCACTGAAACCACGATGGTGATCCCGGCACAGTCGAGGAGGTGTACCGGGGTCACGCTCCTGGACCGCACATGCTGGTGTAATAGTGAAGGACGTACCGAAAACAATTTCAAATTTATCGGCTTTCAGAGATGTAGTCGATGAGAGCAGGAAACGTTAGATTTTCTTGCATGAAGTGGGAGAGTCAAACTATGAGTTGATAGAATCGTTATTTCATGGAGAGAGCTTGAATCTTTCAGTTTAGGTAAGCTGGAAGCGGCGATGGAATGACACTTCCAGCCGGAGAAGCTCATGGTGGCAGAAAGGTTAAAAATGTTTTTCCTCACGCGGAAGCCGGACAAGACACTTGCTGAATTCTATGCGGAAACGTAGAAGATAGCTGACGAGTGCGGCCTCGAAAAAGTTCGTGATGTGAGGGATGCCATGGTAACGATGATATTCGTTGGCGGTTTGGCATGCCAGGAAAGGAAGAGACTCTTGGAAAAAGAGTCACTATCGTCAAAGGAGGCCTTGGACCAGACCAGTTTGTAGGTAAGAATGCCCCATTGTTAAAGCAGGGAAACGCCGTTGGCATAGGCAGGATGACGGCAAGAAAAGGCGAGGCGAATCCGTCCTTAAGGGATGGGGTTCATGAAGAAAAACGAGGGAACATTCATGAAAAGGAACGAGGGGACGCAGTGTCGGAAAACGAAGGTAAAGTGCACTGTGTGTCATTGCTTGGGCCACCCCGCTAAGGCGTATAGAGCTGCTAAAAATCGTACTGTAAACTGGTGCGCTGACGACGCAAGTGACAGTGAGGAAGATTGTGAAAGTAAGAGCAGTTTTGGTGTTAACATTGTTCAAAACCGCTGCCACTCGCATTCGTCAAGAAAAGTCTCATAGCGTAGCAGCTGAGGAGGTGAAGAGGCACGAGTAGTATCCGTGCACTCGGAACCACCACGGTGGTTGACCACAGAAATGAATGGAACGAAGGTCAAGTGTGAGCATGATAATTCAATTTCTATAATTGATAGTGATACGTGGCACCGGATAGGCGGTGCGAAATTAACGGACGTGCACTTTAAAGCCGCCGCCATCAATAGCAGCCCTATACGTTTTCGGGGACAGTTTAAAGCAGAGATGTCCTTCGAGGATGAACGAGCGCAGATGTATATTTTTGGGTCCCAGGAAAAAGGACACTCGCTTTGCGGACGAGATATAATCCGAGCCTTAGAGATAGACTGTGGACCTCATTATAGATTGGTGCACAATGTACGAGGGATTCGAAGAAACACAACAGAGCAACTACAGCGAATTCTGGCCGAGAACAGTGCATTATTTGAACCATGGCTTGGTAAATGCCAAACGGTGAAGATTAATTTTTAGGCAATTTAGGCAAGAGCCTGTGCCAAAGTTTTTCCGCGCTAGACCGGTACCTTTTCCGTTAAAACCAAAGGTCGAGGATAAACTTATAGAGATGGTCCGAAATGGGATGCCGAAGCATGTTGTCATGAGCTCTCAGTTCCGCATAAAAGCTGCAGCCCAGCGGAATCGTGGCTCGGAGACGAGCGCCAGTCGGAGCGAGGCTTATCGCCTGCCCAGTCAGCGGACCCGACGGCTGACTAACCAAGAGGCAAAGAATAAGAAAGCGATCCAATTCAAGTAGTTCAATTAAGCCCAAGTTGGATTCCACTGAATAACAAACAACTTAAACGAGCTCCACTCTGTTTTATTAATTGGATGGTCGATTTGGTGTTCTATGTTTTAGTCTTACCCTTATGGCTGATTATGGGTCTGAGACAATAAAATATATAAAATGCAAGTGTGAGAAAACAGCGGAATACACACTTCATTTACATTGGGAAGTGATGCATCCCAAACACATGTGGAACACTCCGAATGGGCAACTCCGTTAGTGGTTGTGCTCAAGCCCGCAGGGAAGGTTCGCATCTGCGAGGATTACAAGGTTACTGTAAACCCCTAATTAGATAAAAAGCAGCATACTCTTTTCAAACCAGATGACTTGTTCCACATGCTGAATGGAGGTAAAAAATTCTCTAAAGTGGACCTCTCAGATGCTGGAAGAAAGCTCAAGGAAATTTACGACAATAAATTTTCCGAGTGGGTTAATTGAGTACTCTAGAATACCCTTTGGAGTTGCATCTGCCCAGCGATTTTTCAAAGACTATGGAGACGACGCTGGCAGGCATTGAGGCCGTCCTCATATACTTAGACTACATAACAATTACGGGGCCGGATGACGAAACTCATTTGACTAAACTGGAAAAGGCATTGCTACGGTTAAAAGCTGCAAGTTCCATTTAAAAAAAGAAAAATGTGAGTTTCGAAATTAGGGAGTAGAGTTTCTCGGTCACATGGTGGACAAGCACGGCATGCGATCGTCGCCCACTAAAGTGAACGGTATAATGAATATGCCAGACCCAAGGACCTTGAAGGAAGTTCAGTCCTTCATAGGAATGGTTCAGTATTATGGGAAATTTATATCAAGCCTTTCAACTAAGGCACCACCTATTAACGTTAAGGGAGATGGGGAAAGGAGCAAAAGGCATTTGAAAAGATAAAACAAAGCCTCATGAACGCCGAAAACGTAGCGCATTATAACCCTGATGTACTGGTAGTTCTTGCGACAGATGCGTCTAAGTATGGCGTAGGAGCAGTGATTTACAACAAAAGGGGTGATGGGGTGGAGAAAGTGATAGAGCATGATTCGCGCTCACTTACTAAAGAGGAGCGCAAATACGCGCAAATAGAGAAAGAGGCGTTGCTGATCGTATATGTAGTGGAAAAGTTTAGCTAATTTCTATATGGTAGGGAATTCACGCTTCTAACTGATCACCAGCCATTGATGAGAACTTTTGGGCTTAAGAATGGTTACCGGTGGCAAAGCGATTGCACAGATGGGCTCTTAGACTAACGGTGTATTCATTTCATATCGAATACCGAAAGACCAGCGAATTTACCAACGCAGACGGGTTGTCAAATTCGCTGTTTGCCTGCTCGACGAGGGTTGCAGAGCTCGGAAGTGGTACTTCGAGAAGTGGAGGTTATGAAAATAACTAGCGAAGAGTGGGAAAAAATACCACTAACAGAGCAAGAGCTCGCTAAAGCGACAGGAGCGGATCTTATTTTAAGATGAGTCCTAGAGTATTTTCAAAGAGGATGACAACTGAAAGTGGCTGACATTATGTTAAAGCCGTATATAAGTAGACGAACGGAGCTAAACGTCCATAAGGATTTTTTAATGTGGAATAATAGAGTGGTAATTCCGTCGATGTCTATGAAAAAGGAGCTGGAAATGTTGCACAGTAGTCATTACGGTAGGATCCGATTGATAGCTTTAGCGAGAAGCAAAGTTTGGTTCCAGGGATTTGATAAGCAACTTGAAAAACTGTGCAAGCTTGTGAAACATGCGCTGTGTTCGGTAATAATCCTGCAAAAACCCCACTCCATTCGCGGGAAGAATCCCGCGAATGGAGAATCCCGCGAATGGAATGGGAAAAACCTTGGCAAAGAATCCATACTGATTTTGTGAAAGAAAAGGGGGACAGATGTGGTTGGTCGTAATCGACGCAAAGTCCAAATGGCCAAAAGTGAAGCCCATGCGCAGCACCACAACGGAAAGAACAGTGAAGGTTTTGATAAAGATTTTTGCAAGTCATGGTCTGCCAGAGCAGACCGTGGCGGATAATGGTCAGCGATTTGCGTTAAAAGAGATCAAGGATTTTTGTCAGTTGTGGAACATTGAACTAACCCTTACACCGCCGCATCATCCTAATTCTAATGGAGAGGCGGAGAGGTTTGTACAGACCTTTAAACGAGACTGTATAAAGGATTAAGGAGTGGTAAAAATAGAACAGGTGCTTAGAAGTTTGCTGTTTGAATATAGAGTGACGACTCATCCTGCAACGGGGAAGGTACCGTCAGAGATACTGATGGATAGGCATTTAAGGACCACCCTTGATATTATTAAAACTGAGAAAAAGAAAGTTCCTCACAATAAGTACCGAGAGAGAACGAAGTCTCAGCACGATAAGCGAGCGAGGCAACGAAAATTTGAAGTTGGACAAGAAATTTACCTAAGAAACTACACCCACACAGGGGATAAATGGATTCCCGGAATTGTGGCGGGTGTGGTTGGCTCTAACGTGTATGATGCTCACTGTGGGACGGGTAGCAGGAAGCTAAGTTCTGATCAACTGAAGAAGAAAGTTCGGTGGTCAGAGGGCGAAGATGGCGTAGTACAAACCAGAACTGCTCGTAGCGCGGTGAAGGCGCAAGATCCTGCGTAACGGCCAGTCACGCCAAAAGTATTTTTGAGAAGATCGACTCGAAAGAGGAAAACGACCGAGAAGATGGAGGGGTGTCTGAGAAAAAGAGGGCGCTACGAGTGTGAACGTGTTCATCATATCTGAGTAGTGATACCGAGAAGCCGGAATATAAAAGTAAGGCAGCCGGGGGAGGAAGCATTTCAAATGTTTCCTCAGCTGCTGACGACTCTGCACCAAGTTACGGCTCCGTCGATGAGGATAGGCCCACAAGCCCACCGACGATGACTGCGTTGAATCCCACGACACCACCCGTGGTGGTGGTGTTGTCTGCTGAAACGCAGCCAAAGCACGAAAAGGTGGAACCCTTTTGGAGAAGAAAGGTGAGCCGAGAGGTAATACCTTACAGGTGCGGGATAGGCACTGGAACAATATTGCAGCACCGACCAAGGAAAAAGAGTATGCCCGTATGGAAAAGGTGTAGACCGCGAATTGAGGGAGGACCCGGTAGGAAATGGAGAAGAAAATGTCTGCTGTGGAAAGGAAACTGGACGAGATTGCTGCTGCCGGTCTTCACCATGGGAAGGCAATGGGAGAAGAGAATCTCCAGCAGGCAGACGTGGATATGCTGGTAGAGATATAACTGTGCAATAAAAATTGTTTTTGATGTTGTTATGTTGGTGTTTATGGATGAAGTTGAGAATCTACCCTTAGGAGCTGAAAAAAACAGGCAGATTGTACATTGATTGTACAGGAATTGGGGGTTTTATAGGGTAGGTGGTATGCCGGTGAATGGTGAGGAGACTCATGGAATGAAGACGATGACGCACGGATGAGGAAGATAACGGCAGAGTATAAAAGGACTGGATGCGGTGTAATAACGTCATTCACGTCCAAACGTCACCCCGAAACCACAACTGACACCACGCACGTAAAGCCTTACCGCAAAGCACTGCACCACCCAAAACCAAATAAAACGCTTTCATTTCGGCACGCGCCTGAATAGTGAGCTCGTGGATGTGGACTGTCAACCGTTGTTAACCGTAGGAAATTTCAGTGCCTCCTGCTCGTCTTACTCCTTTGCCTCAAGACCTCGGCAAAACCAGAACGTGTTTTGTCACTACTAAGGATGGAGATTCCTTCTACGACACTCGTTCCTTCGGATGTTGTTGCAGCTGGGCGGAATTTACAACTCAGTCACAAAGCGAAACAACTGTCGATTGGACGACGTAGGCAATCGATACTGGTGGCTATCCCTCACAGAGCAGCTTACTAACTTATGGTGAAAAACCTTCCATAAGCAACTTCTTACGTGAGCACAAAAGAAACTATTCATCTAAAGATCTATAACGAAGCTATGTTTGTGTCTTAAAGTTTTAATATGCACGCAAAACGCTACACACTTACCTGTTGCAGCAACATGTGTAAATGGCTTCTGGACTATAAATCAGGTCTTCATCACTAAATCATAAAGAACTTCACCGTAGTCCAAGAAGAACGAGTTAAAATCAAAGAGGATTTGTTTTTTGAATCCTATTGGCGGCCATTCCTAGCGATACTCGACGATGCAGATGTTAAAACAAAGATTAGCTGGCGAGTATACGGAGAGCAATCTTTTTGAGAGAAGAATGGAAGAAAGACTGCGTGTACTCGATGATTTCGTTTTCAACTTAAAAGCTGAAAACAGGCGCTTAAGAAGAGGTGCGGCTTCGTTGTCAGAAATATGTCTCAGATTAGACAGAATATTGCTCATTCGCATAAATTCAGAGTCACAACAAAGACCGAAAAGAAATTGTGTGAAAAACTTCGGGGAGGTGTGGTCATTGCAAGAAACGAGCGACAAATCTCTTTGCGAAGACGTCGTTGAGATCTTAAGCATTCCTTTTAAGGAAGAAGTACGACGAAGGAACGACTACCTGGAAGGAGCGATATTCCACTAAAATGCCGCAATTTAGGCGACTAAAACGGGTGCGGCTTTGCAGTCAGAAATCTGCCTCAGATTAGATGTATATACATATTGTTCAGTGACATTATTTTAGCCAACAACATCCTGGAAAGGAATGTTAAAGAATTAGAAAGAAGATTATGAAAGATTGACTGGCAGAGTTAACGCGTCAGAAATTCAACAACAGATAGTTACTGCTAGAATGCAAGAAGTCAAGTTAGATGGCATGCATGAAGCCCAGGAACGCCTTCTGAGGGGGGTCGGAGGGGGGAGGGCGTGGAAAGAACGTAGAGAAGGACGAACGGAGAGGCTCGCCCATGTAAAGACCATACCTGTGCTTCACCTTTTTACCGAATTGATAAACTGATGTAGAAATTTTTCGAGCGAACGAAAAACGAACAAATTCGAGGGCAAAATTTTTCGAAAAAATGATGGAGTAAATTTTTTCGATGTCGAAAATATTCGAACGAACGAATGGTCGATTTTATTCGATGACGACGCTTTATGGACTACATCGACTGCGACTATGTGGAACGAACTGTCTAAATTGGTCCGTGACAGGATAGTGACATTACCTCGCCATGTAATGTCTGTCTCTATAAGGCCGCACCACGATCTGAACAATATGAAGTTTGAAATGCGAATGAAGCAATGCGAATATATCTTTGATCACCCATATCGAGGTCAATAAGAAGAGCATACATATTATATCTTCTCCAGCTATTCGTGAGAAGTTGTTGCGGCAGGTTCTGCATGCTCGAAGAAAGCAGACGTATCCTGGAAGAGCGCAGCGCTTATGGATGCCACTTTCGCCATCGCCTCCTCGTAGCTGAATGTTTTCAACACTCCTGCCACCATCGTACCTAAAATATGGTAATTTATTCTGGTGATCAATCAACATCAGTCGCATTCGAGAAACATGACAAAGGAACCTACCGAACACCATAGTCCTGATGCGCGTTATTCCTGAGTGCGCATAATGCCTCAGTCGGCTCCTTCATGCATTGGTGCCCTGAGCTAACAATTTGAGGAAGAGAAATACTGCAACAGCATTATTTTTCCTCACCTTTTCCTAGTACGTCCTCTCTTCTCCTTTTTTCCTCGGCTGTTCAGATCCGACTCCCAACTCCTTGTTCTTCAGAACTTCTCGGTGGCTTCATAAGCTTCCACTTAGCTTCCTTAATGCTCAGAATACCTCATCATTCATGAGAAGATTGAGAAAAATAGACCTCTTAGCGAAGCTTCGTACCTACATTGTGGTCGATTAACTACCAATGCGGAGCGCCTGCGAATAGCAGTGGATTGTGAAGAATGGATGCTTGAGCCTATTTCTGAATATTTTTTCGATACTTTCTAAGACTTTGTGGGCTCCTGGTGCAGCATCACGTTTTAGTTGTTAATGGCGAATGCGCTATTCTTTTTGAATTCATTGTTTTTGTTTTTTGTTCGTTGCGTTAGAATTTTACATGCTCACCACTAACTTTTGGAAAACGACGGTTAATGAGTATCATCATTAGGGGATCTGTAAATTTTCCTCGGGTTCAAACACGACCAGACATTTTTTGTTAAGATAATCTAGGGCTGCCATACTCTGGTTAGCCAGGTTTATTTTCATAGGTGTTTAGTGTTGAAGGGCTGTTAATCTAATATTAGTTTTGTTAAGGATAAGGATAAAGGATAAAGGACGGCGTTACTCAATCCCTTCGGGGATGCGCCACGCATTATACTTCAGTGCTTTATCCTTCCCAGACTAGTCTGGTACCAATTCATTCACCGATCCCAGAGGGATGGAAGGCTTGCTTGGCCTGGGCGGGAAATCCGAACCAGGAGCCTGGTATCGGGTGCAGGCAAAGCCGGCGCCTCCTCCGACTGCGCTACACGCGCCCCTATATTAGTTTTGTTACTAATTTATATTATCCTATTTTATTTTAGTACTGCAGCTGTCTGCTTGGCGTTGCTGAATCTTCTAGCCTAACGAACTATTTCGAACTTACGTGCTAGGTAAATTGCGAACGACCTCATATCCAACATATTCTGTAGTCCGCTTGGAATTGTTCACATACTGTGTCGAAAGCCTCTTCTATAGGACTGCCTAGGAGACATTTTTATTTATTTATTTACACGACTATGTTCGTGTGCTGAAATTACAATAGAAATACAACCCAATTAATACACACAAGAAATACAACACCGTCAACAATGTCTAATGAAGAGTTCGCAACATCTGAAGTGTCTTGCTCACTGAGAAATTTTTTGAAAGCGTTACAGTTTCATGACGAAATGATTTTGCGAAGCTTCTCATACAACGAGAGTGTCCTATGAGTAAAGAAGAAACGGCGGCAGTTGAATTTGGCAGTATCAATGTTATACGTAACGACACCACCTCGAATGTTAAATGCTCTTATTGATCTGTAATTTCGATTCCAATTTGCTGATATGCAATTTTGTGAAATAGTAATAGATCATTTCGCTTTCTTCTAAGAGCAAGTGACGTCAATCCAAAAGTCTTATTTCGCAAATTGCTTGAGGGTTTTGATCGTAATGATATTCCAGCGTACGTGTCATGAGCTTTCTTGTAAAGCTGTTCTGCACGCTTTCTAACGTTGTAATATCCTTACACGTGTAAGGAACACAAACTGGGGTACTGTATTCAAGAATTGGTCTGACAAATGTTTTATATATTTGGAGAAGTAAGCTGCTATCATTTGAAGATATAGCTCTTAACACGTTGTAAATTGCTCTCATGGCTTTGTTGGAAACCAGTATGCAGTGTTTGTCAAAATTTACTCGTGATTATGAACCCTAAGTCTTTAACCTCGTCTGCGCAACTGAGTAGTGAGTTATTATAGCGTATTGGTGTAATTGACCTCTAGTCCCTAGATGAAGTACTTAACACTTTTCCTCCGAAAGTGATAGCTGCCATACTGAAGATCACTTCTGGACAACATCGATAGCCCTTTGAAGTTGTGCGGCATCCGCACCATTCTATATTGACCGATAAATCTTAATATTGTCAGCAAACGCACAAAATTTCACTCCGCTATCTGCCAAAAGGCTCAGCAAATCGTATTTGTAAATGTTGAACAGTTTAGGAGAGAGAACTCCTCCCTGAGGAACTCCACTACTTATACTTCTGTAACTTGTCAACCTAGTGCTAACCCGAACAGTGAACTTTCTATCAGTCAGGAAAGAGCCAATCCAAGAAGCGATGCGTGGGTAGACACCAATTGTCCTCATCTTATGCAACAGATGGACATGCGATACTCTGTCAAAAACCTTACTAAAATCAAAATAGACAATGTCCACCTTTTCCCCTCATCAAGATATTTTGTCCAGTCGTTCAGAGATTGAATCATTGCCGTTGATTTTTCCTTCTGAAAACCATACTGATTGCGTGATATCACCTCATGCTTGCGAAGATGATCTATGATGGCTCGCTCCAAAACTTTTCCAAAAGGTCGGGCGAATATCGATGTGATACTAACAGGTATAAAGTTGCCTTGAGCTGAGAACATCCATTTATGGAACCAGGCGCAGTCCTCCATGACAGGAAAACTAGGTATTGTTGACTCTACTCCAGTTTCTATATCGCACCCCTTGAAATATTCTGCAAATGTGGATGCCAAAACTCAGCCATGTTCACATCACCATACAAAATGTAACCCTCAGAAGAACATATGCTAGGAAATTCTATTTTTTTTCTCTCAATCGAAGCTTTAGAAGCCTGTAAAATGAATATTTGTCTCCTGATGATTCGCTTTCCAATATAAGCACTGAATCTCCTCAATTTCACTTCAAACCGATTAATCAGTTCTCTAAAGGTATCCCAATCTTTAGATAAATTTGTGTGTTTTGTATTAAGAAATGCTTCATCCCTCTTTCTTGAAAGTTTTGCAAGGTAATCGGGGAGAAGCAAACTTAGTGACTTCTTCTTTCTTCCTTAAGCAAACTTAGTGACTTCTTCCTTATTGGAACAAACAAATCAATACAGTGGTGCAAAATATTAATCAAAAGTTCGTATTTTCCATCAACTGAGTCAGCATTGTTAAGAGAACCTAGCCAATCGATGCTTTGCAAATAATTAGTAATGCTGTCATAATTAGCTTTAGAAAAGTCTCTTTCTGATAAAGAAGGGCTAGCTGGCGTTAATTTGAAATCGAAGGGCTGAATGGTCACTAGATCCTAACGGTGGGCAGAGTCTTAATCCGGAAATCAAACGCCCCTGTCGTTGGACAAAATGAGATCAAGAATATTATTGCCCAGTGCACAAGCACGAACAATCTGAACAAGGGTGTGAGCCTGACACATGTTCAGAAAGTTCTCGGCACTACTATTAGACTGTTCAACAGTGGGTTCATTGCTCCATATAATCTCTGGAAAATTGAAGTCTCCTGCTATAATGCACCGGTATTGCAAGCTAATAAGTCACTCATGGCTTTGGTTAGTTGATTTGACATAGTAGCATTAGAGATAGGACTTCTATAGACAACTATAAATCGAATAGTAATAATTCCACTTTGTGGATTACAACACAGCAGTTCATATGAATCTTTATACATTCGCTAAAAAAAGTGAAGGTGAAAGGGACCTTAACGCTAAAAGAGCGCCAGGTCTTTTATAAAGCAGGATCACTTTTACCCTTTTAGGCTTCCTTCCGCACTAAGCACCTCTAATTCGCACTTTTTATTCGTTTTTTGTATCCCAGTGTTGTCAGTGTTTACTCTACTAATAGGTGGACGACGCTTGTTTCCAGGGCAAATCCGCCTACTTTTGCTTGAGAATGTTCGTCGGCCTTTTTCACTTTTGTGGTGCGTCTTCTGACGTATTCATTCTTCGATCTGCGGGCGCAGCCAGCGGCTGCGTATTCATATCGTCGTCCGTGCAGCTAAGCTTATGTATTTTCTTTCCGTTTTTTAGCCGCTCTTCGTTTCCTGGAGTATATTTATTGCCTGGTTTCTTTGTTCTTGTTAGAGGGAGTCGAGTTATTCAGACTAAACCGTTTTTCCTCTTCTCCTCGCCCGCACCTGGTCCCTCCTGCGTGCCAACATTGACTTTGTTTCTGATGTTCTCTGATCTCACTCACAATGTCGCAGACTAAAACTCGTCAGGCTGGAAGAAAAAGAGATTCTCTCGTAGAATTTCGTTTTTCCAATGACGAGGACATTGCAGGGTCCATAAATGAAATTATGTCGGCTGTGAGATCAAAACTCTTGCGCCAGGCGGGACTCGAACCCGCATCTTCTGCTTTCCGGGCAGCGATGTTCGCCTTACACCACCGGCGCTGTTTGACCACACGTAACATCCGCGATATCCTCGAGGTCTGTCACCACCCACCCGTTACGGGATGGGCCGGCCGCTGAAGATGCGTGTTCGAGTCCCGCCTGGCGCAAGAGTTTTGATCGCAACAAAACATCCTGTAACAACATATGTCGGCTGTGTTGGCGCGTAACAAGGACCCGGTGATAGCAATACTCCTGGACGGTCTTCTTGCAAAACTTCTGCAGGAGTTTGTCGCAGCTGCTGAATCAGATAGAAGATCGGGCAGTTCAGTAATTTTCGGGCTCCCTGAACGGGCAGATGACTCACGGCCGTCGGTAAAACAGTGCGATGTTGAAGACAAAGTAGACAAGACCATGGATGTGTTATGTTTGGAGTGTCGTCCGTTGGAAGTGTACCAAATGGGTAGGCCCAATAACACACGTCCAAGGCTGTAAGTTGGTTCTACCTTTTTGGACACACTGGATAACGACACTCTCCAACTCTCACCGTTTGCGTTCTACTGAATTATCAAACGTCTTCATTCGGAAGGGCTTGTGTGCGGAAGAACGTAATCGAGAGTCCGCCTTACGGCAAGAGTACAGGGAACGTAATCTTCTTCTTTAGCGTGTATCCCGCTTCGTGGCGGGGTCCGCTATTCTGGTGTCATGACGCCACCTTTCCCGATCCAGCACTAGATCAGGGTGGACACCAGCTGCTTTCAAGTCCATAGGTAGCGTATCAGCCCATCGCTGCTTCGGTCGCCCTCTAGGCCGCTTTCCTACTACCTCGAAGTTAAGGCCTATCTTGCGGACGCTGTCTTCCTTTCCACGCAGATCGTGGCGGTACCATCGCGATTTAATGTATACTCCCGCGTCGCTGCAGCGGACGGGAGTATACCATAGGTCTAAGGTGTATCTTGCGGACATTGTCTTCTTTTCCACGCAGAACGTTTTTCACGCAGCTGAGAAGATACGCAAGCGAGCTTCGCGCACCTTGTCAGCTGTCGGCGCGATACCGAACTTCTGCCGAATGACATCGTTTCGAATGCGGCCAATGCGGGTGACTCCAGCCGTCCAGCGCAGCATCTTCGTCTCCATGACGCTGAGGCGCGTTTCAATTTCCTTTGTGGCAGGCAAGCACTCAGCGCCGTACATCGCTACTGGCCGGATGACTGCTCTGTAGATCTTCGACTTAAAGCGCTCTGGTATCTTCTTGTTGCAGAGCACGCCAGTCAACGAGCGCCACTTGGACCAAGGTGCACTCACGCATGAATTCACTTCGACAATCAGTTTGCCGTCAGACGCGACTGCTGATCCCAGGTATTTGAAGACCGCACCGCGTGGAAGCTCGATGCCATTAACCTTGATGGAGCTGGACTCAGTAATGTCCGTCGTTAAATATTCTTCACGTTAAGTTTGAGTCCCAACCGCTCCAAGCGATCACATTAAGCTTGCACCTCTCGCTCGAGTTCACCTTTATCTTCGCTAGCGAGCATAACGTCATCGGCATAAAGCAACGTCCAGGGGACGGGCTTCTGAAGATCTCGTGTGATGGCATCCATGACGACAACAAAGAGGAGTGGGGAAAGTGCAGAACACTGGCGTACTCCGACAGCGATGGGACACTCCATCGAGGTTCCAGCTGCTGCTTGAACTCTACTCCTTGCACAAGAGTAGAGAATTCGTACCCACTCTATGAGCTCTTCAGGAACTTCATGTTGTCGCAGGGCGTACCATTTCACTTCACGCAGTACGCGGTCAAAGGCCTTCTCCAAGTCGAGAAAGGCGATATGCACTGGCTTCTATTTCTCATGGTGATTCTCTATCAGGAGGCGGGCGGCATGTATGGGATCAACGGTGCCACAGCCACCCACGAAGCCATACTGATTGCTGGAAAGCTGGACGATGTCCCGAATTCGTCCATCGACAATTCGCTCCAAGATCTTGATGATGTGTGAAAGCAAGCGAATCGGACGGTAATTGGAGCAGTCTGCAGGACTGCCCTTCTTCTTCCAAATCGGAATCGGTGATCTTCTGAACGGGACCGTGGTTTGGAGCCGTTAAAGGGATGGCTGGATGAGGAAATTCCACTGTAGAGATTTCCTCAAAGTAGTCGCGCCATCGCTTCAATGTCTTCTCGCGGTCAGTAAGAAGATGGCCGTCCTCATCATTGATGCCAGAAAACTTCTCAATATCCTCGGTCTGCCGATGGCGAATCTTTGCAAGCCTTCACAAATACCGCTCACCATCGCGCGACTCGAGCTTGTCGTTCTCCATAATGAGTGGATTTTGCAACAGCCACGGCCTTCTTTGCAGCATTCTTGGCTTCTTGGTACTTCCGCCAGTTATCAGCTGTCTTTTCGCCGAGAAACACGTGATAGAGCGACTTCTTGTCTTGCACTTTTGCCTTTGCTTCATCTTTCCACAGCCAGGCCTGCTTGTCTACCTTCGTAATGCCGAGTTTCGACTGAGCAGCTTGGCGTATCGCGTCGGTCGCCTTCTTCCAAGTTTTGTCTGTCGGTAATCGCACGCGAGAAATCACAGGTGCCTCCCTCCTTCTCTCCCATTCACCATCACTTGATTCTTGGTGCACCGCATCGCTCGACCTGCTTCAGCCTCGGAGGGGCGATCTTTAGGGTGCAGATCAGCGTTCGATTCTGTGACAAGACTTCGGTCGAGATCTCTCACAATGACAAAGCCTATCTTGGTACTCCCACAAAGAGTCTTGGTACTCCCACTATAGTATGAGACAAGGTGGGAGTCGCGTTTTCGGAAGACAGTGTTCGCCAGCGAGGTTGGCGTCGCCGACGTCGGTGGCGGGTTGTCGGTGACGTGTCGCAGCGTCGGCGACGCGTCGTTGAAGTATGACATAGGCCTTACATTCAACGATGTGGTTCTACTCTTTAGCATCAACTCAGATGTACTCTGCCTCGAGTGTTTTGACACTTCGCTACATAGGAAATTTCGATTTGTCTTAGTTTATCGACCACCTAACTCAAATGTAAACGACCACATGAGTTTGGTAGATATACTAGTCGACTTGAGTATCCAAATTTTTTTCCTGCTTGGGGATTTTAATATCGACGTTGACGGGGTTAATTTCACATCCAATACTCTCGCTTCTCGTAGACTTGTAGACTTTTCCAAAGCTTAGGCGTTAACTCAACACGTTCTGAACCCCACCCGTGAAAAATCTACCCTGGATATTATTCTGACAGCATCTAATATTGTCAAAAATTCCATTGTGCGCCCGCTCTTTGCATCTTCGGACCACAACTCTGTTTCGTTTGATATTGACACCTCCTTTGAACGCCCCAGAAACATCCCTTTACCGAACGTCACCAAAGCTGACTACAAGGCATTATCTGAACGACTTCTAACTGACGTCTGGTGGAATGTGTTTTATGAGTACACTAATGTTGATGATCTCTACAGAAGGTTCTGTAGGATTATCAACAGGTACCTAGCTCAATATGTTCAGGATGTTCAGAAAAGAGGTATTAGATATTCAACACACATTCAAAACCTAGCAGCTCGGAAGACTCGTCTGTTTAATCAACGTGTAACGCCTAAGGTTCCTTCTTTCCTAGCACCTACTACAGAGCGATCTGTTATCAACTGGATCTGCATCATCGAAAGTTTCTGGCATATCAAAAAAGAGAGCCACCCTTCGCCGAAACGGTAAAAGCTTTTTCTCAATGATGGGGAGCAAGCTATGATTTCAAGTGGACCTTCCTGTGCTTGAGAACGAGCATGAAATTCAGTATTTTGATGAAAAACACAGGCTGAAGCGCTAGCTTCGTATTTTGCACTGTATTTACATTCCGTTCTAACTCAAATTTGATTCATGTTACGTTGCGATCGATATGGCATGGAACCTAATAAGGTTTTAAAGATTTTGAAGACTCTTAAGCCTTCTATGTCTATTCTTTTATGACGGTAAATTTCCTCTTGGCTACTCAGAAATCAACTTATTCCTCGCGAACAACACGGTTTTTTAACGGAAGTGTCGACCATCACCCAGTTAGCAGACTGCAATTTTGACTGCGGTATGGCTAAAAATGAAGATAACAGCGTTGACGTCATTTATTTTGACTTATCGGCTTTTGATAGAAACAATCACGATAAGTTGTTGTTTAAGCTAGAGAAGCTGAGGCTAAAGAATACTCTTTTGAGTTGGATCCGTTTACTTTTAACAGAGAGATATATCTACTTTAAAGTTGGATAGTCCTTTTCTAGACGACTTCCGTGCCTAAGTGGAGTTCCTCAGGACGGCGTTGTTTCTTCTCTACTCTTTATAATATACACCACAGACCTTCTACATGTTTAGCTACGCATCCGGACGTTAGCGGTGAGATGTATGCCGATAATGTAAAGGTGTATGGTATACACAATGAAAACACTAGGGTTTTGGTGCATCAGGCCTTAATACAATCCATTATTAATATAATGGACTGAACCAAGGCTTGGGACATTCCCGTGAACCTTGATAAAACTGTTGTGCTGCACATTGGAAAAATTGTGATCTTGATGCAAAACTTTATATCATCCGGACAACTCAAAAGGCGTTTGCGGCTGTCTTTACGAAATTCAGAAATTTTGAGGGTACCGATCCTACTCTATACCTGAAGCTACAAGGGGCATGTAATTCCTGTTTTGGAGTACGGATACTAAATTTGGAGTCCCCATACAAAGGAGCTTCAGGCGAAAATTGAAAAAGTTCAGCAAACTTTCACGCGAATTTTATTTGCAATGAAATTACTTGCAATCCTGATCCAAATTGAAAAAAATTCAAATGCGGCTTCTGTATTGCGCTTCTGGCTGCTCAATCTTGAACATTGTCAGCAGAGCTACGTTCAACCTCAAAGGTCTGCACCTACGAGAGACACAAAATCTGAAGAAAAAAATCGCAAAGGTATTGAATGGGACTACCTTCATTAAACGAGAACAAAGGAATAATACGTAATAATTTGTTCACTTATATTATTTTTGTGCAAAACAGGATCGGGGCAAAGATCAGATTCAAAGTCTCGACCTTATTGTTCCTCCTGCCAGCCTACTCGACCGTCACCCCATCAGGCGCCTACGGGGAATGAATGGCGAATAGCTGCTGCATACTGGTTTCAATCTCGCTGTAGTGAGAAACAGGCTTCTTCAACTTCCTTCCCTTACTCCTCGACGTAAAGTCGTTGATGCTTGCATGGTTCATAAGGTAGTGCACTTTAGGTGCACTAGCAAAGGAATAATTATGAAACAGTTACTTTACTTTGCCCCATTGTACTAGAGGTGCTCTGCAAAAAAATCACGTTAACCCGCCCAAAAACAGGTTTATATGCAAACTTATTTTCTTATAGAGCAAGAAGTGCATACCTCAAGCTTATGAAAACGAATCAAGGATCTTACCAGTAAAGCGGTTTAAGTGGTTTGCTATCAATACATTACTTAGATATGATCTTTCTTGAGACAAGTCGACAAGTGATACTGATTACCAACTCGTTGTATACATTTTCTATTCTATTGCCGTGTTTGTTTTGGCTTTGTAGTATTGAGCGTTGTTTTTAATGTTTGCCTTCAGCAAATATAATAAATAAATAAAATCTGTGGTAACTTTGCGCTTTGCAGGACTCGGGTAAATATACCTGCATCTTATCATTTCTGACGAAGAAACCCTTGGGTTCGAACGTCAGGTGTCACCCTGAGTTACGGAAGCGTGCCACCGTCCCCGTCACGGTGGTTGCGGATTGTTGAGCGACCTCGGACGAGGAATAACGGATGAACAGCTCGGATATTTGCTTTCGAGGGACTGAACATCCACTTGCTGTTGGGCTGAGAACCTTTTGCAGTGGGTGTGGTGGGCTGCTCCGATTGTCCAAGTGAGGGGTTCCGGCGCGATTCCCTGCCGTCCGTTCACGCTCCTGTGGGAGTACACCATTGACCTTAAGGGTGGGCTCCTGTTGTTACAGTGTTGCAGGATAATCCCGATGCTTTTATCCACGTATATCCAGCTCCTACGTACATAGATATGTGTATACGGATATAAGTAAGTATATACTATGTATATAACTGTATACGCATATGTATAAATGTATAAACATAAGAACAGGTTCTCACCCAAATAGCAAGTGGTTGTTTGACTCCTTGAAAGCGAATATCCGATAGAGCAGACTGTGCGCCGCAGAGTAGATTTTCCGTCGTAGTGTAATATCCAAGACCTATGAATAACAAACGGAGAATCAACCAGACACAATTATCTCATCAAATTTTATCTGCATAACACATTACACTTAAACTCATTCATGGTAATTTATCAGATTCTAAGCATAGTGGGCAACCCAATGGGAGGACGAGGACCCCATAGGGAGCCCCGAGCTAACAACTGCCTAACTCATTACCGTATCCCTACAACTGCGGCTATCCACTTACTAGTTATAGGGTGAGGGAAGTGTAGAGGAAGGACAAAGCATCAGGGACTGACAGCCACTGCCTAGTTGGGGAAGAGATCCAGCTCTCTATGGTGCCTATACAGGGAGCAGCCGCTTTCTTCATGGCTACATAGGAAGCAGCCACTGTACATATCCGCTCACGATGTTCCTATTTATCCGGCACTTCAGGGTTATGATTGCGCCCTGCTATCGGTAGACCGGATATCGAGCGGTGTTCGGATCGTTGGCTACCGCGAAAACTACTAAAATTCAATAGTGTCACCACAGTATGGTGGTGATTGAGGACTTCATTCGTTTTTTGCCCTTCTTTCTCATATCAGTATAAACATATGACAATCTCCATAACCTTGCAAGACAGTACACTTCTGAAGTAAGAATAGCTAAGAAAAGTTGAGTGGCTGTTAAAATCACAAGCTTCTGAGCGTATTAATATGAGGAAAAGAAAGTACTGCAACGGCATGCTGACCAGTGTGGGTTCATGTCGGCATAAACGCATGTCAACCTCCATGGCCTAGCATAGCAGTGCAATTCTGGAGGGGAACACAACACATTAATCAATTAATTAATTAATTAATGTCAAGAAGACGTGCTTAACATATGACAATCTCCATAACCTTGCAAGACAGTACACTTCTGAAGAGGAATAGCTAAGAAAAGCTGAACGGCTGTTAAAGTCATAAGCTTCTGAGCGTATTAATTTGAGAATAAGGAAGTACTGCAACGGCAGGCTGACCAGTGTGGGTTCATGTTCATTAAGAATAGGCTTAACCAGCCTTTCCAACTGCGATAGGAAATAAACAGCAACAACCGTGGTAAAAAAACGATAAGAAGGCGAAAAAGAAAGAACGATATATGATGGATAAATGCAGTAGACAAGTTAGTTTAAACAAGAAGAACCAGGAAAACCATGTCTGTCACGTTACACTCACCAAGAGTAGCTGAAAATAACTGAACAGGGGAACACGAATCCGAAAAATGACAATATCCATGCAAAAGCAAGCCTTAACTAGTCCTTCCAATTGCAAACTAAGCAAGACTACATGGTGCGTATAAAGCATTGACGCATTAAACGTAAACGTTAGAAACAACAACACATTATAAAATTTAACAACTTTATATTCAAAATGTCAGCAATAAGCGAACAGAATAGCATCACTTGTATTTTATATGAGCTTCCTTGCTTCGAATGCAGGGGCGAAGACCACGAGAAAAGGCATCGACGGTGTGCACATGGAACGAAATCGACGTGGACTACCTGCGGTGCACCGTCGATGCCTTTCCTCGGCGTCTTCGCCCCTGCATTCGCAGCAAAGAAGCCCATATAAAATACAAGTGATGCTATTCTGTTCGCTAGATCATTGTTGACATTTTGTATATAAACTCATTAAATTTTATGATTTTCTGTTACTTCAAACGTTTACCGTTAGTGCGTCAATACTTTTTGCGCACCCTGTAGTACTTTAAAAACCATCGCTATTTTAGTGGGGAGGGGAAATTAAACCCGCGTCTGATACATTCCAACCACCACCAGTTTTCTAATGACGTAATATATCGGGATGTTTACCCGTGTAATGAAATGGTCAGCTGTGTGTACTAGACTTCAAATGAATGTAAAAAATGGCGCCCTAAAGCACCGGTGATTTGAGGGTAAACAGCTGTCTTTGCTTAGCCAAATTTGTTCTTCGGGTACACCGCTAAAGTACATGTACTCTTTGCTAAACAAATTCCTTTCCTGTAACGAGAAATCAAAATATTTGACTTCCGTAAAACATAAAGAGATGCACTATTTGTCGCAAAAAGCTGAACAGCGGCGAGACAGTAATAGGAGTTATGAAAACACCGATCTACATAGATGTTGACTTTTCACTCTATTTGTATTGAGAGCGGAAAGAATAAAAGCTCTCTGTCACGACAACTTTACTACCATTCCTCCCCTATAGGAACTGGAAAATACTTCCGTTCTAATTATGCATACCAAACTTCACTCTCTCTATTCTTTTTGAGCATCTGCAACGGTCTGTATTTCTGAAAGATGGCGCTGCTTAGCACTACGAGCCCTAACTTGTCTCGCTGGGCTTTTAATCCAAATTGATTCTGAATAAGTGTCAGAAATGGGCAAACATTGAAAAATTCCGCATTCAGTTCTTGACATCGTCTATGCCGATATAAACACTTGGTTCTATGTGACGCTTTTACGTGGGAGGAATGATCTGTAATATTTTACACAAATGTACTTGAATATTATGGAGAAAGAGTAGTAAAAGCAAACTCTAATGGTTCGCTTCGCCATCTCTCTTCAGACGAACCATGATCATATCATTGTTACTCTAGTTCCAAGTTGTGAAGGAGTCGTCTATTATCAACTGACAACACCATCAAGAAACTTCGTTGTCGAACTTCTGAATTCGCTTGAGGAACACCAATTTATTGTTTTCGGTCTTCAGATTGCCATGCTCCTTCTTCTGTTTGCTGTCACGTTCGTCGCTGCTCATGCCGAAACGGGTAGGTGCGGAAAAGATAAAGCGCATTCGTTCCAATTCTTCTAAAGTTCAAGTTAAGTAATTTGACTTACCGTGACATCCACTTGAATGCGTAGAATACGTTGACATCGTACGGTATTCTACAAATGGAAATGGTATGTAGAGTTCATTACTTAAAGATGTGGCAGCGACGGAAACGAGATGGATCGGTTCAACAACTCAATCAACAGCTGCTCTATGTCGACCATAGTTATCGGCTTTTGCCCTTAGCTCACCGTTTGTAATACGATGACACGGCTGATTGGATTTGGACAGTTATTTATTGATTAATTGATTTGTTTGAAGAACATAAAAAAAGAACATTACGAAGACGCCAAAATTAGTGGAACGCCAATAGCGCAGGATCTTCCGACAATATTGAAATTTGATTACAATTTAGCGTTTTAGAGCAGGAGTGCAGTTGTCCTAAAATCACTATGTGAGCTGCCCGTGTGCCGTAGGGCTTGAAGAGGGTGATAGAAAACCTGAGCAACACTGGACTACTAACTCGGGAAGATTTTCAACCTCATACGGAACTTTGAAAGGAGACCTTAATAGCTGGATAGAGTCCGGATCCTGATTTCAACAGAGCACGCGATGGTGAAAGGAGTGATTTTATCACAGTGTTTAGGGGTTAATTGTAGCGTTTATCACGAATCTGGCATTCGTATCTGAAATGTTGGGTGATTATAGGCTATGGTATGCATGGCTGAGTAAGGGTGGTGAGGGCAGAATCACTGGTTTTCCTCAAAATTTGGAGGGGTGGGGTTATATGATGCACTGATTCTTAACTGGGCACCTGTACTTGGCTCACTTTATGTTGGAACTGAATTTTTTACCCAACAGAAGAATGTGAATGTCACAATGGTAAGCGTGGCAGATCAAAACTCGTCTAGGAGGTACATTTTGCAATTCTGACCTATGTTTTCGTGGGCGAGTGTAGCGCAGTTGGAGAAGTTGCCGGCCCTCGCGTGCATTCGATACCAAGATCTTGGTTTGGATTTCCCACCCAGGGCAAGCAAGCCTTTCATCCCTCCGGGGTTGGTGGATTACTTCAGAGTTGTCTGGGGAGTACAAAGCGCCGACTTGTTCATCGGCTGATCACAGCAAGTCATTGTACATGTATGGCCAAATACGCATTCAAATCGCCTCCACGGCATCCCGTAGAAGTAGAATGCGTAGTGCATTCTAAAAGGGATTGAGTCACACCGTACTTTATCCTTTATCCTTCATTAACCTATATTTTTGTAATCGGCATTCCAGGATCTTCCCCTTAAAAAATTCTGTGGGAGGTTGAAACCCGTTCCTGGTAAGCAGTACAATCCATGTGGAAGCAGCAATAGTGGGAGAGAATGGCTGTGCAGCAGAGCGTTTGTTGACGCAGAACGCAATTCCTTACAAGAGAGTAGCTCAACAATGTGAGAGCTCCTAATTTTCAAAAACGACTTTTTTGTTTCTGAGCGGCGAAAAGACGGCGCGAAAAGGGTGGCTCTGGCGTGGATGAAAGAAAGTGTGCGGGAAGACGTGCCGCTCACTAATATCCCCCACATGAAGTCACAGAGTACATGCGTATGTGCCTAGAAAGGGCGAGGAAAGTAAACGATCACCGTGGTGATCTAGAGATGAAGCCGCTAACGGCGAGTAGGAAGCCGATGGCTAACCAAGGGAGGCGTTGTGCTAGCTGTCCAGGTTGGGTAGATCTGACAACGTTCAGCGGAAAACGGGTTTATGGAACAGCCTAGAAGCGGTCTTCGAGGTCCGAGGATCAAGCCTCCATCAGTCGTCCTCAATGATTCCTGTCAGGTATATTCCCAAAGAAGCAACACTAAGAAGGCTTCGCGAGACGAAGCTCATCGCCAGATCGGATATGAACATAGCCCTTCCTACCATGCAGGTTTCACGGTACCGCTGCTGCTTTTGCCCAGCCCGCATTTCAGATTACTGCAGTTCTTCTCAAGCGACTATGGACCTTCAAGACATGGGGTACAACCAAATCTCATATCCCCCCAACTATACTCCTGGTGACACGGTGAAGGCCATCTGCACCAAGAAAGGAGGTATTTTTTCCATTTTTTAAAATTTTCCAGATTAACCTGTTCCGTTTGATTGGCAATTAATTAGGTGGATTGTAGAGACTCACAACCTGGTGTGCGAGTGTAATATGTGGATGCCAATGGAGCCAAATATGATTGTCTGTAACTGAATAAATTCTTCGCAAGTGGTGATGTCTTGAAATGACAGCGCTTCTTCAATCTAGCCTTGGTGACGTCTTATACAACAAACGATTGCGATCAGAATTACCGTGCGTCTTAAAACTCTTCATACTTTTGAACAGCAACCTAGTTCTCATCCTCGACACAGCAAAACGCTTCTGAAATGTTCCACGCAGCACGAATAGACCAAGCACTTTACGCTTTCTTTGTCAGAGCGAAACTTTGGCGAAGATCTGCAATTTTGGAACAAATACGTTCTGATCCTGAATTTATCTATCTTGACGCCTTTATTTTAGGCGACAATTCTGAGTACATAAAATTATGTAAGATGCCTCCTTTCCGAACTTATGGTTCGAGTTGGGCCTGGAAGTTTAGTACTATCGTCGCTTTAGGATTGAACTTACGGGGCCAGATAGTTTCAGTGTAGTAACAGTAACGTGCGATAATAACTACTGCTAAAGAATCGAAGGCGAAACACTCGCAGTACAGTAACGGTAGCACGCGCTGAAGCGACTCTGCACTAAGGGTGCGAAAGAAGGACATTACATGAAACAGGAACGTATTGAATCAGACGCCCTCTTTCCTATCTTTTTGCCCTTATGCGACGTCCGAGCGCTTTGGAATGGTTTTGCTATTCGATTGCTCAGCCTCACTGTCAACCTCAACGCCGATGAGGTGATTGTAGTTGGCTACTCATTACATTTCCTGTATTCGTCTGGATTGGACTAACCAGAAGGCATGTAGAAGCACAGTCGGAAAAGGCTCTGGCTGTTGCATGCATCTGATTCCAGGGTTCTCGTTCGGATTTCCCACCAGGCCTGTCAAGCCTTCTATCCCTCCGAAGTCGATGAATTAGCATCGGACTTGTCTGGAAAGGGTGAAACGCCCACTTGTCTACCGGATGGTCACCGCTATTCACTGTGAAGGCCATAACGCATTGAAACTGCTTACACGATATGCCGTAGAAATGGAATGCGTGGTGCATCCCGCAAAGGGATTTATCGTTGGTACTCGCACCATGGAACAAACACCTTCTACTATTCCATCAACTTGTTTAATGAACGGTAAAATTGGACTTTATCTTTATGCTCAAAGGGAGTACCCATTGGGCTACTCTGGCACGCGACAGGATCTGAAAGGGATGTAGAGTCTCCTCGAGGAGCAAGGAGCCTTCATCTGACCTCTTGCAAATAGTAAGGACATATGACATGTGTAAAAGCCCATGTACAAGAGTTTACATGAGTTATCCTTATGTTGCTGCTTTGGTCGGGCAGTGAGTGCTTCGTGATATGAACACAATACCAGTTTCCACTGTTAGATCCTGCCCATAGACCACGTGTGAAGTGTGATAGCGGTCACGAGTTGTGGTGAAGTTGTTCGATCTTCTCGGTTTCCTGTCCTCACAAAGATTATGGCCCGTTTCTAGAGTTCGCTAAGGAGTCACAGTTTAGATCAAATTATTCAAGTATTCAATTTATTTAATTTTTAGTCAATTTACTCAAATTGCCTCCATGACATCCGCAGAAGTAAAACGGGTGGCGCATTTTACAGATGGATTGATTATCACCACTCTTTGTCCTTCACTACTGCCTGCACGTGTTCCTTGTGATGTGCCATATCTCTCCAGACGACATGCAGTCTCCTCTTACCGTTGTGACGTTGCTTCGCTCGACGAAGGTCGGAGGTTCGGTTCTACCACGCTGCTGCATTTCTGCATTTCAACTGACCGGTTGAGATTTGGGGGATTCTGACGTCTATACCATTTTCAGACGTTTTCTGCGCATTTTTTCCAGCTGTGTGCTGTGGGAGTAACTTTCTTGCGACTCGTTTATTATTGACCGGTTCTTTAACTAAAAGGCAATGAGAGAGCTATTCAACATGATGATGTAAAAACGTTCAACATCAGTGGTACACAGGCACAGAGTGCATGAAACAGAAGCACTAGTCACAATGCGGGCTGCGTATATAAAAGCTACACGCTCCTCACAGTTTGCTCCCACACATGGACCAATGACATCGGGTCCATAGACGAAATCCAAATGAAGACGTACCCTTCCCTCCGAAACAAGAGTTCCACCCCGAGAGCTCTGGAGAATAAGGAGAGTGGGCCGAGCGTTGGCAGGACGGCCCTTTCTGATCACCACTTCCGGCTACATCTTCCACAACTTCCCAGCATATAATAGTTTCGAAATCACAACACTAGGACTATGCCGTGACTATTTCACCTATTTTATTTTGTCTATTTTACCTGACGGCAAACTGTTGGTTGAAGTGAATTCACGCGTGAGTGCAGCTTGGTCCAAGTGGCGCTCGTTGACTGGCGGGCTCTGCGATAGAAAGATACCGGAGCGCTTGAAATCGAAGATCTACAGAGCAGTCGTCCGGCCGGTAGCGATGTACGGCGCTGAGTGTTGGCCTGCCACTGAGGAAGTTGAAACGCGCCTCAGCGTCATGGAGACGAAGATGCTGCGCTGGACGGCTGGAGTCACGCGCATGGACCGCATTCGAAACAAGGCTATTCGGCAGAAATTCGGTGTCGCGCCGATAGCTGACAAGATGCACGAAGCTCGCTTGCGATGGAACGGTCACGTTCTGCGTGGAGAAAAAGACAGCATCCGAAAGATAGGCCTTAACTTCGAGGTAATGGGAAAGCGGCCTAGAGGGCACCCGAAGCAGCCCTGGACTGATACGTCACATATGGGCTTGAAAGTAGCTGGTGTCCACCCTGATCTAGGGCTGGATCAGGAGAGGTGGCGTCATGGTCTCAGAACAGCGGACCCCGCTACGAGGCGGAACAAGCGCTGAAGAAGAAGAAGAGGATAATATATACTGTGTATATATCACAATTAGCTGACTAGTTAACATTAAACAGAGCAGGTTTATGGCTAAGTATATATTACAACTGTAGTCGATTTTATTTTTAAAGTAAAATTGAAATATACGAAAATTAATTACAAAATTTCACACTGAAATTATAATTTTCCACATTCGACTAACGCGTGCCTTGCCATAGTTAGTAAATAAAATTATAATTACGTTATAATTTTGAAAACTTATCATCTTGACTCTTTATATATGTAACAATTTCTGTTAATCAGTGCCATTCGTTTAACGCAACGCTATGGCGAGTCTTCAAGTCAGGATTCCATTGAATATTCGAACAGCTTGAATTAATTAAGTGTAATGCCGGGGTCTTTCACCCGTGGGCGAATGTCTAGGGATGTGACCTGAATCGGACAGGGAAATTAATTTATTACAGCTCTATAGCACCGGCAGGGTTGGTCCCTCCGCCGCTGCTGTGCCATCGCTCCTCCAGATCCGTCCGCTTGCCAGCAAAGCCCCCACCAATACAAGAATCTTCCGGGACCGGCCGTTTGCCAGGTGAAGACTCCAAGACCGGCCGCTCGCGACCTCAACACCAGTCCAGACTGAGCCAGGCGCGCCAGGGCCCGCTTTATATAGGATTGCGCGTGGGAAGTCCGGCCCTCTAAGGCGTATGGTATACTCCCGTCCGCTGCTGCGACGCGGAATTGCACAGCGACGCGATGGCTCACGGCGCGCGTCGCGAGCTGTCGCCGTCGCTGAGGCTGACATAGTTCACGCAGTTCTGCAGACAGAGGCTTTTGCAGAATTTTACCATGTCAGCTGGTTTAGTGCATTTTTCTTGAATTCCTTGTTTTGTCGACCATTTCGTTCGTGATTTTGCGTTTTATTCTCGTTTTATCGCATTCTGATCCGTGTATCGTTGTAGGATTGTTGTTTTCAAGGGTATTTCGTCGATATCATATTTTCCAAGGAGGATCTCGGCCATGCCTGTGCCCACTCGTGCATTTCTTTCGTTTCTTATTCCACCCACGGGCAAGGAAACCGACGTCTCTGTGCTCGACCCGACACGTGAGGGTTCTCGTGACGTGTACAGCACGGAATCGTCTCAGTTGAGGCCTAATTTTTGCAAAGCGATGTTTTATTAGGTTGTTGCCGCCATGCTGTGAAAAACGGTCCAAAAATATATCTCCTCCGAAAAGTAACCGTTCAGTTGGCGCATTTGTGTGCCGGACAAGTCGCAGGGAGGTTCTGACGACATGGCACAGCAATGTGGGTTTCGGTGCCGGCGAGGAAGTTCATATGAGAATAAGCCCAAGATGAGCCTACCCACGAAGAAAACCCCACGAGGAGTACAACAAAGACGACACATGACCACGAAAACATCACCAGACGTGTGTCGAAATCAGTGGGGGAACGGTCATGAACGGAGGAAGTATCGAAATCAGTGAAGGAAAGTGCATCGAATAGGGCACGACAAGCACTCCCCCACTCATCTTTCTTCGACGCGTCGGCGCGACAGCTGACAACCGCGCCCCACTGCGCCGTCTGCCACTGCATCAGTGACAGCTGCCCCGCGTCCGTCGCTGGAGCGACGGGGGAGTATACCATACACCTAAGTGGACCGCACCGCTGCCTCCGAATGGCCAGCGCTTGGCACAGGCGAGGCGGACGGCGATTCATCGATCCCGCTGCTGGAAAACACAGATACACTGAATAATGAACAGAATTACTAGGAGAACACTACATAGAACAACACAAATAACCTATAAGATGCACCAATACACTTGAAAGATCACTTCTACGAGCCCTTGCGCCTCTCCCATCCTTCACAAAAGTTATCAACTTGATGAAGCCACTGGCCCAGTCCAGGTCAAAATGCCCAGTCTTGACAGAAGAAAATAATTTTTAAAAAATTAATGCAAAGTAAATTAATAAAGAATTATATAAACTATAAATTTTTAATCTATGTTATTCATTTAACTGAAACAACTATATATTCTAGTTTGTAAAGTTCAACTATTTTTTAGTTAATCTAATTGTTATTTTAATTGATATAATTTCTCACTTAGCCAAAGTCAACCTGGAGGAGCGTGAGAAGATATATCAACATTACGTAAACTACATGGTGCAGTTGAAGTGGGTAAAGATTGCTGGCTTTGCAAATCCAAAGAAGAAGAGCGGTGATGCTTGCTTAAGGAGTGCGCATATGACATCTTGAAGTAATAATATATTTCTAATTATATATATATATATATATATATATAATGGGATCTATCTAGACCTAAACTGGAAAAATTCACGAAGAAAGAACGAAAAAATTACATTTGTATTCGTGGCAATTGTAAGCAGCCGAAGTTATGTGCCCTCCTCACCATGTTAGATCCTGGTTATAACATGTCAGGCGGCGGTCAGCACGCGGCATGCGGCTTTTTGCGCCCTCCTCACCATGTTAGATCCTGGTTATAACATGTCAGGCGGCGGTCAGCACGCGGCATGCGGCTTTGTGCGCCCTCCTCACCATGTTAGATCCTGGTTATAACATGTCAGGCGGCGGTCAGCACGCGGAAAGCCTCCATTGCGTTGCTCTTTGCTCGCCGAGACGGTTGTAAAACCGCGGCGGTTTTATTTTTCTGTTGGTCTGTTTTTTTTGTTTCGTTTAGGTCACATCTTCTTCTGCAGAAGCTGGTCGGTAGGTTTCAAGTCGAGTTATTACATGCTTTTTAGTTATGTGGTCCCTTCCCGGACAAGGATAGATCCGAATGTTTTGTTTAAAGGTTTCTTTCCGAGAAAGAACTACCACTTTCATGGTCCCTCAACATAAGTCTATCCAACAATCTTCAGGTTATGCGGGTAAGTTGAAATAATATGTTAAAATAAAAATTCTAATTACTTTCTTTCAGTGCAAAATGACTTACGAATTTCTGGAAATTTTTTCTCAGTACAGGTCGAAAGGTTTTATCTAAATATAGTAAAGAGCAAAGTACACATATCATGCTATAATAAAAAGGGAAGAAACCTTAAAGTCGAGTTACCTCGATACCTTGCGTAAGTGTTAAGGTGTTTATAAGAATATTTACAGATATTTAAACACACGAACATAAACTCACAACCCACCCACAAACAAAAAAATTATTGCATTTATAAATAGATTATAAATGTACATTCATATGCTCAAATACATGCAAACACACAAACACGTATACATACATTGATAACTATATATTTTTTATTTTTAAGGACTTGTGCAATATTTGGATTTGTAATATATCGCTACAATTTTCGGGATCTTTCTGCGTAAAAAAATATGGTCGGAATGTGATAAAAATGGTATCAAAATGGTATTTTATTCTATGCCGAAAGGAAAAAATTCAAATTGATGATGATCCGGTAAGCGTGTTTGCATAACAATAAAAAATTCAAATGAAGTAAGCAATGTTATAAGGAGGGCTAAATTGCCTAAGGTCAAATTAAGGCCGTACAAGTCAATCATTGCTTCAATGTTGCATGATATTAGCGCGGAGGAGTTCGATGAACCAAAAATTAAGGAAACGCTCGAGAAAAATGGGAAGAGATCGATAAAGGTGTGTTACTTGCAACAAGTTATGTTTGAAAGTATTAATTATTTAATATACTTTTACAGACACCAAAAAGTAGTCGAGCGCACGGCCATGCCTATGCGTTGTGCGCTAATACGAAACCTCTCTTCGTAAGATGTTTTTTTAGAAAAAGCGTGCACCTTTACAGAACGAACCAAAGACGACGAAAGTTGAAGCAAAGACCGTAAGTCAAACAATTTTGAGAAGAGTTATGGGTCAGTAATGTAGGAATATCTAGTCGTTAAGTATGACTAGCAATTCTAGACAACTTTCGCCAATAGGCGTGCTGTTCCGTTGAGCAACGCATTGCTAGCCACAATGAGACTTTTTGTGTCCACAACACAGAGACGGATTTTGGTTCTAGTATCGCACAGATGTCACTGGTTGTTCTACAGCGTCTCCACCTTAAAATTTTGGTCACTTATGAGAGAAATCATGAAGAGAATATGAGCGAATTTGTCACACGGAGAATTTCTGGAGAATATTTGACACAGTAGCAATTTCCTAATGCCCAATAATCTTTTAGGGCGAAGGAATGAAAAAAAACCTGTGCGACGATGCCTAAGCCTGTGAGCTGTGCTCTAATACAAAAACCCCTCTCCGTTCAATATTATACGAGAGAAGTGTGCATATTTTGCAGCGCGATGGAAAAAGGATGACAGAAAAAACTGATCTTTCAACCCCTGATCAGTTCGAGGTGAGTATTTTGTACTCGCTAAGATGGCGCTGATGATGCATAATACCAACTCCATTTTTTGTTCATTCGGCGAAAGCGTCGTTTTGTAATAACCTCCTACAAAGTGATCCGCCTTTAAAAATTTTCCCACATTTAGAATGAGCATCGAATTTATTATCCGATGGTGTAAGAACCGTCGACTAATTTTGATGAAAAAACTGTGTTTCTGAGGGTTCCGGTACTGGCCCAAGGCCTACGGTACGTTTATGACTGTCCCTTCCTCGCTCGAGATAATTACCATTTTTTATCCCTGGTAATTGCTGGTAGCTGTTTGACGATTCTAGGACTGAGGAAGTTTGTAGTAAGCGTCTTTGTAACGACTTCCCAAGCCCACCAACTTTTGAGAGGAAACGTCCTGAAACAAAATCTGCGGGACGGCTGTCAGAGGACAACAATAACATCTCAAGCAAAAATCGAAGATCGCTTTGAGGATTCATGAGAGGCCTAGTTTATAAATTTCCATCGCAATATGAGGGGTAGTTTGCGATTTGATATAAATACTGGCGTAGACCGAATAGCCGGAACGCCCTCGAAAAAGGCTTGGTTTTCGTTTTTCTTGAATTTCAGCTGTTCTGCTGTATCTCTTTTAGAGTTCGCTAAGGAAAGAACCAGAATTTTGCATATTTTTAACAAGCGAGACATCGGGACCACAACGCGGTCGTTTCGTAAGAACCAGCCCGAACTCTTGATGATCTGAGAACATTTTTTGGTTATTTCAAATACAAGGTTTAGTCAACTTTGACGTCATGTTTCGCAGTTATCAATGAGTCTTACCGCAAAACTTCAACATAATTCAAGGAACAAATCTCGCCAAGGTGCAATTCGAAAACAGGTCTGTAAAGTAGAGACACGAGAGATACACTGTAAATCTCCATTTAGGTCGCAGACGAATCGTTCGAAGTATTCTATGGAACAGCGATAGAAGGGAATTGGTACTGAAGAACGCTGTAAGTTTATACTATAGAGCGAGCTCATCTGTTCCAAATTTGCTCATCTATTGTCAAGAACAATGGCCGAAAATCTAAGCTATCAAAAAATGGGTTTCTTACATTTAAGGGTAAGTACCAAACATGATCTTTATGATTATGTGTAAATTACTAGATATCTGAATGTGTTGTATTTCAAAAAGTGGGAAAATTTGAGAGCGCACTATTTTAATAAAATTTAAAATGTATGAACGTACTAAGATTACAGCAACATAATAGCACATTAAGCAATGGCCACTAATAGCTCTAACCCTAGACAAACAACAGGCAAAGGTTTCGTTATGAGTGAGGACGTGGACCACAACAGTGATCTAGAAGAGAACCCTCGTTGTCGGTGACTTGGATGCCGTTAAACACCTAGTTTCGAATTGAAGAATGCTGATAAAGAGATGAACAAAAGGTTGTTGAGAATACCAAGAGGATGCGAGATTGTGAGCTGCAGCATTCGACAGCATGCTTCCTACTGACACCTAACGCAACCGTCTGTGTTTTTAAATGTAGTCTACTATTATTTTAACTGCCCTGCATTTTCTTGCACGACCGCAATCTTGACAGGGAGGACTGAGATAAATTCAGATAATATGTTAGCATTAAGAAGCTCTGTAACGAGAAGTTCCAAGGTTAAACTTATGGCTCCAGTTTCTAGAACTCAGATCAGGCTCAAAAGCTTTCCTAATCGAGTGCTTCTTGATTTTGACAAACTGCTTAGTCGTAACATTTTAACATTGTCTTTATCGGCTTTCAAGAAACTGGTTACTGCTTGAGTATCCTCTAGGGCTTCCTGACAGAGTTGGTTTGTCCATTTTTAGAAGTATTATGCATTGATAATTGTCTTCCTTTTGAACGTGATATCTCATTTATTCATAAAAAGCTATGTTGTTGTCTAGGCCATGTTGAGTTTTCCTTTGTAGTTGTTTTTCTCGGCTTATTTTGTTGTTTCTTTTGTGCAAGAAATATCTTGCACCTCCAAATAAATAAATAAAGAACTAAATAAAGTGCGAGAAGCCTGATATGTTCCTTACATTCACTTGCAATCCGAACTGACGTAAGATTCTATCTAAGAAACTTGGCTGGCGGTCAGTCCGCATCTGACAGGACAGATTACGTTACCCGCGCTTTCAATCTCAAGCTGAATGGCTCTATGCCATGAACTTTTTAAAAGGAATGTACTGGGTGAAGTTGCTGCGTACATTTATGTTGTTGAGTTTCAAAAACGAAGGCCCTCACGTGCACATACTGCTTACATTAAAGCAGGAGTGGAAACTGAACAATCAAATTAATCAGCTAATCAGTGCTGAACTTCCCGATCACGATTCTGATCCCGAACTCTTTGACTTTTTATCTAAGAACATGATACACTGTCCCTGGGAATCTGATTCCTACCTCACCTTGCATGCGAGACGGTGTGTGCACAAAGAAGCATCCCAAAAGCTTTCGCAGTGAAACATCTCTTAATGTGGATTGCTATCCCGAGTACAGAAGGAGTGATGACGGACGTTATGTAACGTGTCGTGGAGTTCGAATGGATAACAGGTCAGTAGTACCCTATTGCCTCTACTTAATTCGGATGTTTGAAGCACATATTAACGTAGAAATGTGTGCTTTAATTCATGCAGTTAAATATCTGTTCAAGTACGTGTACTAGGGATCTGACCGTGCTAGAATCCACATCTACCAGCCTAACAATGACGCCCCTGAAACTGTTCGCGACGAAATTAAAGCATACATCGACGCGAGATATGTGTGAGCTCCTGAAGCTGTCCACCGAATACTTGGCTTTAAGATGCAGGGCCGAAGTGATGCAGTGCAACGGTTACAAGTCCACTTACCGGGTTTCGAAGCACTAACATTTGAAGCATGCGCTGAACAACAAGCACTTAATGGCGCTCAAATTCGGCTAAGCACTTTGACTGGCTTCTTGGCTATAAACAAAACCTGCAATGATCTTGCTCAGCAATACGGGCGGTTACCTGAAGGAATGATAGATTCCCGCAGTTTTCACTACTATGAAATGCCTCAGGCTTTAGAGTTTAAAAAGGAATGGAAACAGAGGAAGAAGTCAATACGTACGATCGGTTCAGTACCTTGGAAGATGTGCCGTGCGGTGGTTCTGCGGAGCGTTTTGCCTAATACAGTATCCCAACCTAGGAGAATGAATCGCATACATGCGATAGAGAGTGGACACGCTTAAAAGGAGCACTTTTGAAGTTTATTTCTGCCTTACCATATCTTGCTGGACTATTCTATACAGCAAAACTAGTTCTTCACTGCAACTAAAGTAAAAAGGTCATCTGCTGAACGTCTGGTTTTATCTAATACATAAGGAAGCTTTTGTGGACCTGAAGTTTGTGGGTCTGTCACACTTCGGAGAATAAATCGCATGAATTCGAGGAGAAGCTTCGCAGGAAACTTTTCGAATAAACTACCTTACCGTACTCTACTATTCAGTTCTATTAGGTTGCTTGAAGAGATCTGGCGGTTTCGACTGGTTCACTTCAAATGATCGTAAGTTTCTTCATATTAACTGGATTCAGTCGAAATAAGCACCACTCCGGACAGCACATTTCTTTTTTTCTTTTCTTTTTTGACGCGACACTGGTTGAATAATTCCACAAGCGAATTGGTCGAAATGCGATAAATTCTAGAAGGGCTGTTTTTCCGTGGTCCTGATTTGCGAATGTTCCGCCAGCGAAGAAGTTCTGAAAGTCCTCAAAAAAGCGGTAGTCGGTTGAAGTATGGTCTGGTGAGTATGGCGAATAAGGCACCAGTTCGTTCAACTCCTACTTCGTTCCATTTTCGCATGGCGATTTGCGAAACGTGTGGGCGGGCATTGTCATGTGGGAAAATTCGGCCTCTTCTGTTGATCAATGCCGGCTGCATCTCACGCAATTTTCGGTACATCTCGTTGGTTCGTCAGAGCAGCACTCTGCTGTGATGGTTCGAGCTGGCCGCTGACCACCACGCTGTAACTATCGCCTTTTTCTGCTAACACGCACGCAGACGCCTCGCACTCGCGCGCATTGCAGTGGAGCAGCTTTCCCCACTATATGTCGAGAATACGTGTACGTGTTCTCATTCGCTACGTGTCGCTTGATAGCGCAGAGGACGTAAAAGGTGAGTATATTCCTCCGCGTCAGATGTGCTTAACCAAACAAACACTATCGATCAGAATATCAATCAATATCGGCAATATTGCTGCCTAATAAGTAACTCAGGTCCTCATTTGGTCGCGTTCCAAGACGACAGAAGTGTAAATACTCCTAACATCAGCTTAAACTCAGACAACATACTTCAAAGTGAATGTTTACTTATGATCCGTGGTTCTTTTAAGGATATTTTTTGCAGGTTCAAGTTCTTGAAGCAGTTCCTCCCTCCCGATTTTCCAAACCCGCTCTTCCTGCCAATATCCTACCGATTTTTGAGAAGAGCAATACCTTACGGTTTACATGTAGAAATGACAGGTGATTCATGGTGCGTGATAGAGGTGATGTATACTTTTTAATTTTAAGTTCTAAGCAGCTTTTCATCGTCATCCGTTCTGAGAGAGTTCTTGTCACAGCGTTGTCCTAATGTGTGTTAAAGTTGTAAACCTCTATGGCACCATGATGTGATCTATCCATCCTCATACGTATTGATTGACGTAGGTAGATATGTTCACTAGTTTTTGGACTGCATCACTGTCCAATACGATTTGGTGGTTCATAATTGAGTTGACCATATTTATTTTCCACTTGGTAACCTGATCACAACATTATAACCGAAATGATGTACATACGACAGCAATAATGTTGTCCTTGTTATGATTGACTTTTTGCTTGTATTGTGTTGTCCTGTCAGCGGTTCCGCCAGTGGAGCTGAGTGAAGAGAAGAGTGGAGAAGTGGCTTGTGGACGTGGTAGACAATTATTGCTTTGGCCCATCAGACATCGGATGTGTGGTGAACCGTGTAACGCTGATGGTTAACGTATCATCGAGTAAATGGGGTCGCACGGTCTTGGATCTCGCCACGTTCTGGTGATGGAGTCGCGGGTTGATGTGTAGGTTTGCGGGATACTGTGGCATGGGCTGCTGCCGTTGCGTCATGGATTGCGTCCGTGGTCGGCGTCCACATGGGCGCTTGATCGATGTCTTGTACGCCCGCGATGGCTTCCCGGCAAGCGGATCTTGGGGCAGTGGACAGTTGCGTCGCTTTATGCGAGGGAGGTTGCGGGTTCGGTTCTTCTGCGTCGCGAGATTCCTGTATTTCAATTGACCGGTTGAGATTTTAGGGGTTTTGGCGTCTACATGAATCGCTGGCGTTTTCTGCAAATTTTTCCAGCTGTATGCATTTCTGCAGACTGCCAGCTGCGAACTCCTCATAGGCGACGAAGGCAGTTTCCACAGGAGCAGCTTGGATGCACTACACCCTCGAGCGGAATCGTGTCCAATGGTTTGCCACGGACACGAAGGTCGTGCCGTATGAAATGATTGTCGCATTTGCATTTGCGGTCGTACCATCCAGGAACATACATTGAAGAAAATTTATTTCGACAATTTATTTCAAAATTTCGAATTCGAAAGTTTGCAAAAAAGTATTCGTACAAATGGAATGGACTGAAACCTCACTGTTAAAAAAATATAGACGTTCGAAATAGAACACGAAAGAAGAGCACGGGAAGACATTTTGCATGAAACCGGCAACTGCTGTGAATTTAAGACACTCTGACACTTTAAGGCACGTAGATGTGCTATTCTCGTTCGAGCAGCTCATATATCGACTTCACTGCCGTCGTCCTCAAAGCCGACCGTACGAGTAGAGCTTCGATGGTGCGGCCGTATTCGTCGAGCTGGAGATGTCGGGGTAGGCGGCGCTGGAGGCGTTCCATCTCTGAAGGTGCCGCAATTCAATATTACCTCGCAGTGAGAACTTCTGCACCCCTGTACGTACGATAGGATTCTGGAGAGGTCGTGGACTAGCTCGTTGACACGACCCATAGTGTGCTCCATCTCATTCATCTTCTCCTCGCATAGGTCCAAACGGCGCATCATGCAGATTTTCTCGCCGGTGTTCTTATTCAGGATAGACGTTCCAGGCTTTCCGAGCATAGCGTTCACCCTCAGCTCAAGCTGAAATGTGGTTAACTTTAGGTTTGGATAGGTCTGTGGCCCGTCAACCTTGCTGAAAGAATTTGTTTGGGTGAAATACGAATTCGGGTGGGTATTTTTTGGATCCAAACTTTAGGAGTAATGCGCCAGCTGCAGCGGTATGAGTATCTTTCATGAGACAACTAGCACTGTACATAAACTACCACTCTATTTCGTCCGCACTTTTCGTTCGTCCCGTTGAATAAATCTACTGCGGATCAACTCTTAACAGGTTGACGACAATGTCGCTCAATGGTGCGCGGCGATCCATTTTATTTAATTAATTATTTCTTTATTCAAGGCATAGACAACTGTCTAGAGAACAAATTGTGAGAAAACACAAAAAAGGAAACAACATGAACAACATGAATGTAACCATCAGCCATGTATGAAACTATTAGGTTGGTGAAAAAGTCTTGCACCACAGCGTATTTTTTTAATTTATTGTTTCTTTTGTGAGCGCCTTCAATCTATAAAGAAACTACCGTTTACATGTACAACCTTCTGCCATTTGATGGGAAAATCCTTTCCTCCAGAATGTAGTCGGCTGTGAGTCGAAGAAGTGCGCCACCTCGGATTCCAGTTCGGTTCGGTCGTTGAAGCACCTATCCCTCAGGTGTTGCTTGAGAGCCCGGAAGAGGTAGTATTCTGATGGCGCAAGATCTGGCGAATGCGGTGAGTGGGTCAACACCTTCCACCTAAGCTCCTGCAACTTTTGGCGAGGTGAGCTTGCTATGTAGGGGCGAGCATTGTCGTGAAGAAGGTGAACATTCTTCCGCCCTTGCCGTTTCCGTGCTATTGCCTCGATCAGCTTCTGCAGCTGTGTATGATAGATGCTCGCTGTTACTGCGTTGCCACTCACAAGGAGCTCATGATAGAGCATTCCTCGAGAATCCTATCAACAGCACGGCGTTATCTTCTTCTCGTGGAGTCCGCCTTGAGGTTGTGGTTCTCCTTGAGGGAGGCACTGGGCCTTCTGAGTATGGTTAATGAGGAAGACCCAGGATTCATCTCCCGTTACGACATTTTCGAGAAAGTCCTCATTACGAAAACGAGTAAGGAGAGGCTGAGCGATAGTGAGTCGCGAAGCCTTGCCCAAGTCATGGAGATTGCGGAAAAAATTAGAAATATTATCATTCTGAAAATTATACTATTATATAATATTATTATTTTGAAATATTCTAGATTGAATGTACTACAAGCACGTGGCAACAAACAGTCCTATGAAGTTCCTGTTGAGCCTTGAAAACTTTTCAAAAATTTTGGTGCAGGACTTTTTCACCAACCTAATATTACAAGCAAGTATCTGGCAGCACCCTGTAGTATTTAACATCGGATAAATCTTGCACAGGCCTGGGCGGAGAGTCTCTCTAAATATTCGTATTTGCCCAGCAGCAGGTTGAATTCTTTGAGGATTCGACAGGTTAAGAAGTCTGACCTCAGTCGCGATTTGGACACTGAGATTTGAAGTTTCAACGTACCTCTCATGTTTTTTGTCAGAATACCATCAAAAAACTTTCTTGGGTCAACGGACACCTTACTTGCGAGAATTTTATACATCATGATGAGGTCAACGATTTTTCTTCTTTTTTTTCGAGGAAGAAAGACCAAAGAGAGTAGTCCGTTGAGCACCGCTAGGAATGGAGTTATAATCCGCTGAGAAGCACCTCATCATAAGCTTCCTGGTGAAGCTATTTTGAACGCTTTCCAAGAGATCTATATCTTTCTTTTTTTGTTGGATTGAACACCGATGTCCCACTTTCTACAATGCGTCGCGCATAGGTCTTGAATCCACGTATGTAGTCCTCAGGAATATTGGATTTCAAAGCCTTGAACAGATTATAGACACGACAGTTGGCTTTTTCTAAATACCGAACTACAGTGTCTGGAGAAACTCATCTCGGTCCTCATTATGTATCCAAGATCTCACAATTCATCGACCCTGCTTAAAGCCTGGCCGTTAATGCGGTACTCCGGAATATTCGGACGGTGTTTAGGCCCGAATTTAGTTGAGAAGGACGGCATCAGGTCCATCCAAATTTCGTGTGGAAAGGTTATTTGGCATGGTGAACATGATGCCGGTGTTCGTTGCATCGATTGAATGGTTGGTTTTCTACTAAATCGATGATTGCAGTTTTCGCGTCGGGACCTTCGATTTGCACAAAGTCCACGGGGAAGGGAATTTGAGAAGCTGGTCACAAATCTCAAGCCTTCTTTTCGTATTTTCATTAGATTTCACATCTTGACAATCTACTTTCTTTAGCGCACCCAAAATAATCTCCTAGACGAAGTTCTGGCTAGATCGCTGACCCTATCCCCGTCATGTCGTCTCCCTACCGCATCACGTAGTTCACGTAGCCCATATAGCTTACTTACCGCTACGTGTCGTAGTTGGCTAATATTTAGGAAGAGAGAGTGATATTCGTGATCAGCACTTCCAATAACCCCTTGGACGAAGTTCAGTACAACGTTGAGTCTGACACGACCACCCTAGTCATCGATTTGGGAGATAAGTTTGCGCAACCGTCCAAATAGACACCATCATCGTGTGTTCATCATCCCAAATGATCCTTTAGAAGAAGTTTGGGTTACAGGAGCTCGTCTCATACTTGCGTGATGCGCTTCGTCCCACGAAACAGACAGGCGAAAATCGCTCTCGTCGTCAACGTATTAACGAACACTGCTGTTCTACTGTTTAAAAATGAGAATAAGTGCACACAAGAGAGAGCGAACATGAACTGCAGCAGCCTAGTGTGAGCGCCAGCAAACGGTGACGTTTGAAAAGCAAACACTGAACGACCTTGACCGTTTAGAAAAACCTGGCCTAAAAGGACCTAAAAATTCGACTGGTTTATGTGTAGACGCGTCTACGGCACAGAAGATGACACAGAACTGGAGCTAAACCTCAATCCTCTCACTCTCCACCGTAAAGTTAAAGTGGAGCGAAGAAATAAAGCCATAGTAGAAGTGAAAGCGAAACAGGGCGATTGCAAGCCAAAGACACCATAATTGCATAATCTGATCCCTAGTCTCGCTTGCTTCCCGGGGATTTTGGCAAAGGGGTGCGCCTGATCCAGATATCCCCCACCTTGCCATTTTTACTTCATTTCCAATATATTTTTACGTTGACGTTTTTTACGTATCGTCGGCCTGTTGCATCCCAAGCTGAAATATCAGGGGTGGGGACTCATTCCCTTCCAAACTCTTACTGCGCCGTAGGTTTACCATGACGAATTGGTCAAAAACAGAGTCAACCAGTTCTGTATTCCTTAAACTGCAGTGTAGAAGCTATGGGGACATTAATCCTCTCAGAGTCGCTACATTCTGCAGAATAGACGAGGCGTGTATAACCCTTAATCGTCCGTCACTACCGGCCGTTCGTCACTTCCGGTCGCCTCTTCGTCCTAGTGCGTCTTGATACAAACCTATACGAAAACTCTAATCGGATGCGAAATGTTCGTTTCGCCACAACTTCAGCAGAACCTTTGTGCACTAGTCCTCCCGTTGCTCATCGGTGAAAGGGAGCAGTTCCAAAAGTTAGAGAGGATAGGTAAGGGGTCAAGCTAGGTCAACAAGAGGATATGATAGGATATGAATGGGTGAAATCTCACCTGCGAAAACCAAATTTTGGAGAAGGGGTAAAAAGACTGCGTGTCCTGAGATAGCGCTAGTGCTGTGCAGTCTGATTGCACTCACCTGTCTGAGATTTTGGTGTCGCACGTTTTCCTGTTCACGTATTTCGGCGTCGATTTCCAGTAGTCTGTCGGATTTTCGTAGACGACGTAACTTCTTCGCATACTCTCGGAATAGCAGAAAGTTGAAGAACCGAAGAAGTGGCCGATACTTCTGGAGTCTCCACTCTTCTACCTCTGCAACTTCATTATCTGTGTACGCGGTAGTTTAACAAAATAGCAGAAATCAGAAATAAAGGCCTCTCTGACACAGATATCCCCTTTGTGCTCTTTTCCGTGACCCAATTCCATTCGTATGATATATTGAAACTATTTAGATCAGCGCAGCTTTTGAGTTAGAGGTCTGTGAGTACAGGCAGTAATTACGGTAATAATCCACATTAATCCTTTAATGATCGTTAATGATATTCCAGAAGTATTACCCCGGGATGCTTTTGTTCAATGTATGCGGATGATTCCAAGATCTACTCAATTAATAACTGCAATCAGTTACAATTAGGACTGGATGCATTACGCAAATGGTCTCAAAAATGGGATCTCGATATATCTTTTGAAAAGACCCTTATAGTTTGTTTCGGTAAAGGACATCCTGATTACAACTTTACTATAAGTGGAAGACCTCTTACCTGCTCAAACAAGGTAAGGGATTTAGGTGTTACCTACAACGATAGGTTCGAATGATCATATCAGAGACGTTTTGGTTAACGCAACCTTTAAATGTAATTAAATATTACGTGCGTTTAAGTTAGGGACCCCAAGCTGCTATTTAGACTACGTTAAGCCGCAAATGGAATACTGCAGTCAACTTTATCCTCTGTACTTGCTCGATGCTATCGATAAGAGACGAAGTATCTTATCGATAGCATCGAGCAAGTACAGAGGAGTTTCACTTACCGGTGTTTCCTACGTAAAGGATTAGTCAGGCTGTCATATAAGGAACGCCTTAAGTCCTTGGTGCAAATACGTTGGAGTTTAGAAGGACGTTAGCCGATTTCCTCTTCATGTACAAGCTAGCTACTGGTCTCCCTAACCTGACATCCTCGACAGACCGCCACCAGCAGAAATTACTCGGGGCCATCAGTACTGAATTAAACCTGACAGACCTACTACCGCCGCCTACGCTGGATCCTTTTTAGCAAGGTCAGTAATGAGAAGAAACTTGACGCCAGTCTATTCAGGTGGAAGCGATGCTATACATTCCAGGCCCATCTAATCGGCTACTTCCAGAGGTCTATTCCAGATCAGCCAGACTAGGATAAGTTGCCACCTTAAAAGATTGCTTTTTTCCGACGAGAACGTTAATATCTGTTACTAACACTATTTATCTCGTTTTGTGTCTGCTTATTCATGTTTGTCACTCACACCTTCTTTTCGTTCTATTTGGGCCGTTATCATACCCCCTCGACCTCGCAGTGTGGACCTCGGGAACGTTTGCGGACCTACTAAGATGGTATCCGGAGTCCACCTCTCCTCCCACCCTCCCACCATGTCGCTAGAGGACTTGCAGTGATGGCGGGCCACTGCCCTTCTGAACTGAGCTGTTCATGCCCCTCCCCCCCCCCCCCCCCTCCTTCATTCAACTGGAGAGGTCGTCGGTTAATAATACGGTTTATGTATCGCCTTGCGAACTGTTGCCTATACTGCTTGTTCTCATAATGATAAGAAACCGATCTAAATAAGTAAATAAATCCAGATTTGGGATACGCTGCGGGTGAAGGTAATTTAGATTCCTATTTAGATCGTGGCTCGAGTAGCGCAGCCGAGGGAGATGCCGGCTGTCGCCTGCACCCGATACGAAGTTTCTGATTTGTATGTTCCGCCCAGGACAACCAAATCTTCGATCCCTGTGGGGTCGGTGAATTGGTACCAAACTTGTCTGGGAAGGACAGAGTGCTGACTTGTTCATCGGCTGGCTACCACAAGTCGTGGCATGGCCAAATGCGCATTCAAATCGCCTGCACGATATCCCGTCGAAGTAGAATGCGTGGCGCATCCCAAAAGGGATTGAGTAATGCCACCCCTTATCCTTGTCCTTATTAGATTGTAGAACAATTTACTAATTCGCTGATCCTGGGGGGCGGAACGCTTGCCTAGCCTGGAAGGGATCCTAACCAATAGGTTTGATGAGGGGTGCATGCAATAGCCAGCGCCTCCTCTGAATGCGCTGCTGGCAGGCTGGTTGGACATAATAAAAAATGGAATTCAGGAAATACAAAAGGCTTTTGTGAACATGTTTTGCACGCAATATCATGAAATACTATATGTTGTGGAATATTACTTTCTGTGCTAGACACCTCACAGCAACTCAAAAGTGCTTTGTTTAGCTCAGAAATCAATGCCAGAGAAATCTGTGTCACTTGGCTCCAGCATAAAGACTGTATGATAAAGGATGCCGTTACTCAATCTGTTTTGGGATGCGCCACGCATATTACTTCTACGGAATGTCGCAAAGGCAATTTGAAAGAATATTAGGCCATACAGTAACTTGAAATGGCCAACTAATGAAGAAGTAAGCGCTTTGTTCGTCACAGACAAATCTGCTAGCAATCCACCGACCCCGATGGGATGGAAGACTTGGTTGGCATGGGTGGGAAATTCGAACCAAGAACCTGATATCGGATGCACGCGATAGTAACGGTACTTCCGACTGCGCTATGTAGATGCGCACGACACAAGCATACAAAAGAAATTGTTCACAATCATCAAGACAAAGTGGCAGACTTTCTGTTCAACTCCAAAGGCCAATATCATTTTCCACATTTAAAACCACCTAGTCGATGAGCACCGTAGGAGTGATTCGATTCCAACAGTTATCACTTCGCTAGTAGAGCTGATGATAGTCCCTTTAAGGAAGTGATCAGAAAATTACTTGCCATTCTAAACAGATCGGCAAATTTCGATCGCTTTTTGAAGCAAATACCAGACAATAGTAAGCGCAGCAGTGCATATCCGTACTCCATATGTCTAATATCCACCACCGCTTTGTACTACAGACTTTTTGTTGTGGCGAATAATTTTGACTTGAATAACTGCATAATTCTCCAGCAAATAGTTATTATTCTGTAATGGAGGTCGATCACAACTAAGTGCGATAGCGAACAAACTTCTTATAGAATATTCAGCAGAAGTCTAGCTAGGGAAAAATAACTAAATAGTAGTGATCTTCCGTAGATATTAGGTTGTCCCATAAGTCCCCGCCGTTTTTTTCAACGATTCACTGCAGATTTCGCCGGCGGTCTCTTGCATAGCTCTGCATAGCTTTCGAAAGAGAATGAATTGCTCTATCAGAACTTGTATTGCATTTCTTTTTTCATCATGAATTTTGTCAATTTTTAGGTCGTTGAAGTGAAAAGCGAAAAAGTGATAAAGTAGCCATTTGCGCACTTGTCCTCTCCGCTTAGGTTTGTAATTTTTTGCGCAGTTTTTTATAGCATTCGGAAGACAATGTTCTGTACTACAAGAATGTGTGTTGGTCCTATTTTTTCGCTTGTCCTTTATTGATTTTTAGGCCATCAAATTGGGACGTCCGAAGGAGGATGGTTGTTTTTGCCGACAGCTCCTGTTCTGTGGTTGGACTTTTTGGGTTGGTGTTGTATGTCGTTCGAAAGAGAATGTATCGCTCTATAAGAACATGTGTCGCGTTTATTGATTTCTATTGAATATCAAAAAATGCCAAAAAGAGAAAAATCGTCTTCACCAACAACTCCTTCTCCTTCTTCAGTTGTTGATGTTCGACAGAAATCAGCGGGAGCCAATAAACGCGACACAAATTCTTACTGAGCAAGACATCCTCTTCCAAACGACATATGACACCAAGCAAAAAAGTTCAACCACAGAACCGGAGTTTTGGTAAAAATTCGGACGGAAAAGTCGGAATTCCCAATTTGATGACCTAAAAATCAATAAAGGACAAATGAGCAAATAGCACTAACAATATTCTTGTAGTACAGAACATTGTCTTCCAAACGCTATAAAAAACTGTGCAAAAAATTACAAACCTAAGCGGAGAGAACAAGTGCGCAAATGGCTACTTTTTCACTTTTTCATTTTCCACTTCAACGGCCTAAAAATTGACAAAATTCATGATGGAGAAAGAAATGCAATACATGCTGTGATAGAGCAAATCATTCTATTTCGAAAGCTATGCAGCGCTATGCAAGAGACCGCAGGCGAAATCTGCAGTGAATCGTTGAAAAAAAAAAACGGCGGGGACTTATGGGACAACCTAATAGATCGAACTACGTACTCTTGCTTGCCTAGTTGCTACCGCATACCAGAAATATCAATGGTGTCCGATCGGGCATCTTCGTACATGTTGCTGGTATCGATATGGGTTTCGATGTCGGAAAGGTCGAACGAAGACGAAAGATTTGTGTCGTTCGATCCTCGGCGATTGTACATACTCAACTTCTGAAAAAACTCGAGGCTATTTTTTTGTTTACTACTTGGTTATGAACGCATAATAACGTACATCTGCTCCTGTAGTGAAACAACAAGGAAGAGAAAGATCGATTGTAAACATACAGAGCAGGTTGTCTTACGCTACAACACTGGTAGGTGCAGAAAGCCTCTGGAGCTTCTACACAGTTGTTCTTTAAAGAAGCATAAATAGCGTGAAGGATTTTCTTTTTAAAAAACACAGTAGTGCCTATATAACGTCGATGAGGCAAAATGGTGAATTTCGATAACAAGCAGTCCTCATGGAATATGGCAAGGGAAGCGCAGTCTCTGGAGGCGCCGCGCTGTCGCTCGAGCTCCGACTCAAGGCCCTTGGTTCGGATTTTCTGCTTAGGTCGACCAAGCCTTCTATCCCTCGCGGTCGGTGAATTGGTGCCAGACTCGTCTGGGAAGGATAAAACAATGACTTGTCGCTTGGCTGGTCACCACAAGTTATTATGCTAACCAAACAAAGGACAAGGGACGACGTTACTCAATCCCTTTTGCGATGCGCCACGCATTCTATTATACTTCTACGGGATGTCTTGGAGGCGAGTTGAATGTATTTGACCAGATGTGGTAGCCAGCCGATGAACAAGTCGGCGTTTTATCCTTCCCAGACAAGTCTGGTTCCAATTCACCGACCCCGAATGGATGGAGGGCTTGGTTGGCCTGATCAGGAAATCCGAACCAGGAACCTGGTATCGGCTGCACGCGACAGGCGGCATCTACTCCGACTGCGCTACACACGCCCGTTAAACAAATACCCGCTCAAATCGCCTCCACGATATCCCTTAAGCAAATGAGTATTTTAGAAGTAGAATGCGTGGCGCGCTCCGCAGAGGGATTAATTAACGTCGACATTTATCTATTTTTGTACAATATATTTTCTATGCATATTCACACTTTGATTTTAGGGGTGAACAGATGAAAATTCAGTGTTTGTTTTATTTCTACCAGACTGTCCATTACTCATTAAATCACCTACATTGGACAGGTTGAAGATTTATTCGACCTGGTCCCAACAATCCACTCCCTCCGATGATACGGCGCTTCCCGTTAACAGCGCTACATGCGCATTCCCGTCTTGAGAGCAGTTGCATTGGGAGTGTGGGAGCGTTTCAAAGCAACAGAATTTGAATGTAATGCGAAATTCGGAGAGTGAGCGGAACCAGGTGAGCAAATGGATAAATTTAATAAATTCACCGAGAAAGAGCAAATGGATTTGTATGAATCCCATTTAATCCTCGAAATAGACCTGAGCAACAGTTTTCGATTCCTCTTTGCGCAGATGGTCGTGTGGGACGCGCGCACTATGATCCTTCGGTGGCTCATGATGTCCCTTCCGGACTACATTTTTGTTTCGTATATTTTCATGTATAAAACCTTTAGTCATGGTATTCGTCCTTGTTCTTGTTTGGTTTTTCGTTTCATTATTAATTGTTCTTCTCGTTAGCAGCCATGAAGAGTTGTGACGAGCTCAATAATTCATTCGATCGCCTTGAGCTGATCTGATTGTAAATGTTATTTGTTTTGTAATAGATAGAAGCCGACTGGGTGTAATCCCAATTGGTGATAGCAACGATATTATGAACTGAACTGAATGTGTTCAGTATTGACATATATTGAACTAACTCATTCCATAGAAATAGTAACGGAATCGAAATAAACGACACAAAAACATGAGAATATACACGTTTGTGAGCTAAGACGGGACATTGGCAAATGCACTTGATGTGCATTCTCAAGTCTGCGTCCTAAAATCTGGTATCGTATTCAGAACGTTGGTTGACGGTGTTTTCGGCTAGTTTTTTTTCATTGACGTTATCTGTGCAGTGTTATCCCCTTCATGTGCCACCTCATCGCGGTGAAGGGGTGAACATCGCTTACGATTAGTGATGGCTAACGGCAAAAATGGTCACGCAGTACACGATGCCTTGTCGTGTATGGGTGGCTCTCATGTATCCCTGGCCAGGAACATGTTAGTAACCAGACCACCGCCATGGCTCAAACAACTAAACCCGCGCCCCAGTCCTCCGCGCGCCGGAGGTGGACTTCTACGACGTCGGTTGCATCCACCTCCGGCGAGGGGCCATCTAATCTCGGAGTTAAACTATCAGGACGTCATTGGAATCGGACTACCGGAAACTCCCTCCCACCACGACACGAAAACTGCCTATTCGTCTGCACTTATAACTGTCGTTCGATCGCATCTGAGCAGGATCTTCGGACACTGCTTTACAGAAGCCGCAACATCAAATACGACGTTATCGCCCTGCAGGAAACGAAAAGCAGAACGGAAACCATAAGAAGGACCGACCACAACGAGCTTTTCATTATCGGAGCAAAGGTGGACAGAAAGAATATTGGCGGAGTTGGATTTCTCGTCAATTCGGCAGTGCACCACCTAGTAGACTCTTACAAGATCATCAGTCCGCGAGTAGCTGTTCTTCGTCTGGAAACCAAAGGTCAAGGAACCGTCTCCATCATAAATGGATATGCTCCAACATCTGCGGCCACAGACGAAGAAAAGAAGAATTCTACAAGTTATTCGAAAAAACTGTCAACGACGAGAAGAGCTACTACAAGGTTGTCGTTGGTGACTTTAACGCTATCGTCGGTACAAATGATCACGACGAATGGAGGCTAGGACCACATGGAACTTCCTCAAAAAACGAAAACGGAGAGCGCCTGATAGACTTCCTAGCCGTCTCTACCATGGAAATTCTATGTTTAAGAAGCCTTCAAACCGACGACGGACCTGGAAAAGCCCAAATGGAGAAACACGTTCGAAGATCGACCATGTTCTTACAAACAAACGCTGGAGTCTGTTCGACGTCTCCGTGCTGCCTTCATTTGACACCGGGTCGGATCACGGTCTTGTCCGTGCGAAGCTGACTCTCTAAATGAGGATGTTCAAGCGTGACACTCACAAACCGGCACCGGTGAGGATCCCCACATTCAAGTCTGAGGAGTTGGAATATGCAATAAAGTCGTATGATTGGAATCTTCTTGAAGATCCATCGGAAGACTACGACCTTCTCTCCAAAGGACTGTTGAAATGTGCTAGCAGCTCTCGCGAAACCACATCACCGTCTGCTTCAAGACTCAACACACATGCGATTAAGCTCTTGGAGCAAAGAAGAGCTGTTAAACTGGATCCTAACGCTTCCCATCTGGAAAAAGTCACCATCTCGAAGGCCTGTCGAATTGCAGTGAAGGAGTCCATTCAAGCCTACAGAAGATTGAAGCTGTTAGAAGCCGCTGGGAAAGGTTCAAGCATAAAGCGCTGCAAACAAGATCTCTGCGATCAAAAGGCAATAATGTCAGCCCTTGTGGATAAGGATGGAACAACGCAAACGTCTCGAAGAGCGAATGAGACCATCGTTCAAGAATTCTACACAGATCTATTTCGTTCTTCCAGCTTCTTCTTCTTCTTCTTATTCTTCAGCGTTTGTCCCGCATCGTCGCGGGGTCCGCTCTACTGGTGTTACGACGCCACCTTTCCCGATCCTGCGCTTGATCAGGGTGGACACCAGCTACTTTCATGTCCGTGTGTAACGTATCGAACCAACGCTGCTTCGGGCGTCCTCTAGGCCGCTTTCCAGATACTTCCAACTCAAGGCCTATCTTGCGGACGCTGTCTTCTTTCCCACGCAGAACGTGGCCGTACCATCGCAAGCGAGCTTCGCGCATCTTGTCCGCTATCGGCGCGACACCGAACTTCTGCCGAATAGCATCATTTCTGATGCGGTCCATGCGCGTGACTCCAGCCGTCCAGCGCAGCATCTTCGTCTCCATGACGCTGAGGCGTGTTTCAACTTCCTTAGTCGCAGGCCAACACTCAGCGCCGTACATCGCTACCGGGCGCACGACGGCTCTGTAAATCTTCGACTTCAGGTGCTCTGGTATCCTCCTATCGCAGAGCACGCCAGTCAGCGAACGCCACTTGGACCAAGCTGCACTCACGCGTGAGTTCACTTCAACCATCAGACCGCCGTCAGACGCTATTGCTGATCCCGGGTATTTAAACACCGAAGTGCGTGCAAGTTCAGCACCGTTAATCTTAATGGAGCCGGACTCGTTCACGTCAGTCGTTAGGTACTCGGTCTTCTTGAAGTTCAATTTGAGTCCGAATATTGTTAGGCGGTCGCACCAAGCTTGCACCTGCCGTTCGAGATCGTCTTTGTCTTAGCAAGCGAGCATCACGTCATAAGCATAAAGCAGCGTCCATGGAACAGGCTGCTGAAGATCTCGCGTAATGGCATCCATGACGACAACAAAGAGTAGTGGAGAAAGCGCAGAACCCTGGTGCACCCCAACAGAGATGGGAAACTCCATTGAGGTTCCAGCTGCAGCTTGCACTCTACTCTTTGGGCAAGAGTAGAGCATCCGCACCCACTCCATGAGTTCCTCAGGTACGTTGTGTCGTCGCAAGGCGTACCATATAAGCTCACGCGGTACGCGGTCGAAGGCCTTTTCCAAGTCGAGAAAGGCTATATACACCGGCTTCTGTCTCTCGCTATGCTTCTCTACCAGGAGGCGGACGGCGTGTATAGCATCAATGGTCCCACAACCAGACACAAAGCCGCACTGGTTGTCGGAGAGCTTGACGATTTCACGGATTCGTCTATCGAGGATTCGCTCGAAGATCTTCATGCTGTGCGAAAGCAAGCGAATCGGACGGTAATTGAAGCAGTCCGCAGGACTGCCCTTCTTCTTCCAAATCGGAATCGTCGTACTGTTGTGCCAACACTCCGGTGCTTTCTTCTCCTTTTGCTTCTCCTACCTGGTTGAAGAACTCAGCCAACCACTCAGCAGGATACCAGAGCTTCAACTTCCAAACATCGGCTGCCAGATCATCCGGTCCTGTCGCCTTACCGGGCTTCATCTTCTTTAGAGCCGCTTCTGTTTCCTCCATGGTGATCTTGCGAACGGGACCGTGAACAGAAGCCACAGAAGGGATGGCCGGATGAGGAAATTCCATAGTGGAAGTTTCCTCAAAGTAATCACGTTATCGCTTCAGCGCCTTTTTGCGGTCTGTCAGAAGATGGCCGCTCTCATCATTGATGCCAACAAACTTTTCAATGTCCTCGGTTTGGCGATGGCGGGTCTTAGCAAGTCGGTACAAATGCCGCTCACTATCGCGCGATTCGAGCTTTCGGTAGACATCACCATAATGAGTGGCTTTCGCAACAGCCACGGCTTTCTTTGCAGCCTTCTTCGCCTTTTGATACTCCTGCCAGTTGTCGGCTGTTGTGTCGCCGAGAAACGCATGATACAGCGACTTCTTCTCTCGAACTTTCGCTTTCACATCGTCTGTCCACAGCCATGCCTGCTTGTCGACTTTGCGTCGTCCAGGCTTCGTAGTGCCGAGTTCCAACCTTGCAGCTTGGCGTATCGCGTCGGTTGCTTTCTTCCAAGTTTCATCGACAGTCGTAACTGTCGGTAACCGCACGCGAGAAATCACAGCTGCTTCCTTCTCTTTCATTCGCCACCACTTGATTCTTGCAGCACCGCATCGCTCGACCTGTTCAGCCTCGGAGAGGCGATCTTCAAAGTACAGATCAGCGGTCGGTGCTGTGGGGCGACCGTTTCATATGGCACGACCTTCGCGTCTGTGACAAGGCTCATGTCGCGATCCTTCGCAAGCACAAAGTCTATCTGAGACTTGGAGCTCCCACTATAATATGAGATGAGGTGGGAGTCGCGTTTTCGGAAAACGGTGTTTACAATGGTGAGGCTATGCGATTCCGCATACTCAAGAATACGCTCACCATCGGCGTTACGAGACCCGTATCCGAAACCACCATGATAGCTGTACCCGTCCTTCGCAGCACCTACGTGCCCATTAAGGTCACCAGCGACTATGATGACATCTTTCGACGGTACCTCTGCTGTCTTCTCATCAAGCAGGTTCCAAAACTCATCCTTGGCTTGATCGGAGCAGCCAGTCTGCGGAGCATACGCAGAGAAGAAGTGATAGAGTCGCTCCTTAGCGGCGACAACGATCTTCATCAATCGATCGTCAAAGCGCTCGACGCTTACAATCGAGTCACGAAATCGTTCGGAGACGATTATTCCGACACCGCTGGTGGTCCTGGGACTTCCACATAGAACGGCCTTGAAACCACGTCCTATGTCCCTTGACTTGCGGCAGGACCACCTCGTCTCCTGCACCGCACAGAAATCAACTCTTCTTCGCTCCAGTGCCTCAACCAACTCGCACGAGCGGCCCGTCAATGTACCCACATTCAGCGTAGCCACGCGGGTCCTGCTTACGTTACGGGACTTTCGGACTAGCTCAGTGGCCCCCCGATGCCGTCCTCGCATCAGGGACCCTCGCATACTTCTCACACTCGCTGGGCTCTGCGAGTGCGCGTCGGCTCCCGCGGACGCCGTAGCACTATCTCGAGAAACTTGACTTATCATACACCATGTGATGTGACATTGGTCTTCGTAGGCCGGCCTGTCACAAAGGCCTGTCGCCTGCATTCGAATGTCCGTGATTAGCTTAGCTCGCAGAGCGAGCAGTTTCCAGTGGCACCACGTGGAGGAACGGACATCGCCACCTATTTCGTTCTTCCAGCACTTTCCCGAAATGCTTGATGCCACCAGCTGAGGAAGTACCTCCCATTCTGGAATCAGAATTTGCTCATGCCATCAGAAGGATGAAGCCAGGGACTGCTCCCGGACAGGACGGCGTTTCTGCTGACCTCCTTCGTGCGGGTGGCAGTGCCCTCTGCTCACTTCTTGCCAAGCACTTCAACCACTACCTTCAACCACTAGTAGGATCCCGAACTCATGGAAGGAGTCGAAAACAGTTTTAATCTTCAAAAAAGGTCAGCAGGAGGATATCAACAACTATCGACCCATCAGTCTTCTCTCGGTTGTGCACAAGATCTTTACCAAGATACTACTTAACGGCATAAAGCGTTGCTTGGATGAGTATCAGCCAGTGGAGCAAGCAGGGTTTCGCAAGAATTTCTCCTGCATGGACCATATTCAGACTGTCTCACAGCTCATCGAGAGGAGCAGCGAATACCACCTCCCACTTGTCCTTGTCTTCGTGGATTACAGAAAAGCGTTCGACTCTGTGGAAATCAACGCCGTTTTGAACGCACTTGTGCACGCTGGTATACCATCGCCCTACATCCGACTTCAATGCTTCTCGAACACATCGACTACCATCCAGCTGTTCGATCGAAAGCTTAAAATTCCTATCGGGAAAGGAGTACGGCAGGGAGACACGATTTCTCCCAAGCTATTCACAGCGGCACTCCAGGATGCCGTGAAAGACTTGAACTGGGACGATAAAGGCTACCTAAACGGGGTAAACGGATCAGCAACCTTCGCTTCGCCGGCGATATTGTTCTCATTTCTACCAGCACGGCAGAAGTCGAGGAAATGCTGAACGAGCTCAATGTGGCAGGTATGAAGATTGGATTGGACATGAATATGTCCAAAACGCAATTTATGGTCAACCACCTGGTGTGACACGGGATTCGTAAGGTTAAATGGAGTCGCTCTACAACAGGTCGACTCCTACGTCTACCTAGGAAGAGAGCTGAACATGGATAACGAACTCGCTACTGAAATCGCCCGCAGAAGACGCGCAGCATGGGCAAAATTCAGTTCGATTCGCGAAGTCACCGATCAGGTCAAGGATCCCGGCCTCAGGGCCTCGATATTCACCGCCTCTTTACTGCCTGCGATGTGTTACGCGACGGAAACCTGGCCCGACAACAAGACAATCGCCAGAGCGATGCAAACTACGCATCGTGCACTGGAGAGATGTCTTCTGAGGACAAGCCTTTGTCAGCAATGGCAAGAGGGCCTACGAAGCTCGGAGCTACGGGAGAAGTCGCAATTAGCAGACCCGCTGCAGTACATGAAGAAGTCCAAATATCGCTGGGACGGACACCTGCTTCGACGAAAGGAAGATAGATGGATTCTCCGTGTCACAGAATGGCTCCCGAGAGACCAAAAGAGATCACTGGGGAGACCGCCAACGCGATGGGCAGACACATTCTCAAGATCTTTCAGAGAGCAGAGTCTGCCTTACTGGATGCAAGCAGCCAGAGATCGAGCGGCCAGCCGACAAAGGACCATCAAAGTATCAAAGTAAGTAAGTAAGATGTTATCTGTTTTGTCTGCTGGAAGATGGTACGTCCTCGGTATAGATCTAATAAGACTCCTCCCTTACTACATTTGCACGGAGAATGGTCCTTTTTAGACCTACTTAGGAAATGGGAGTTTGCCTGAGCAACTATATTGGTGTAGTTTCATTATTTCTACATGTTGTCGTCCACTCATTGTGTTCCACTGTTGGAAAATCCTTTAAAATCAGCCACCACCAACTAGGGTTGCACCGATGATTGTAAAATAAACTACTAAAACGGATATCAGATTCGTGATCAACACCCCAAATAAACCCCATAGACCAAGTTCGGGCGAAAAAGACTGACTTGAATCGATTTGAATGTAGAACTGGCCTCCCTCCTAACAAAATTATCAAATTCGAGATATCTAATGAAAGCAACGACATTTTCTTGCTTATTCCTGTCGCACATTACAAACCGAGGATATTGATAAGTTCGTTGGTATCAATGATGAGAGCGGCCATCTTCTGACAGACCGCAAAAAGGCGCTGAAGCGATGGCGTGATACCTTTGAAGAAATTTCCACTATGGAATTTCCTCATCCGGTCATACATTCTATGGCTTCTGTTCACGGTCCCGTTCACAAGATCACCGTGGAGGAGACAGAAGCGGCTCTGAAGAAGATGAAGCCATGCAAGGCGACAGGACCGGATGATCTGGCAGCCGATGTTTGGAAGTTGAAGCTCTGGTATCCTGCTGAGTGGTTGGCTGAGTTCTTCAACCAGGTAGGAGAAGCAAAAGGAGAAGAAAGCACCGGAGTGTTGGCACAACAGTACGACGATTCCGATTTGGAAGAAGAAGGGCAGTCCTGCGGACTGCTTCAATTACCGTCCGATTCGCTTGCTTTCGCACAGCATGAAGACCTTCGAGCGAATCCTCGATAGACGAATCCGTGAAATCGTCAAGCTCTCCGACAACCAGTGCGGCTTTGTGTCTGGTTGTGGGACCATTGATGCTATACACGCCGTCCGCCTCCTGGTAGAGAAGCATAGCGAGAGACAGAAGCCGGTGTATATAGCCTTTCTCGACTTGGAGAAGGCCTTCGACCGCGTACCGCGTGAGCTTATATGGTACGCCTTGCGACAACACAACGTACCTGAGGAACTCATGGAGTGGGTGCGGATGCTCTACTCTTGCCCAAAGAGTAGAGTGCAAGCTGCAGCTGGAACCTCAATGGAGTTTCCCATCTCTGTTGGGGTGCACCAGGGTTCTGCGCTTTCTCCACTCCTCTTTGTTGTCGTCATGGATGCCATATACGCGAGATCTTCAGCAGCCTGTTCCATGGACGCTGCTTTATGCTTATGACGTGATGCTCGCTTGCTAAGACAAAGACGATCTCGAACGGCAGGTGCAAGCTTGGTGCGACCGCCTAACAATATTCGGACTCAAATTGAACGTCAAGAAGACCGAGTACCTAACGACTGACGTGAACGAGTCCGGCTCCATTAAGATTAACGGTACTGAACTTGCACGCACTTCGGTGTTTAAATACCCGGGATCAGCAATAGCGTCTGACGGCGGTCTGATGGTTGAAGTGAACTCACGTGTGAGTTCAGCTTGGTCCAAGTAGCGTTCGCTGACAGGTGTGCTCTGCGATAGGAAGATACCAGAGCACCTGAAGTCGAAAATTTACAGAGCCGTCGTCGTTGCAATGTACGGCTCTGAGTGTTGCCCTGCGACTAAGGAAGTTGAAACGCGCCTCAGCGTCCTGGAGATGCTGCGCTGGACGGCTGGAGTTACGCGCATGGACCGCATCAGAAGTGATACCATTCGGCAGAAGTTCGGTATCGCGCCGATACCTGACAAGATGCGCGAAGCTCGCTTGCGATGGTACGGCCACGTTCTGCGTGGAAAGGAAGACAGCGTCCGCAAGATAGGCCTCGAGTTGAAAGTATGTGGGAGGCGGTCTAGGGGATGCCCGAAGCAGCGTTGGTCCGATACGATACACACGGACATGAAAGTAGCTGGTGTGCACCCTGATCAAGCGCAGGATCGGGAAAGGTGGCGTCGTAACACCAGAAGAGCGGACCCCGCGACGATGCGGGACAAACGCTGAAGAATAATAATAATAATAAGAAGAAGATTCCTGTCGCACATTCTCCCATCATAGATGAGTAGGAAACATAAAAAACATCTATAAAAAATCGACGGTAGCAGTACAAAAAATAGCGCGAAAGTTATGAGCCACCGCTGGCTAATATTGTCATCAATATGTTAAAGGCATCGCAATTAGGACAAGCTGTCCGCGGTAGGAAATCAAAGCCAATCCTTTGCCTGTTCACTCACCTCAGCAACATCATTGTCCTTACGATGGTCCTCATCAGTTATGCTCTAAAATTTGTATTATACCATTTTTATATAATTTTAATGGGAAATGTTCTATCTGTGGTACCGATGTGTACTTCTCCGGTGCGATTCTCGCGGTTCCTCGTGTCATCTGCAAAGGGGAGCGTTACATACTGAATTCAAAAGCTCGTAATACACAGTCTTATTTTCTTGAACAAGCAACAAATGTATATTGTTTGCTTCAAAATTCCTGACTTGCGTTTTTCTCAGAACGAAAGAAAAGAGGTGTCCGTTATTTTATCTCATCACTTTTCTTTAAAAAAAAGAGAAAATATGCTTCTTGCCAGTCAGCTGGTGTGGTATAATCTTCAACTCAGCAATCTCTTCATCATTTTCGTGGCATTTTTCAATCTAATCAGGAGCTGATGACAGCTGGAATGGTCAGACTGGAGAGCTAAGATTCAATTCGAAATAGATTTCAGAGGAGCCAACCAGAACATTATTTCACATTGCAGGTTCGTGCACCCAAGCAATTACATGACAGCCGTTGTAAAGACCCATATCCGCAAGCCTCATTGCTTTGCCTTCTTCCCATTTCGTCTCCTTCTCTTATTTGACTTTTGAAACTGATGTGACTTGAAATTGTGCTTGGACGAGTCACCTTTCAAACTCCGCCAAGCTCTGAAGGCGGATGAATAAAACGTGGGTGTGGTATATTTGCCCGCCTCTAGCTACTCAAACTCCCTAACTCGACGTCAAACAACGGCTTACTAATACAATTGACACGAATGCAATGGCAGTCTGAGAACAGATAAAAAAACATGAAAAAGAGCCACACGCAACAAAACTGTCGCCTACTATTAGATCCTAGGCGCCCCCGCGCTCAGTAGGGGCCTGTTCATACTTCGCAACGAGAGCGACTCGACGCCCGTGTAAAGCATGCAAATCGATTAAAACCGAGCGAGTGGTGGCGCTGTCGCTCCTGTCGCTCTTATCCCTCTCGTAGCTGATGTTGCCTGTTCATATGCCCATGTTGTACCTCGGCAACAATGTTGCGCGGGCCGTAGCACTCGCTCAACACTGTCGCCGACGTCGCCGACATCAGCGTCGCCGAAGTACAGGGTGCGCCAAAATTATGGCGACAGCACATGCACGAACAATTTGACCTCCTATTCGGAGCGTCTGCTTTTTTCTGTGCTTTTATTGTTTCTACTGCATCAATTTGTTTATGGTTATCTCAATCAAGCATAAAAATAAGTTGTTTTTCAAGACTGTGAAACGTTCTTGCCACCGTGCTTCAATCATTGGACTTTACCGTCAAGACTTTTCGGCACGCGACATTCACCAGCGTCTTGGACTTCATCGAAGGGTTCTATATAGATCCATCAGACACTGCGAAGTCCTAGGAGCCAAGGATGATAGTTAGGACAAAGAAGACACGTTTATGTGGCAACTACGGAAGACATTGTGAAGGTATGTGAACGAATTCTCAGGTGCCCGGCGCGCTGGGTCCGCCGCATGTCGCGAGAATTTGAGATCAGGGAGAACTATTTGAACCTTCTGAAGGACGAACTGTTACCCTGGGCTAGTATCTCACTTTGGAAACCGCTCCTGGATCTTCCAACAGGATGGAGCTCCAGCTCACAGGACGAGAATGATGCAGGACTGATGCAAAGGCAACTTTCCGGCCTCCGTCAGCCTCCATGAGTGGCCAGCCAACTCTCCGGATTTGAATCCGATGGATTACAACGTCTAGGCGGTTCTGAAAGCCAAAGCCTGCGGGAAACCTCACCGCTCCGGGGTTTCTTTGAAGGAAGCTCTCCAGAAGGCGTGGGATGAGCTCGATGCGCCATACCTGCATGCCGCCGTCGATGCTTTTCTGAAGCGCCTCAAAGCCTGTATCGACGCCGATGGAGGGATATTCGAATCTCAATGTTGTGTATAGTTCACAATAGATTAATAAACCTTGTTTCATCGTTGATTCTTCGAAAGTGCTGCATTTTCGCTTTCGAATAACTTGTCGCCATAATTTTGGCGCACCCTGTATAACATAGGTCATCCTTCGCATTGGCGACGGGAGCGACGGGCGCGACGGGGCGACGGACGGAGCGTAGAGTAATTACGTGCACCACACTACAATGCCGAACTCATGTTTGATCTTTAGGCGGAGAAGCGGAAAAACGCCTTTTCCGCCGCTTCAGTATAGCGCTCTTCAAATTGCGTGCTCTGAAAAGCAAGTTCGATACTTGGAATCGGCATCGAATGATTTATCCGATAAGGAGAAACTTGCCCAGAAAATATTAAAAATATTGATTTGATGACCTAGGTTCTGATCAGCGCGGCGGACCCCTTATTAGCTGGAGGTAATCACCCTCAAAGCTCACGTTCTGAATATAGCTGATCAAGTCAACATTTTTAAAATTTACTGGGCGTTTTTACTTCATCGGATAATTTATTCGATGCCGATTCCAAGTATCGAATTTATTTTTGAAAACATGCAATTTGAAGTACGCTAACAAAGGTATTTTTGCGTTTTTTTTTCGCCCAAAGGGCAAGCATTACAGTCGATATTGTACGCCTGTTTGCGAACGGAGTGTGGAGTACGTAATCAATTACGAGTATCACCCTACGTTCGTCGCTAGCATCGCTCTTGTCGCTCTCGTCGCTGTCGTCACAAAGTATGAACAGGGCCTAAGAGCGCTCCGGTGACTAAATTGTTGGTAGGAGCAAGTCCACGGCGGTCGTGCTGCGATGGTCAACCGTTTGACGTGCGACAGTGCGCCTTGACACCATGATCATCTCCAACGAGAATGAAAATATCGGCATCACAGCTTAAGGTTTCCTGTTACCATCAACAATATTTAATAAGGTCGGTAATGAAAAATCTAATTCAAATGTGTTATATTTTGTTCAACTCACATCGATGCTTAGCGTTTGCATCATTTGTTGAGCAACGCCAACACTTATCTGCCGCTTCCATCCGGTGTTGTCGCTGGGTGAGTTCGCATTTCTGATTCTTTTCTTTCTAGAATCCTCCATGGTAGTCGCTTAGTTATGTACCTTCTCCGGTCAGCTCACCTTTCAACCTTCTCGCGTAATTTCGCAGCCATTTGATGATTGCGTTGCATGCGCTTGGCGATGACGTACAATTTGAAACAGAAGCGTCTAAAAGATCTATTTGAAGGGGGTATTCACCTATTCTGAGACTTGGTCTTTCTCTGGAAAACATCGTCTATCACGAATGTTGACTACGAAAAGTTATCTGTGCTTACAGCCAATAGATCGAAACATACCGAAAATACTCGGTCATCCTCCGTTCTCTCGCACTGGCTAAGTGGAACCGATACCTCAACAAAGTTGCTTTACAAAGCCATTTCTCATTCTACGGTTATGGTGAGAAGTTGTGATGGTCTCCTCACCAGAATTGAATTACGGACGCTGATACGTGGCGCAATTTGTTCTTGCACTCCTTTTTGCTGTTCTCTTCCATCATCAGCGTCAGCCCTAGAATTTAACCACGTCGATTTTTCGTAATGCATAATAATTCGTAATACGTAATACTTGTAATAATCAACGGAAAAACAGGTGATACAGGTGATTCAGGTGAAATGTTAGTCCTTGAGTGAGGAAAGCAAATAACAGTGCTCTTGAATGTTCGTATTCGAAAAAAAACTACTCGAAAATCGACATTTTGAAAATCGAATAATATCACGCAATATTATTCGAAACTCGAGCTTCGAAAATTCGAATATATTCATTAAATTTGAATCATTCAAAAATTTGATATTTCTGAAATCGTACATTATCCGAAAGTCGAAATTGGAATGATTCAGAGAGATCATTCGCATTTCGACTTTTTCCGAAGGAGAAAGGTATAATGGAGATGCTGCTGCTTCTTCTTTTACTGCTCCAAGTTTTTCATCACTTAACAGAGGTGTGCTACATCGGGACACGCCATGATATCATTGTAACTAGAGGCCGATTCATCAACGACTTTAAGTAGTTTGGTGATAAGGAAAGGAAGTAGATTTCTCACGTGAACGAAATCGAGAATGTAAACTTTTGTACAATCTTTAGCTAACAACTTGTTCGTTGGAAGGTTTTTAGCGTTGTAGCGCACCCTGCAATTGAGTAAATGAATAAATGAATAAACGGATGATCAAATAAATAAATAAATAAATAACAGATCCTTAGATCTGCAAGTTGAAGATGAAGATGCAAGTTGCAAGTGGTGAAGTCGCTCGACTGGGACGAAAAGGGGATTTGTGTGGATGGAAAATTCCTTTCGAATCTTCGTTTTGCCGACGACATCGTCATCTTCTCGACGACTACCGCCGAAGCAGAGACGATGCTAAAGGAACTAAACGAAGCAGGGATGAAAATCGGACTGCGAATGAACCGGAAGATGGTGCGAAGGAGAGCAGATCAACATTGGTGGCTCTCCTTTGACGGAAACAACATCATACGTTTACCTGGGCCGTTCCATCAACATGGACAACGATATGAAGGAAGAACTATTAAGAAGGAGGAAGGCCGCGTGGTCGGCCTACGGGTCTCTCAAAGAGGCCACCGACCAACTCTCGGATCCCGATCTACGCGCCCACCTGTTCGATTCAACCGTCCTCCCAGTGCTCTGCTACGCCGGCGAAACGTGGGCTGACACTGCGTCCACGTCAAAATCCTTACGTACTACTCACAGAGCGCTCGAAAGATGTCTTCTCAAGTTCAGCAGGTTATCACAACACCGAGCTGGCCTTCACAGTTCCGACTTACGCACGATGTCACGACTAAGAGACCCGGCGGAATACACATCGAAGATGAAGCACCGATGGGCCGGTCATATCATGCGAAGTACGGACGATCGCTGGACAAGAAGAACAGCGGAGTGCATTCCAAGAGGGTGCAAGCGTCCTCGAGAAAGACCTCCAACGAGATGGTCAGATGTGTTCGTCGGAGTCATCGAAAGGCAGCGTTCGTTGCCAAATTCTAATTCAGAATCGGCTGATGGTCGTGGTCGTCGTTCCAATCGAGCTATACGAACATCATGGATGACAATTGCGAGAGAAAGAAACGAATGACGATTGCGTTGGGGCTCGCACGACCAGTGAAGACGAGCCGTCTAAGTATCTAAGTAAGTAAGTAAGATCTGCAAGTTTGAGTGTTAGAGCTGTTCAGTGAAACGTCAATTGGTCAGAATTGGATAAGGATAAAGGGTAAAGGATAAAGGACGTCGTTATTTAATCCTATTTGGAATGCGCCGCACATTCTACTTCTACGGGATGTCGTGTTGAATGCGTATTTGGCCATACAGTGACTTGCGGTGGCCAGCCGCACCCGAACCAGGAACCTGGTATCGGGTGCAGGCGACAGCCGGCGCCTCCTCCTACTGCGCTCCACGCGCCCGATCAGAATTGATTAGAGCAAAACCAAGCGTTATCATATCACGTACCAACAGATATTTGCGTTGAAGCCGCAACGAAGGTGCAATATGCAAGAAATCCCAAAAAGCACACGATGATCCTTGACGACCACTGCGACGGAACAATGTCACCGTACCTTAAAGTGAAAAAATCTTCCATGAACATTATCGACTACTTCCAGGCGCCGAGGATCCGACGTCAATTCTTATGAGGCAAAGCTCACCCGATCGTTGGTACGGTGACGATTGTAAACCACCACGCATGAGCAAGCGTCGGAAACTGTTCGGATTCTGGATGAGTATTCTATGTTCTCACGATGATCCTTATACTCCACAAATACAGTAGACAATGTCGAACCATAATGTCCGGGCGAATGTCCTAATTTTTCTTTTAAGGAAAAAGCTACTTCCCCCGTAAGCAGAATTACGACCGCTGAACCGTTTGCACAATTCCTAGCAGCTTTATATCTTGAAAACAAGTAGTTTTCAAATTTTTGAGGTCTGGCATGGACTTTACTGAGTCCCCAGAAAGTGTTCCACTCGGAACACTTTCTGGGGCCAGATTCATCAACCGCTTACCGCCCTCTAACGATGAAAACACCCCCAAACCTAATGCTGATGAATGTTATAAATATCAGAGAGTTTGGCGGTATTTTCATCGTTAGGCCCCGTTACTTTTCCGAAGCGGAGCGACGCGACGGCATGTATAGTGGCCAAATTGATCGATCGCCTCGCCCGATCAATGTGGCCACAAAACGTCGCGTCGCGTCACTCGGCATCGAAGTATAAACGGACCCTTAGGCCTATGGTGTACTCCCGCGTCGCTCCGGCGACGAGCACGAGGCAACTATCAATGATACGCCTTCGCTGCAGTGACGGACACAGTGTGTGGCGCGGTTTTCAATTGTCGCACCGTCCCTCCCGCGACTCGTCACAGGACGGTGTTATACCTCCGATTGGAACATACTCCCGTGCTACGGCCGTCGCTGGTCATCGCTCGTCGCCGTTCAGTGCACAGCGACGAGCGACGGTCGCGGAGTGGGAAACGCCCGTCGTGCACTATTTGTGCACTTATTTCGACTGGTCGTCGCGAGGCATCGCTGTCGCTGTGCAATCTGGCGTCGCTGCGGTGGACGGGAGTATACCATAGGCCTTAGGGGTCGGTTATTGTGCGCGACGCTCGACGCGATGCATTTGTAGTTGATCGAGCGACGCGATTGATCAATTCGGCCACTATACATGACATCGCGTCGAGCGTCGCCCATAGCGGGGATTCGATCCCTCAGAGGGCGGTGATTGGTAGATGAATCTGGCCTCTGGGTTCAAAGGCTTCAGGCGGGATTATACAAAAACTTGGGATCCCGTCTCGATACATTGACATCTGCAAGCCGGAGCGTGCTCCTTACTAGTTAGAAAACTGCCAGGTTCGACCCTCGATGAATCTCGGCATTGATCGTTGTCCAATTGTTTGGTGTGGTGTTGAACTCGAAACCGAGATAGTACACGCTTTATTGACGACTAACGTTTCGGCGATGTTGCCTTCTTCAGAGTCTGAAAAGTCCAAACATATACTGAAGCTACCAGGCCAAACATCGCTACGAACCTTGCGAAAATTCAAAGACCCCCCGAACAGCAACCCTTCCGACAGAGAGAGATGACAGCAGCCCAACATTTAGAACACCCGAGAGACCCCACAAAGTGAAACTGTCTAAAAGGCGAGATTGAGGTAAGGGGTGAGCTCGCGGGTTATATAGACGCATTCCCCCCGCCGATTCAGCTTCGGGCTCTTGGCCTGTATCCAGAACCATTCCAGGGTTTTGCGCGCGGCGGTATGGGCCTCCCGTGCTAGAATTTTGAAAGTGACCCCAAAGTCGGCGCCGTTATGGTCGTTTACCCTGTGGCAGCCCAAAGCAGTTGATGGTCGTGACCTGCTCTTCCCTTCCAGCTGTTCCTTAACGCGGACGTAGAAGGGGCGAGCTGTTTCACCGATGTATTCACCTACACAGCTGTTGCACCTTATGAGGTAGACAACCCCCGAAACCATGCAGTCTCTTTCGTTGCCTGCAGGACAGATGACGCAATTTGGGGTTTCGCAACTCCTGTCGTACAGGCGGTTGCGCACTAAACGACTTTTCAGGTTAGCGGGAGGTGTATCTACCACTTTGACATCGTTTTCCAGTCCCGCCCTTCTAACGCACTTCCTAATAGAAGTGCTGACACTGTCTGAGACGAAAGGGATGACAGACGGGATTTTCTCGTCAAATGAGGAATTACGTGAGCGATTGCTAGTGCTACTTCGCTGATGGCCAAAGAATGTATTCCCATTCTTGGCAGCGATTTGGTGAGCAAGCGCTAGCGATTCCTTGCGCTCGTTTTCCCCAGAAGATACCCTGCTTGCTGTGCGGAACATATTGCGCACGACAGATGTTTTGGTCTGTGTCGGATGCGCTGACCTGCTGTGGACCAAGATATTTTTGTTAGTGGGTTTACGATACCACTTTGTTATTTTTTTCATCATCTGTCGTGCGCAATATGTTCCGCACAGCAAGCAGGGTATCTTCTGGGGGAAAACGAGCGCAAGGAATCGCTAGCGCTTGCTCACCAAATCGCTGCCAAGAATGGGTATACGTTCTTTGACCATCAGCCAAGTAGCACTAGCAATCGCTCACGTAATTCCTCATTTGACGAGAAAATCCCGTCTGTCATCCCTTTCGTCTCAGACAGTGTCAGCTCTTCTATTAGGAAGTGCGTTAGAAGGGCGGGACTGGAAAACGATGTCAAAGTGGTAGATACACCTCCCGCTAACCTGAAAAGTCGTTTAGTGCACAACCGCCTGTACGACAGGAGTTGCGAAACCCCAAATTGCGCCATCCGTCCTGTAGGCAACGAAGGAGACTGCATGAGGTAGACAACCCCCGGTTTCGGGGGTTGTCTACCTCATAAGGTGCAACAGCTGTGGAGGTGAATACATCGGTGAAACAGCTCGCCCCTTCTACGTCCGCGTTAAGGAACACCTGGAAGGGAAGAGCAGGTCACGACCATCAACTGCTTTGGGCTGCCACAGGGTAAACGACCATAACGGCGCCGAGTCACTTTCAAAATTCTAGCACGGGAGGCCCATACCGCCGCGCGCAAAACCCTGGAGGGGTTCTGGATACAGGCCAAGAGCCCGAGGTTGAATCGGCGGGGGGAATGCGTCTATATAACCCGCGAGCTCTCCCCTTACCTCAGTCTCGCCTTTTAGACAGTTTCACTTTGTGGGGTCTCTCGGGTGTTCTAAATGTTGGGCTGCTGTCATCTCTCTCTGTCGGAAGGGTTGCTGTTCGGGGGGTCTTTGAATTTTCGCAAGGTTCGTAGCGATGTTTGGCCTGGTAGCTTCAGCATATGTTTGGACTTTTCAGACTCTGAAGAAGGCGACATCGCCGAAACGTTAGTCGTCAATAAAGCGTGTACTATCTCGGTTTCGAGTTCAACACCACACCAAACAATTGGATAGTTAGAAAACTCTTTCGAACTACAATATGCTCACTGTTAAGATCCGAAGCGTTGAAATGGAGCACCAGTCCTTCGTTTTCGCACACAAATACCAGATTCGCCATGAGCAAACATAGAATAAATGTAATGTAGTAGGCAGCCATTAATTCCCACCTAAAAAAAATTAGGCTACTCCGAGCCGCGAAACCGTGCTCACATATGCTTTTGCCGCTGTTTTGCTGTTTACCAAATTTTAAAAAATTCCATGACATAAAACTCATTGTTTGCCATAACGATAAAGCAAAGGTCCTCGAAGCGTATGCGGCTTGGTATGAATGCAGAAGGGAGAAATGTAACACGGAGGCTGGTAATGATCATTTCAGGATCTACCGCAGAAAGGGGCAAATCTCTTATCCTTGCGAGAGGAGTGAAATTCCGCCAGAATACTCGTGAGTTCGGCCACCACTTTTCTAATTGACACAACGGCTACACACAGTACCGAGTCTGGATACGCTCAGTGTGCTTCTTCATATAATGAACAAATATCAGATGTGTGGAGCGATAGAAAAAGAGGTCGCCCGTTCAACAGGCGCGGTCTGGTGTGGGATTCATCAATGACTTAAACAATTTAACAGAGAAAGTTACAGCCGAAATCTCAGATAGCGCGGCTTATCAAACGAAATGGTGAGCGATAAGCTGCGTTATCTGATCAGGGAAGGGTCTCAGGCGTAGATCTGAAGGGAGGAAATGAATAGTACTACGAGAATCTCCACCCTTCATTTAGTAGATAAACATGTTTCGTCTTTGCTGAGTCCTTGAAGCAAACGAGCTACGGGCTCTCGAAAGCGGAGTACAGTAGCGCACTGACAGCACGTGCCCACGTGCATGCGTGCGCGCGCGTTGTTGTATGGGAGGCGGTGAAATGCCGTACTGGAAGCGAGTCGGTGGCTCAGCAGGGTACGGGCCACTTTACGGGCGCTGGGTCAGATGTTCGACTCCCGTGCTGTGCAACGTTTTTGCATTTTTTCATGATTGCCGCTTTCTTTACCAATTTGACTCCTACACATGTCCTACATATTTATTTCACTCTAAATTGTCAAATAAGGACCAGATTCGTGCTCAGCGCGAAGTTTGAGCAAAAACGGTGACAATGACTTTACCATTAATCACCTCTACCAGTTATTTAACATACTCTAGCGTAATATGGAAAACGGATGTCAGATTCGTGATCACCACCCCAAATAACCCTTTGGGAGAAGTTTGGGCGATATCGGTGATTATGACTTCGACGGCCCTAGTCAGCCGCACCTACCCTAACCTACGTAATCGGCCGAAAATTGAAAAACGGATCTCGGATTCGTGATCAGCACCCCAAATAGCCTCCCTGGGAAAGGTTTTGGCGAACTCGGTGATTATGACCTCGACATCTCTAGCCACCCGTACTTGCTTTAATCTGTTGTAACGTCTTTGTTTAACAATCGCTGAAAAACACAAAACACTGTATAATTCAGAAACTGGAAATAGTGAGTGAAGCACAGCTCAAAGGAACCTTTATTTGACAATTTATAGTGAAATAAATGTGTAGGAGATGTGTAGGAAGTAAACTGATTTAGACTGCCATAAGGCACGACTTTCACGACACTACTTTCACGACTCCAGAGGTCGAGGAGAGCTTGAAAAAAATTTTTTCCCAAACCTCGCCCAGGGGGGTTATTTGGGGTGACGATCACGAATCTGACATCGTTTTTCAAATTTCGGCCGATTACGGTAGGTTATGGTAGGTGCGGGTGACGGTGCAGTGCTGTACCCCCAATTTTGAGGGTCCGTAGCTCTTTGGGTTTGAGGACTCAGCAAAAACGAAACATGTTTTTCTACTACATGAAGGCTGGAGATTCTCGCAGTACTATCCATTTCTCCCATTCAGACCTACGCCTGACCTGGTGAGACCCTTCCCTGGTGAGTTCTCCGCTCTGAATTTTCTGTTAAAGTTATGTAAGTCGTTGATGAGTCCGACCCTTGGACGGAAACCGGCAGGATTGAATGTAGCCGGTAGACAGGGCCCTGATCATCGTTTCGTCACTGGCCCACGTACCTGTTTGATGCCGGGTCCGCCACTGCCAGCCGCCATCGTCTCCACACCCTGCCGCTCCAGCTACTTACGTCGGAGTTTCTCCATTCTCCCACGTTGATCATTTCTTGTTTGATTAATAAATATTTTTAACACTCTTTCGAGGAGCACGAGAGCGGTTTCTGCTGAGGTCAAGGTCAAGCTTGAGGTTGGGGAACCGAAGGGGAGGGTCGTACTGTAGCCTTGTCTGGAGGATGTACTCTCTCGGTTTTGGCAGAGGATTCTTTCTAATTTCAAGTTTTAGATGATGTTTGCATCCATTAATAAGTCCTTTTTTCCAGCTGTTACTACGACAATGCGGAGATATACAAGCACTTGCGTTTCTTGGAGTTAAAAAATAGGATTGAATTTTAAAAAATTTGGCTGGCTGAGGTCCTTCGTACTCGTTGACGAATTCCTATATTTTACTTATGTCCTAACGGCCAAATTTTACAGATGAAAATAAAAATTAACATACTATGTTCCTGTACAATTGTATCAACAAACAACAACTATTCATCTAATAAGTTCTCTTTTCAAAATTACAATACAAACATGTAAAATTCTGAAAAACAATATTACACAATTAAGTTTATCTGCGGGTTTTGCAGAATGTGGTGAAACCGTAGAATTTGAATATATCTTGGCCTTAGGAAGGCTATTAGCCTTCCAGAAAAACGGCGCACCAGTGCACCCGAACCATTTTAACCAAAATGGACTGTCCGATAACTTGGATATGGTTTGCTCTAGGGAGTTCAGGCCCCCGAATAGCACGGGTTTGAATCCCGTGAACTATTAAGTACGGGGAGTAATCGAAACGGTTGCTGACAAGACGAGACACCTTAATGTCGCATCTTTTTCATCATCATCAATTTCTTTGATTCCCTATTAAACCAGCACTTACAAATATGGACAACATAATGAATTTTTCCAAAGAGACAGTTTAGTTTGTCCGGATTTAGACCACACCTTGTGCGCTTGCACTAGGTAAATATGATAAGGAGGATGCATCTTCGAAGTGCAGGTAAAGCATGACCTTATCGATGATGTAGAATTTATGCTAGATGGTAAAAAAAAAACAAAGAACTTACTTGCTCAGTAGCACCATGTCCTTAATGAGATGCCATGTTGTCATTTGTCGGTCTACATGGAACAACCGCATAATCTGCATAAACCGAGTAACAAATTGAATGCGAATTGAATGCGAAAACTGTCCTTAAGGAGAAGCGAGCCCTAGCGCGTACAGTAAACTCCGTGGTGTGGTCCATCTACTGCACATGCGTCCAAAAAGGGCGACATTCTTGAATTCCTTCTCTTGCCCTGACGCCTACGGAAGTAGAGAACCCAACCAAAAATCACTCACTTTACGCGCACAGGCCCGCTTCCCTGGATGTACCGCGAAAACAAATGTACCTGAATGAATCTCAGATAGTCCAGAGTGACTTCAGATATATAGGCTTTTTCCAGATATACTATTGCTGTCGTGACAAGAATTATGATCACATCCACTATCGATACAACGCGAGTAAGATACCGTACTCGACCTGCAATTTGTCCTGTGTAATAACGTTCAATCAGCCGGTTTCTTTATTTACTTCCTGAGCGCATCTGGCGCAGATCAAGTAAATAAATAAATAAATAAATTAATTAATTTAAGCGCCATACTGATGGGCACTTTAATGGAATTACCGTTCCGAGTGGACACTTAGGCCATATCACCCCGGCGTCGAGTGATAGCTGTCAGAGTTGCCTGAGAACGAGAAAGTTCAGAAATTACTCCTTGGCTGGGGTTAGCAACTTCTTAAGATATCTCAGACGCATACAAAGGATCACGATGTCAAATAGAAGTATGTGCTATCTACAACATTCACCTCTAATGCGTTCGTTCCCGCCTCATTGCACTTAGCTCTTAAGGCAAAATGACTGCAAACTATACTTGTGCTCGAATGACCCATTCCAATAGGTATTCGAATGATTTTCATTCGAATTTGAAGATTCGAATTGGAATATTCGAAAAATCGCGTTTTTCGAATGTATTCGAATTTGAATGTTCAAAAAATCGTGTTTTTTTTAATGTATTCTTCTTCTTCTTCTTCTTCTTCTTCTTCTTCTTCTTCTTCTTCTTCTTCTTCTTCTTCTTCTTCTTCTTCAGCGTTTGTCCCGCTTCATGGCGGGGTCTGCTTTTCTGGTGCCATGTCGCCATCTTTTTCTATCCCTTGTTTTTCGAATGTATTCGAATTTGAATATTCAAAAATATCGTTTTTTGAATGCATTCGAGTTCGAGTATTCAGAAAAATCGCGTTTTTCGAATGGTTCGGATTTGAATGTTCAAAAAATCGTGTTTTTTAAATGTATTCTTCTTCTTCTTCTTCTTCTTCTTCTTCTTCTTCTTCTTCTTCAGCGTTTGTCCAGTTTCATAGCGGGGTCTGCTTTTTTGGTGCCATGTCGCCATCTCTCCCGAACCAGTGTTTTTCGAATGTATTCGAATTCGAATATTCAAAAAATCTCGTTTTTCGAATGCATTCGAATTTGAATGTTCAAAAAATCGTGCTTTTCGAATGTATTCTCCTTCTTCTTCTTCTTCTTCTTCTTCTTCTTCTTCTTCTTCTTCTTCTTCAGTGTTTGTCCCGCTTCATGGCGGGGTCTGCTTTTCTGGTGCCATGTCGCCATCTTTCCCGACCCAGCGTTTTTCGGATGTACTCGAATTCGAATATTCAGAAAAATCGCGTTTTTCGAATATATTCGATTTCGAATGCTCGAAAATTTTCGGTATTCGAAACCGTTCGAATATTTGAAATTTCTCAGGAAGCCAAAATTATTCGAGCATTCGAAAAGTGTCATTCGAATGCCCAATGAGAATTTGTGTAACGGCACATTTTGAGTAGGCTTGTTAGGTTCTTCGGATAACTATGATCTCCAAAACGGGTCTTTCTGTGAATCAAAGCTCCGGTGCGATAGTGGCTCCGTGCCGGGATACTGAGCTCCTCATCGATTCTGGTCACTTTCCGAAAGCATTTCTGTCAAAAGGGAGAACTTCCACAACGTCTCAAAGTGTTGAACGGCAGAAATTTTTCCACGCAGAATCGTTGCAGTGGTGGTGAATGACCGATCGGGGACGCCTAATCGTCATCGACCGAAAACTATCAAATGATCGCCTGATCGATCTCTGACACGCCTTCTGATTTACATCTGCGGCCGGGCTTCTGAATCCAGATAGGCGTTGGACAACATCTGTGGCACGATTTCTGAATCACAACGCGCCCTGGATACTTTCAAAACACCGATAATATCGATCGATATCGATTGCCTGATCGATCTGTGAAACTGTCTTCTGACATCCGGCGCTCACTGGAGACCTCAGGATATTTTCCAGTGTTTTTTGAACCTAATTTGCGCTAATTTCATGCACATCTTTTCTGTCATGTCTATCACGCAGCCTCAATTTTCATTCGAATTCGAATATTCGAATCGGATATTCGAATTCGAATTCGAATATTCGAAAAATCGTGTTTTTCCAATGTATTCGAATTCAAATATTCAAAAATTATGTTTTTCGAATGTTTTCGAATTCGAATACGAAAAATCGCGTTTTTCGAATGTATTCAAATTCAAATATTCAAAAAATCTTGTTTTTCGAATGTTTTCGAATTCTAATAATCAGAGCAACCACGTTTTTCGAATATATTCGATTTCGAATGTTCGAAAATTTTCGGTATTCGAAATTTTTGAGAGGGCATAAGTATAGTGCAAACCCATTCAGTCTTTGCCCTCAAACCGTCAAGTCCAATTCTGCAATATGTTTCAGGCCCTTTTCACATCTAAAAAAAATGTAAGAAGGAGTTGAGATGAAAAGAAGAACTGCCGCGTCCAAGGTGTTGTATGTCTCAGGTATAGGGCAAACGTTAGTTATGTAGTTTGTCAGCAATTTAAATACTATGTATTTAATACTACGGAGAGGAAGACTCACCTCTAAAGCCTGCATATTTTGCGTCAGCAGCAACGCACCACATCCGAACGCAAAATTCACAGATAAAGAAGAACGCTAGCGCTGCTTCCATGTAGAAGTGAAAATCTGCAAAGTCCAAATCAAAAGCTGAAGCGGTTGTTAGAGGAGGCTGCAGAGGAGCTAGTTGTAACTACTTGAAGCAGGCTTCATAACCTTCTGCTCGAAAATGAAAAAAATTCCCTTTCTGTGCTCATTTTTCGACTTCATCCGAGCGTCACTATGGAACAGCTCTCCACAACGAAGGGAAACACCCTCACCACGCAAAGACGAATTCTGCCATTTGTAGGTGGCACCGAGTATTATTGCCAGCAACACGATTCCAAACACACCTGAAACAACTTGCAACAGTTTGTATGCATGACAAATTCTAATGATGTATGATCTTGAACAGATCTATTTCATTAATTAGTGGAACTCACTTTTTGATTGAATGATGCAACGCCTAGCTTTGTGAAATGGATTGGACATGTATAGATTGTTTGCGGCTCATGTTTAAAGTTTCATTTCGCTTTAAGTAAGGTTAAAGTATGTTAGTGTTTAAATGTCGATTGCGTCTTTAATGTACGCAGGGCACGCACAAATTGATTGCAGGGGCCAGATTCATCAACCTTGAGTTAGGTCAGACTTCTTAACGTACAGGATCATGAAGGTTTTTAATTTGCTGCTTGCGAGGTATGATGACCTGGCGAGTTTGTCTGCGCGTTCCTGAAGAGCGTATCTGGCTTGACAAATATTTCATTGCTGTGCTATATGAGATGTGTTGAAAACGTTGCACAAGAATTGATACCTAACTGAGTTGTTCACGTATTTTAGTTCTTTTTTTTTAGTTTGTAATCCTAGGCGTAGACATGAGTCTACGCCTGGAATATTAGGTTGGTGCATAAGTTCTCGGACATTTGATCCCTCCTGAATTGAAAGCGCATTTTCCCGCCAAATTTCTCACACGTATCAAGGCGTAAATGATCGATCGATAGAGAAACGATAGGGCTACAAAGCTGATCCTAACACTTACTTCTGCGCTGTTAACGTCAGCTATTATGGCTAAGCAATTCATCACAACTGAGACGCATATTCGGCACGTCATCTTATTCCTGCAATCTGGCCTCAATGCCAATAGTATCGTCGCCTGAATAGACGTTTACAACGAGAGTGCTCCTGCTCGAAGTACTGTGTACCAGTGGTTCTCGAAGTTTGCAGTTGGTGAATTCTCCGTTGAAGACAATCAACGAGAAGGGCGCCCGATGACACTGGATTTGGATGGCCTCCGAAGTAGAGTGGAAGCGGACCCATACCAAACCAATCGCGAACTATCAAGCGCTCTTGGTGTTAGTCACGCAACAGTCGCTCGAGGATTGACGTCGATTGGCAAGGTGCAAAAATTGGGTCGCTGGGTATCTCACGACTTGACACAACATGACATGGATCGCAGAGCCGATGTCGCTCTGTCTCTCCCTACCCTGCATGGATTCCAATGAGGTCATTTTATGAAGCAATTTTCCGTGTGAAACGCTATCAAATGCTCTACTGAAGTCGCAGTACGCCACATCCACATTACTACCTTGACCAAGCTTTAGTCCAATGACCAAGTGCCTGAATCATTGCAGTTACTGTTGACATCCCCTTCTGAAAGCCAAAATGTTCAGGATAAGGATAAGGATAAAGAACGGCGTTACTCAATCCCTTTTTTGATGCGCCAGCGCATTCTACTTCTACAGGATGTCGTGGAGGCGACATGAATGCGTATTTGGCCATACAATGACTTGCGGTGGCAAGCCGATGAACAAGTCAGCGCTTTATCTTTCCCAGACACGTCTGGTACCAATCCACCGATCCCGGAGGGATGGAAGGCTTGGTTGGCCTGGGCGGGAAATCCGAACCAGGAACCTGGTATCGGGTGCACGCGACCGTCGGCGCCTCCTCTGACTGCGCTACACGCGCCCAAAGCCATGTTGCTTAGGTGAAATAATGGAATGCTCATCAAGATGGTGTATAATTTTTCGCTTCACAATTTTTTCAAAGATTTAAAGAATTTATAGATTTGTGTAAAAAAGTCAAATGTAAAAAGAGAGAAGGAGCTTTCCGCGAAGGTCATTCTTCCTTTTTTGACTTTTCAAAATACGAAACGGGAAAAAGCAAAACTGACTCTCTGACTGAGAAATTTATTCTCTTTTGGAGGTGTATGTGTAATATTATGATATTAAGATTTCTAGGCAAATTCAGAATAAAATATTAAAAGGCGTAGAGGCTTGGTTCCCAACCTAATATTGCTCTAATCTCTATTAAGCGCCCGTACTTATGTCAGTAAGGAGTGCCATTCTTGAAGTTTCACATGCTTCGGTTGTGTTTAGCCAGTGTGCTTACAGCAGCGGTCGTCGAGCGGTGTTTCCCCGACACAGACGGTCTGATGGTTCTTAACGACCTCGACCCACGCTATCACCACCGCGGTGACGCCACATCCTTAAACGGAGGCTGTAAACAGGACGGAAATAACACACCAAAATGATACCATGTGCTGTGCGCACTCATCGGATGATCCAGAAAGTAGTAGGTCTTGAAGCGAAGGCGTCGCATACGACGAAGCCTGCTGTCTAGCTGAAAAAGGTGGCGAGTTTTGGAGTGGAACGCCTAACTGCACCGTGCAAGCGAATGTAACCTGCAGGGTGTCACGTCTAGCCGTAGCCCGTTTGTTCCGCTCGCGCTCCTCTTGCCGTCGAGCACAGTCTTCAAAGATCCGCATCGGCCTGAAGTACCAGTGACTTAAGCATTCAACAGTATGTAGGTCCCGCACTATTTAAGCTCTTAGAACTCATAGAAAATGCGAACGTGTTATCATATTTTTCTTGAATTTTACTCTGGATGGGCATCCCTTGATGCAGTATGTAGGTATTGAGGTACGTGAGATAGGAAATCTGTGAGCAGCCTATCAGGACAAAGTGGACTATGGAAACTATAATAAAAGGAAAAAGAACAAAGCACGGCGTTACTCAATCCCTTTTGGGACGCGCCACGAATTTTTGTTCTGCGGGGTATCGTGGAGGTGATTTGATTTGAATGCGTATTTGGGCCTGCAATGACTTGCGGTGGTCAGCCTACCAATTCACCTACCCCGGAGAGAAGGAAGACTTAGTTGACCTGGGCGGGAAATCCGAACCCCAAACCTGGTATCTGGTGCACGCGGGCTATGGAAAGTTCTCTTAGTAATTTTTCGTTCAGGCTCAAGAGATATTTATTTGTTTATTTTGTACGTGGAGAACCACGTAGATCCTATCTCAAAAGACGTAAACGTAAAGGATGAAGGACGTCCACCTATCTTTTTTGGGATGTCCCACGCATTCTACTGCTTGGTGGGGCAGGATGCTAGCTTGTTTGGCCCATACAATGTCATGGATAGCCATGCGACCTACAATTGAGAGATTTATCCTTTCCAGACAAGTCTAGTACCAATCGTCCCAGCCCGGAGGGATGGAAAGGATGGAAGGAGTGGCTGGCCTGGGCAAGAAATTTGAACCAAGAACGTGAAATCGGGTGCACGCGACAGCAGTCGCCCCTTCCAACTGCGCTTCGACGCGCCCAACTTGATACGAAGAGCATTTAATACACATTATTTATTTTTTTTCTGCCAACAGATTTAGAGTTGGTCGCGTGGAGCGCAGTCGGAGGAGGCGCGACTGTCGCGTGCACCTGATACCAGGTTCCTGGTTCGGATTTCTCGCCCAGGCCAACCAAACCTTCCATCCCTCCGGGGTCGGTGAATTGGTACCAGACTTGTCTGGGAAGGATAAAGCGCTGACTTGTTCATCGGCTGGCCACCGCAAGTCATTGTATGGCCAAATACGCATTCATGTCGCCTCCACGACACCCCGTAGAAGTAGAATGCGCTGGCGCATCCCAGAAGGGATTGAATAACGCCGTCCTTTATCCTTTATATTTACTTATTTATTTATTTATCAGACATGAACATAGTCATGCATTACATAAGTAATGATAGATAAACAAATACTAGGTCACTCCAACAAACATAAAATTAAACATAGCACATTTAACATAACTTTTTAAGGAGGTACCATTAAGGACTTCAACGAACCCACAGACATGTTTATGATATTCTCATCCTCACCTAATAATAAGTTCAAGTCCTTAAGATTTCTGTAAGTGAGGAAGTTTGATCTCGCCTGCGATTTTGGAACAGGAAGGTAAAGCCTTAGGTTCCCTCTCCTATTCGAAGTCAGAGGTGCACCAAAAAATATCATGGGATCTATTGAAATTCTATTTATAAGAATCTCAAACATCATGGTCATGTCGATCGACTCTTCTTTCGACTGCGGAGGCAAGGTAACTTAAGCTGTTTGGCCCTGTCTGGATCTCTAGGTATGTTATCATTGTTAGTTCCAAAACATCTTTAAAAATAATTTTAGGGTGAAGCTGTTCTGGACGCTTTCCAAAAGAGCAATGTCTTTTTTTTTTGAATGGATTGAACACTGAAGTACCGCTCTCTAAAACAGGCCTAACACGCAGTCGCGTGGGACGTTTTATATGCACGAAGAAGTGCAAGAGAATCATTGGTTTTGAGCTGTTTGGACAAGTTGTAAATACGATAATTCGCCTTTTTAACAATTGCCTTATAATGGGGATCGAAGCTTAGATCACTAGATATATGGAAACCTAAATCACGGGTGTTTTCTACGTGCCTTAAATCTGTGTCCCTGAGCTTATAAGTTGGTGAATTGTGCTGATGATATGTCTGAATGACAAGACAATGCGATTTTTCTGCGGACAAAGCAAGCTCCCAAGTTGTAGCCCATTTCTCAATAAAATTAATTTCTTGGATTTTATGGAAAGGCTCTTCTCCTTTCACTTCAGTATAAACTTCCACATCGTCAGCGTACATTTTGCAACTGACCCCTAGGCTTGTCATAGCTTCAGGAATTTCGTAGGTATACAGGAGAAATAGCAAAGGTGACAAGACACTTCTCTGTGGAACAACACTGGGACAAGAAAAAACAGCGACACCCGACACATGAGCCAAAACTGCCTTTTTAGCCGTTTATGCTTTACGTGCTTTACGTGTGGTTAAAATGCGGGCACTGCTCGCATATTTGGTGCCCATGAATCAAAAGAAAAAATAAAATAAAAGTTTCATATATCGTAGATTCGCTCGCATTGCTAACGTCTCATATGAAAACCGAAAACGAAAACTGGCAGCACAATATTCAAAAGACCCTCGGACGAACTCGCCTCAAGACTCTTTATCCTTTCCACTTATCCCAACGTTTACACAAGGATAGAACCCTTGGTGGATCCAGAGCGGCCTAACTATTAGTAATAGTAGTAGTACGGCCTTTTTTTTAATTCGCTGCTTTTAGGAATTACACGGGCGTCCACAAACTCGATGAATCGTTTTCGTCTCATCAGACATGGTTGGATGAAATGATTTTTGCTTGAAATTAGGATTAGAAGTTTCTAACACTCGTTAGTTGAAGGCCCTTTTCAAGAGCAATTCTCCTTTTTTCACAAAAACTTTTCGATTCAAGATCATAGACGCAATCGCGTGGGACAAGTCGTCGAAAATTAGGTGGGTTGGCGACGGAATCCGCTTCTCATACATCCGCTGGACGAGAGCCGTTACCGACTGAGTTCCGCGGGATGTCAGGAGGACACCAGGACGCCCACCAACGCTTCGGTCGGACTTCTTCGTGTAAGCCCTTAACGAACGATATGACGCTCTTCGTGTCGAGGAGGGTTCATTGGAGCACTCTAACACGCGTCAGGGACAAATGAAGACGCTGCCGGCGTCCACTCGAGCATGTCGACATGTGATACGGGCCTTCACGATTGCCTCCAGATGCAGATAAAGAATCAGAATTACAAACTGTTGCGCATGCAGCTTCCATTATCAGTGCTTATTAAAATACCGTTTTAATGTAGATCACCTTATTTTGGCAAATAATTATTTAGGAGGTTTGACTGCAAGAGCTCTCATACCGATGGTGAGCAGCTTCAGTTTTAAAAAATTCCTGGATTTTCTTCAATTCTTTTTCTCTTCAATTCAATCTTATTTCGAAGAATTTCGCCAAACATTTACTAAAATGACAAAGAAAACGAGAACTCCTGACAACAGAACGTATTCAAAAAACATAATTTTCTGGATACCAATAACCCAATACATCCGAAAAATTCAATTTTCTCAATACTTGTATCTTCTTACATTAGGAAAATCCGAATATTCGAATATCAATACTCAATTTTGAATAGAAGTCATCCGAGTACCCCATTGAATCTCTTAAAGCGTTCGAATGGTACCTTTCGAATACTGAAAAATGGCTTCCTAGAAGAATAAGGATAAAGGATAAAGGACGGCGTTACTCAATTCCTTTTGATATGAGCCACGCATTCTACTTCTACGGGATATCGTGGAGGCGTTGTGAATGCGCAGTTGGCCATACAATGACTTGCGGTGGCCAGCCGATGAAAAAGTCAGCGCTTTATCCTTCCCAGACAAGTCTGGTACCAATTCACCGACCACGTAGGGATGGAAGGCTTGGTTGGCCTGGGCGGGAAATCCGAACCAGGAACCTGGTATCGGGCGCAGGCGACAGTCGGCGCCTCCTCCGACTGCGCTTCACGCGCCCGCTTCCTGGAAATTGTCAAGTATTCGGATAATTTCGAATAACAAAAATTTGGGAGCATTCAGATTTGAATACATGCGAAAAATGATTACTTCAACACTTAAATAGGTTTCGAATGGATTTTATTCAGATTTGATTATTAACATTAGAATATTCATAAAAACTGATTTCCCGAATGTTCTAAAATTCAGAGATTTGGGAAAATCGGATGTAATGAAAATCTGATATTCAGAGAGCTAATTGCTTTCGAGTCTAGAGTCTCACCGAACTAATTCGAAAGAAAACGCTCAAGTATGATTTATCGGAGCATATCAAAGGTCATGTAGGGTCACGCAAAAATGTAGGTTCTTGATGGAGGGTACGATGCTAGGAATAACGTAAGGACATTAAGATGGTGCAGAAGCACTGGAGCCAGATCTAAGATTCAGAAGATCCAGAAATGTGGTTAATGCACATGGCCCCCGGTCTTCGCGATTATGTGGTCCCAGCCGTCGTCAAACGACTTGCTCCGGCCTAGACAAGAGAAAGCGAGGATTCCAAGAACAGTTCCGTGCGTGAGCTGAATCAATAGCGAATTGCAATCGCTATCGTAACACTTTATTCTGAAATCGTTCACGCCGATAAGCGCAATAGCGTCGCTGAATTTGAACCCTCGACGACCTCAACCGGTCACACGAGCAAATCGCTTAGCGAGCCAGAAGAACAGCTCTTCGTATCGAAAGAACAAAAGAAATGCTCGAAGAGCTCCTAGAGAGCCGGAAGTCGACAAACCGTCTATTACTTGACGTTGCAACAGTACTGAATCATCCACGAGAAGCACTTTGCTAGCGATCGGTGGTGTTTCAGCAATGTGAGAGGAAACATCGACGCATCGATATCATATTAGACGCGAAATTATTTGCTTAGATCGATTGATATTTCTACTACAAAAAAGTCACCCCCTCTTAATAGCTATGCCAACAGCAGCAGCACATAGACCCATGTTCACTTCGATCTGAACACCTTTCACTCCAAACTGAGCAAATTTCATTCCGCTTTAAATGAACATGGTCTAGTTAAGTTAAATTTAATTTTTTGCAGCAAACTCATTTCAGCAAATGGATAAAACGAGGTAAAAGACGGCGTTACTTCATCCTTTTGGGATGCGCCACACACTCCACTTCTTCAGAGTGTTTCGGAGACGATAGGAATGCGTATTTGGTGGTGATTGCCAGCCGATGAGCAAGGCGGCGCTTTATCCTTCCCAGACAAGTCTGATACCATTTCACGGAACCCGAGGAGACGAGAGGTTTGGTGGGCTGGGCGGGAAATCCGAGCCGGAACGTGGTATCGGATGCATGCGATAGCCTGCACCCCCTCCGACTGAGCTACAAGCGCCCGCAGGTCAGCAATGTGTTCTAGAAATAGCTACCCTTCTTGGGTGGATACAAAATTCTCACTTTTTAAATTAAAACGATATTTTAGGTTTTTTAAGGTGCTGGAAAGTATAGCTATGCTCATCCGAAAATTTTGAATGACCGGATATATTCGAATAGCGACGATTTTAGAGTAATTGAAAAACAATACATTCGAAAATCGCGTTTTTTCCGAGCATTCGAACTCGAATACATTCGAAAATCGCGTTTTTTCGAACGTTCGACTACGAGTATTCGATTTCGAATAAAAATTTTCGAAATCGAATATTCGAATACTCATTCGAGCACAACTATGCTGGAGAGGATCCCGCTGATGTGTTAAGTGGAGAGATTTCGCCGTGCACTCTTTCTATAAGTACCTTGCGTTGCCCGTTGGGATGACAGCGTACATAGATGCTGCTTGCAAACGGATAAATCTAGAATCAGTAAAGGATAAAGGATAAAGGACGGCGTTACTCAATCCCTTTTCGGATGCGCCACGCATTCTGCTTCTACGGGAAGTCGGGGAGGCGATTTGAATGCGTATTTAGCCATAGAACGACTTGTGATAGCCAGCCGATAGAAAAGTCATCGCTTTATCCTTCCCAGACAAGTCTGGTACCAATTCACCGACCCCGTAGGGATGAAAGGTTTGGCTGGTCTGGGCGGGATATCCGAACCAGGAACCTGCTATCATGTGTACGCGACAGCCATCGCGTTCTCTGACTGAGCCTCATGCTCCTTTATATATGAAAAAGACAGAGAACGCCGACAATCAATCGCTTTCAGGATGCACCATGCATTGTTCTTCCACGGGATGATAACGTGAGGACAACTCGAAAGATTATTTGGCTTTTGCAATGACTTATGGCTGCCGGCCAATGAGCAGGTCAGTGTTTCGTCCTTCCCATACAAGTCTGATAGCAATTCCTCGAAAAGGGAGAGATGGTAAGCTTGGTTGATCTGGGCGGGAAATGCTAACAATGAACCTGGAATCGGATGTAAGCAGCCGCTTTTTTCAAATGCCCTACCCCTCTCCCGTCATCCTTCGTTCGAAAATAAATTTTAATACCATTGTAGAGGATTTGATGCTATAAGGTCTAGGCACTAAAAAAACACTAAGAGCGACTAAAACTTCCACCCTACAACGAAAGGCAACGCTCGCAAATTGAAAGCAGTGTTGGATGTGAGGCCGATGTATTCACAATATCGATGTGGCAGGTCTGACGCTTTTCAGTTTGCATGGCCACCTGATTTGTTTGTTTCTGTTGTCTCCTCCGTCGTCCTCTGAATAATATTTGCCTAACCTCGCTGCTGATAAAACAGTTTTAGGCTTTCTGAAGAAGGACTCATATAAGAATTTTGAAATCCAGCACCGCCTGTGTTCTTTGTTCGGTACGTCCAGTTTCCTTTGCTATTCGCATAGAACGTACCAACAACACACCCCACATGGTTAACTACCCATCCAGGCATGTGTTGGCGATGGTCGATGTGCAGCGGAGGTTTTTATTCTCGAGCAGAGTCTCCCAAACAGAGGAAAAGTTCAACAATTCTTTGGAAGTCTAGCGAAGACTGAACCACACCCCGAACTCGTCCTGGTATGGCCGTTCATTAAAGGGTTCTTTTTGTCACGACAGCAGGCACAGGCCTCAATACTGTAGGTGTGCAGGAATGACCGCATTAGACACAGACCAAAGCAGCTGTGCACAATATGCGCACAGTAGGCAGAGCATCTACTGGGGAAAGCAAGCGCAAGGAATCGCTAGTGCTTGCTTATCAAATCGCTGCCAAGAATGGGTATACATTCTTTGGCTGTCAGCGAAGTAGCACCAGCAATCGCTCACGTAATCCTCTGTGCGGGGGCCTTTAGGGATCGTTTAGTGTGCACACTATGCGCGACGCGGTGCTGTGAAAAGCTCCCATATCGATCGCCCAACGCGTTGGGTCGATATGTGAGCTTATCATTTCATCGCGACGCGCGCTGCGTGCGCACTAACATACACACACGGCAGCGGCAGCCGTGATTAAGCATAGGGGCATGGGAGCATGGGAAAGTTGGTGACACCATTGATCGGCGCGCCGCCTTCCTCCCGACTGGCGCTCGCCGCATTCGACGTCCTGCTTTCCCGCGACAAGGTCTGCCGACCTCTCGCTCTCAACACCATTCCGGATGACTACTGCGAGGCCTCGCCCCTGCAATTCACTGCGCTGACACTACGGATAGGAGCACCAGGAGCCGCGGGGGCTAGTGAGTGTCACGCTCACCTCCGCGGCCCCGCAAAATCTATTCACTATGGCCACGGAGGACGCCTCGCTCATCTCCCGTTCTGGTTGTCGGATGTACTGCTGACTGCGAAGTGAATTAAATCTCATGCTATATTCTATGTGCATCAGGAGGAACGGGTGAGTCCATTGGCATCTGGGTTTCTGGTCATGCACACGTATATCGTGTGGGATATTGGGTTTTCCCAGGAACGGGTCTGTCCCCGTGGTATTGGAAGGTCAATACGAGACGGCCGGCGAAGGCAAAGAGAGGAGGCCAGCCCCGGGTAGCTAGAGTACATTGGAATACCACTGATGTAGGCAATAGGTGCATGACGAGGTCAATACGCGGGGTCGCTCGGGGTTAGGTAAGATCTGGATGACCCTCAGATGCCGGTGACGACACGGAGCCGCCAAAGGCCAGGGGAATCGCCTTTGCCTGCGGGGCAGCCGATCGCGACAAAAGTTGCGAACATCGATCATCTGCGCCAAACAATCTATTCGCAAATGCCTTAAGGCAATTTGAGTGCGTATTCGGACTATGAATACAACATATCTTAGAGCAGTAGGTGGACAACTCAGTTGTTTCCCCTTCCCAAACAAGGCTAGATTACTGATTAACTCTGGGTTGGCTTGTACAGGGGCTGAACCAAGATCCTCGATTGTTGGTGCACGCGACAACTGGCACGCCTACGACTGCGGTACCCGACCTCAATCCCTGTGATACACAACAACAAACAAATTTTCTTGTCATTGACGCTACAGTTTTAATAATATTCATGCAATGTACGTACATATATAAAACTTGTAATACGAACGAAACCTCACTCGCACATTCCAAAACCTAATAGAAAGTTTGTCATTGAATGCAGAATTCGTAAAGAAAACGTTAAGCTTTTCAGTTCCCAGCTCCACTTCGTTTCGATGGATGGTTTCCTGAAATGAAACTTTCGGGAACACACAACTTTTCAAGTATTGAGAGTTAAATGCTGCTGCGTGCTAATCGTAAGACGTCGACATTTGCTGTACAGCTGTCTCAGCGAAGAAAATGCAGAATCTTTTTGAAGGATCGTAAAAATCTTACCCCATCAGCTTTCTTGGGATTCTGCTGCGATTTTAGGGAAAGCAAATGGCAAAGATCGTTTGGCGGGTGTTCGCCACGCAGTCTTAATGTTTAGAGTTTTTTCGGTTTGATTCCCCGAGTTTCAGGTGCCATCATCTACTCAACTGAACGCTGAGCGTGAGTTTGTTCCTTTAAGTTTGATCGTCTTCTAGCATTTTTACGGTTGCTCTTTTTTGTAACATCTCACCGCTTCACCGATCGCCGTCAGAAAATGTTACATTATTGGGTCCGTTCGAGCATAGTGGCGAAATGAACCTATTTTGGATTTCTCTTATTATATATTTGTGGATGCTTACATAGCTGGTAGTGTAAATGCTGCATGATTTTGGATACTTCACATTGTTGGACCATCTTGTGGGCCAGTTTTACAGTTTTGATTGCACAATGTTACCTACAAGGCTACCCATGAAAGTTTAAGCCACTAGCCACTTGGTGTTTCCAACTATCTGTGTTCGATACTGTCGCGGTGCTTTAAGAGATTGATAAGGATGGAAGGAAAGCGAAATTTGGTGCAACTGATGATCGCTTTTCGCAACAGGAGTTTGGATGCTGTTTCAGTCATCAAACAGCTTCGATTTGGAATAGAAAGGAGCTTAATGATTCTGTTGAAAAGAAGCTCAAAATGTGAGAATTTCGTAGCCAAAATTGCGCCCGAAGAAGATTCGTTCATCTTTTCACCAAACCCAAACGGTGCTGACTTTATCCCTCTTCTACTCGAGCTTTGTCGTCTTCTCGTTAGAACGCTACCTGAAAGTTGCAACTATATTTCTGATCACGTGCCAGATTAGCTGCAATCGCAACTGACTTTTTTCAAGGTTGTGGTCATTAATTAAGTGAACGTGAGCCTGAGCCTTAAGGCGGTCCTCCAGATGAGATACACATTTTCCAAATTTCGCGAATTGTTTTAGGTGAATCGCCTGTTTTCCGAATGTTTGGGGATTGATTGAGGTGAGTCGGTCATTTCACGAATTTCATTTAGAAAAATCGAAATTTTTAGGATGCTCGTCAGTGCGTCTAAGTTCACTGTGACACACCACCCCATACTTTTTCGTTTAGCTGTTTATTGGGTTCGTCTTGTTTCAAGGTTGAACTCTTGTAGTTCGGCATCGTTTATGCTTTCCCGCACGAAAATTTGCCTGAACACATTTCTAAGCTTAAATGCACTAGAGAGAGCGGCTCTTCAATAAGTTCTTGTTGGAAGCACCATATTTACAAATGAGCTGAGTTTACGTTTCTTACTACCCACATTCGATAGATCTCAAGTGGACGACACTGCGTTTAAAATACATCCGTTACCTACTTCACTTGCTTCTCCAGTTGCAGTCGTCTGTCAGAAGCGAGAATATTGGTATTGCGGGACTCAGCGAATCCACTCGCTAATCACAATGCTTCTATAATAGATGTTTGATCCACTGGTATTTTGTTGGGAATATCCCGTACTGCTTTTGGAATTAGTGTCTCGATGATTATTTTTCAACAATAGGGTCAGTAGCTTCCAACTTCTCTCTTCTTGAAACCTCGGCATTGTAAGTTGCTACTGTTAGCATATTTGTGTCACAAGAGGTTCTTAGGTGGTCAAATTTATTTAGCAGGGCCTGACGTTTCGACGTTCCGTCGTCCTCAGAGGCCTAAACATGGTGTGAAGGTTAGATTTACGCTCTACCCCACCATGCGCCTCAACCACTCTAGCATTTTCGACCTACGTCTACAAACACCCGAAGAGACAAAATGATAGGACGAACTCATCAATGTCCACCGTTGAGGGCATGTGTTCGCCCTGTGACCAGTAGAGGCAAATGAACCACTTTGGCTGCGCATTGCGCATTTTCACTACGAATACTGGCCACGTGGGATATTTTGATATTACCAGTATTGCCTTTTGTGATTATTGCGGCTACGTGTTGCCCATATTAAGATATTGCTACCCGAAATACACAAGGCTATCTCTGTAAGGAGGCAAGCTGTTGAACGGACAGTGACGATGGCTGGCTCGTGGTAGCTACTGAAGATATGGTAGAGGAGGATCTTGTGTTCGACAGATTCAACTGTTCCTTGGCTTAGACCTTATAGGAGCTGCTCCACGTTGGAATAAAAACAAAAACACATCTTATCATCTGTAAAATGAAAACATTCTTGCTGAAGAATTCCTCAGATCTTAGCTTCCACAGTCTAGCTGGTAACAAAAATCGTGGTAAGCCTAATCAATAAAAGTGTAGAAAACTTTCCCACCATAGCGATCTATCGTAGCGTTTCGCCACATATTGTTGCTTGACTCTCTAGGTTATGTTTATGTTTATTACGACCCAAAAGGCAGGCACGAAACAAATCTAGGTCGACACAAACACAAATAATGGACATCAGTAAATAGCACGATCAATACAAGAACTGCGAATAGCCAGGAGATGCCTCAGATCACATGGTATACGTAATGTTCAATCATATCATTAATAAATCGCGAATAAATTACTGTGTCCCTTCGAGCCTTACTCTCCAGCAGGATGATCGCGTGGAACCTGACATGCCTTGCCGCTACCAGTGGAGCATGAAGGTTGGCGTTTGAAGAGCCCTTTCTGGCGTTCCAGCTACAGGTCATGATGCAGCCTCCATGTCGTGTAGGGCTTGTATCGTCTTGGTCCTCCATCAATGAAGTCCTATGCAACATGAGTGTTTTCCGTTTCTCACTGGTTACTGCCCGTTCGAAGACGGCAGAGTCCAGTGTGCACTGATGCTGGTGCTGTGTTGTTGTGGCAAGAATGAACCCCATAAACAGTCTTGCCAGACCGAGTTCTGAGATGTGGTTCAGACTTCGCTAAGCTTCCGAAAAATTGTAGACTAGCTTCTGAACTTGATATTGAAAACCCCACTTGCATGATGCCACGAGGGACTATTAGCTGGTGACGAACTTATGCTGTATTTAACACAAGTTGTTTCATAAATTTATAACACAAACAAAACAACAAAACAAGGAAATAGACTCACAAGAAGTAGTACTTGTGGGAAGAAGAGTGAGCACTTGTACTGAGTCAGTCAAAGCTGAGAGCACGGAAAGCGGGAAACCACAAAGCGAGAAGTGGTCATCTCTTCCCTCCACCGGTTTTTATACAGCGGTATACTGATAGACCGATAGCAACTGATAGCGACCGCGATAGCCGCAAGCCGCAGCTACCTTGTAAAAACATGACTTATGGAACACGACAAGATGAGGAACAGAAAATAACACACACAAATAGCGTACAAAGGTGAAAGATTTGAAACCTACACACAAAAACCTACTAAACAATACGAGAGGTCAAGTCGACTTTGATGGCAGAGGGGTTAGTGTCACATTATTCAAAAATTCTCATAGTAACTTCCTCTCGAGAATACAGTACTAAATACGAAGGAGGAGAACAATCACATTGTTTTAGGAAGAGATGAAAAAAAGACAATTTACCAGTTGGAGGAAAAGATTCGTGCGGAAATACAGGAACACTCCGCTTGTTCAGCGATGTGCAGATTCGTTGTCGGAAATGCGTCTCAGATCACATGGTATATTGTTCACTCACGTTATTTTTGCGTATAAGGTTTTTGAAAACCAAACTGAGGCTTCAAAATGTTGTTGTGATAGGCTGAGCCAAGAATGTCTCTCAAGAAACGTTTAGGAGATAACAATTAAAGTAGACGGAATACGCTAGTCGCACGACACCCTTTTGGGAAAGGGCAAATTTGACTACAACTCTGATGATACAATCTATTAGGTTGGTGCATAAGTTCTCGGACATTTGATCCCTCCTGAATTGAAAGCGCATTTTCCCGCCAAATTTCTCAATGTATCAACGCGTAAATGATTGATCGATAGAGAAAGGAAAGGGCTACAAAACTGTTCCTAACATTTACTTCTGCGTTGTTAACGTCAGCTATTATGGCTAAGCAATTCATCCCAACTGAGACGTATTCGGCACGTCATGTTATTCCTGCAATCTAGCCTCAATGCCAACGAATCGTATCGTCGCCTGAAGGATGTTTACAACGAGGTGCTCCTGCTCGAAGTACTGTGTACCAGCGGTTCTCGAAGTTTGCAGTTGGTGAACTCTCCGTTGAAGATAATGAACGGGAAGGGCGCCCGATGACACTGTATTTGGATGGCCTCCGAAGTAGAGTGGAAGCGGACCCATACCAAACCACTCGCGAACTATCAAGCACTCTTGGTGTTAGTCGCTCAACAGTCTTTCGAGGACTGAAGTCGATTGGCAAGGTGCAAAAATTGGGTCGCTGGGTACCTCACGACTTGACACAACATGACATTTATCGCAGAGCCGATGTCGCTCTGTCTCTCCTTACCCTCGGACGTACCCACGGATGGCTGGACAACCTTGTCACCGGGGATGAGAAGTGGATACTCGACTCTAATTATCACCGACGTGCACAGTGGGTTGGCGCAACTGGAGAGGCAGAGGACGTTCCGAAACCCGACCTTCACGTGAAAAAGGTGATGCTATGCATTTGGTGGAGCGTTCTTGGCGTAGAATACTGGGAGCTGGTGGACGAAGGGATAACAGTGGCGGCAGAGGTTTACGTCAACCAACTGAGGAAGTTGAGGGCCCACCTTCAACCCACACGAGGAGAGCAAGTGAAGGTGTACTTTCAACACGACAACGCTAGACCGCATATTGCTAGAGCGACGGCGGCTGAGCTGGCGGACTACGTATGGAGCGTTCTTCCACATCCACCTTACGCACCAGATCTCGCTACTTCTGATTGTCATTTGTTTTCAAGCCTTCAACGCTATTTGGACGGCCAGCAATTTAGGAACCGAGAGGATGTCAAGGAGGCACTGCTCACATTTTTCGAATCACAACCGGCCACGTTTTGGGAAAAGGCATCCATGACTTACCAGCACGTTGGGGAAAGACAACTGATGTAAAGGGTGGTTACCTCAAATGATTTGATATTGTTGTTCGTATGTTGTGATAATAAATATTTCATGCCCCAAATGTCCGAGAACTTATGCACCAACCTAATAATAGACCTTCGAGGTCTATCTTTATACTCTCTGTATCAAGAGAGAGTCTCTATTCTTGTGTCTTCAAGGATACGCTTAACTGGATCATTGAGGTATCTTCGCAATTTGAATCAACAAAGAGTGTCACTTCCGCGAAGGAGGAAAATCAGAATAGAAGGCTTTATTAGTAGAGTATGTAATGACAACCAGGGGCCGAATTCATCAAAGTTACTGCAGTAACTTTAACGGAGAACTGTACGCTAATAGCTCAGATAACGCGGCTTATCAAGCGATATGGTGAGCAATATGCCACGTTATCTGAGCTTTCGTTTACGGTTCTCCGTTAAAGCTACTGCAGTAACTTTGTTGAATCCGGCCCCAGGACGACAACGACGGCTGGCGGCAACCAGAGAAAAGTTAGCGGCGGCTCCCGGATCTCGACAATCCTGAGTAAACCTATGAGCCTCCGCAGCGGCGCCATATCCGTCAGTCCTCACACTGACCTGACGTGGCGAGTCACCACCGGCCCCTACGTGGATGATCATTGGGTTTCCATCCACCCGTGGGAGGAGGAGGCGCTACCACAGATCACCTAAACACATTGAAGAAGTGTGAATCACACAGCAGTTCACCTTCCTTTAAGGGAAGTCGACGTTATTATACAGACCTGCAGCAGATGGAACATTTTCTTCTAACATTTGAGCAAACATTCACTCTTGCTTTTGAAACGAGGACATGTGGCTACATATATCCACATTTCACAACTGGAGCAAATGCAGCCTATTCTACGTAGTCTCTTGTCATTCTTTGTTTTCCCTCCGTGTTTCTTCGTCGTCGCCCTCTGACCTTTCTCTGAAAGCAAAATAAACCATAGCATCTTGGGGTATCATCAAATAAGAATATCATCCCAAAGACATAATCCTAACAAGCCAAGGAAAATACAGAACAGTCCAAAACTACTGCAACAGAAATGCAGGCCTATAAACGATCTCGATGCGTCTCATATCGCACTTGTGACAAGATTTCGGTCACAAACACCCTCCCCCCTCTCCCCAAGGTCGAAGTCTATCTGAGTCTTGGTACTACCACTAATCGTGTCACACAAGGTTAACCTGCATATTCGCACCGCTGTAACTTTGTTCAGTCATAACCTACGTCGCTGTGTTTCAGCGCGCTTCTTGAACGTTCTCCTGCTTACAAAATCCTCAAGCTGTAACCGGATAGATTCGAACTTGACAGAGTAGTTGCGCTCAGAACACGTCCCCGGGTGCAATTTGCGGTTGCGCCCATTCGATTGATAGGTTCGATCCTATATGCGTTGTGCACTGCGCACTCCAAAGTCCAACAATTCCTGAGTAGGGCGGTTACGAATTTCTGATAAAACCCTCAAACGCTCTCTCTACAGGCTGTCGTCGTTCGATTGATAGGTTCGATTCTATAGGCATTGTTCACGGCGCACTCTCGGAGGATTCCTGGCACGACAGAGCACTGGCAACGTACGCCATGCTTGAGATACTCCGAGAACATGCAAGTCCTAAGAAATATGCTGCTCCGATAGCAAAAAGCTGCTCCACTCGTTCGTTTTGGCCACCCACTACAAAAGTGCGCTGGTCTGGTAAAGTTGTTTGCACCTTTGTGTACATCTCGAAGAGGCGAATCGAACGGCATCAACTATTTCTCAAAAACCCTCAAATTAGAGGAATTGTGAGCATGTAACCGTTTGCGGCGGTTTGCGACCGACAAGTCGTCCGCAACCGCCCTTCGCAATGGAGCGCAAGTTCTCAATTACGGACATTTCCATGGCTCTGTATGAAATATGTAAACCAAACAATAGAGCTTGAGCTCCTGAGCTCAAATATGCCCTTGGTTTTTCAATTGGGTGACTTCTCAACGAGTTTTATCAAAAAGACGCAAAAACCACAAAATCGCGGTTTTTGCGGCGTCCCATACTGTACTATTATCACGTCAAACTGGACTTTCTCCTAATCAAATTTGACACCTCTCAAATTAAATTGGACACTCTTCTAAGCAAGCATGAAGCTATTGAAGTCAAAATGAACATCTTTCAAAGCAAAGCAAGATTTTTTCACAATAAAATAAAGACAGTCCGAAAAAGCCAGAACAGCTTCTGTTGAAGGAAAATTTAGTATGACCTTATTTGAACTTTTGGAAAATCATCTACTCCAATAAGTGAACACTCTGTTTGAGATTTCGTAATTCTTTTGTTCTTAAAGAAAATAATGGAGTAAATTTTGTTCTAAAGCTCACAAAGCTAACAATGATTTTATTTATTAAAAGGAGAAATCACGTGAAACTTTTGAATAGATCGCCGCAATTTTTATTTGATTGAAAGCGTAAATGCTGCTTACTTGGTGTGAAGATATGGGTTTCATAAATGTTGTTGCACTATCAGTGTCACTCCTCGCAGACAGAGTTTTTGCTATCAATCTAATAACGATCGCCACGATCTAGTAGTGTGCAAAGCACGATTTCTCCTTTTAGTACATTAAGTGACCGTTGCCTCCTTTTATCTAGAACAAAATTTAATGCATTATTTTTTCCAAAAAATTATTTTGTGAACAAAACTTAGGCTGTCGCAAAATAAATAGCCTAAACGGACCGCTTACTACAAACTCAGCTTAAGCACAACTTTATTAATCAAAGTAAAAACCACCAAAATCTACACTTTTTAGCAAAGGAACAGGCAATGAAACTAGTTCTTTACAATGTGTAGTGGCACGAATGGCAAGTTTATTAGCAAATAAACTTGAGCGATTAGTAAACAAACGAGCGGCTCCGCCGGGGCGGAGCAAACTCCTGATTGGTTAGCTAGGTGGCCGTAGAACAACATCATGACCTAGACTACAACATCATGACCATGGTATGACCTATCTTCAACACCTCCCTCCTAAGATGAATGTACAATTTGAAGTTAAATTTACATTCATATGACAAGTAAACGCATGGTCTCCAGGTACAATTTAAACGAAGGTTACATATGACAATTAAACATAAGATTTTAAAGATGGATCAATCTGCAGCCGGTCTGGTGCGCGTCGGTTGCGTTGAGGTCGCTGTTCATTCGGGGTTGTCCTGTCCATAGTAGCATCTGGCTGTCCATACTGCTCTGCTGCTCAGCTGTTCTTTCAGGTGGAGTAGGTGCTGTCGCGGTGCTTCCGTCGTAGAGGAGGTCATCAAAATTGTCGTGGCTTGAGATCTTATCTTCCGGGCTGGCGGGACGCAGTTGATTGGTGTGTCGCCTCTCGATATCTCCATTCAGCTGGACGTCATAGACTGCATGACCATGTCGAGCTACGATTCTGCCTGATGACCATTTTCTTCGATTCCTCTGATACTCTCGGGCCCACACCATGTCGCCTATTGCGAATGCTCTGGATCGCGCACCATGGTGGTGGTTGAACTGCTCCTCCATAGCGCGATTCCTTGTGGTATTGCGAGTTCGTGGTGTAGTAAGCTGAGACAGAGGCGACCGAACCTCCCTTTGCAAAAAGTTCTCGGCAGGGGATCGGCCGTGCGGCGATGTTGGGCATGGCGTCCTTCGGTATACGGCTAGGAACTTTTGAAGGGCGTCTGCGAGCGAGTCCGAACCTTCCAACTTGCGTATGGTCTTCTTGAAGGTGTCGACGAAACGTTCGGATTGTCCGTTCGACTGGGGGTGGTACGGCGGCGATCGCACGTGCTCGACGCCATTTACCTGGCAGAATTCGGCAAACTCTCTTGAGGTGAACTGACTTCCATTGTCAGACACCAATACTTCTGGGTTTCCAAACTGAACAAAGAGTTTGGAAAGCTGTCGAATTGTCGCCTTGGTAGTTGTCGTCGACATTTCCATTACTTCCGGCCATTTAGAATAGGCGTCGACGACGATGAGGAACATTCTTCCGTGGAACGGTCCGGCGAAGTCTATGTGAATCCTTGACCATGGCTTGGTTTCCACAGGCCAAGTGAAAAGCGTGGTTTTTATCGATTCTTTGGCTGCTTCTTGACAGCTCTGGCATCTGCGCACATAATCCTCGATGTCCTTTGTGATGCGAGTCCAGTATATATAAGATCTCGCAAGCATTTTCATTCTTGTGCTTCCAGGATGGCCGTCGTGCAGCATATCCAGTATTCGCCTTTGAAGACTCTTCGGGATGACGATCCGTGGTCCGAAGAAGAGGCAATCGTGGTCCAACGAAAGCGAGTTACGTAGACTGGCAAAGCGTTGGATTTCCGGGGGTAATTTCGGCGGCCAGAAGTCCGTTCTAACGAAGTCCATGACTTTCCGAATTATGTCGTCCTGCGCGCTTTCTTCTGCGACTTTATCCATGTTGACTGGCAGAATTTTGATCAAAGAACGACAGGCTGCTTCTGCTTCCTTTGTGGCTTTAGCGATGGCAAGGTCTTCTGCAGGCTGGGTCTGATCCGCGATTAGTCGAGACAGCGCGTCTGCTTGTCCGAAATCTTCGGTTTTTGTTTTGTAGTCAATTCGGAAGTCGTAGCCCATCAGGATCAGTGACCATCGCAGCAGTCAATTTGCGGTGTATGTCGGTAGGCCTTTCTTGCTTCCAAAGATGGCCAATAGGGGTTTATGATCCGTCAGCAGCGTGAAGTGTCGTCCCATCAGGTATCGGTGGAATTTACGTACGACAAGTGCAAGGCCTTCTTTTTCTATTTGGCCGTACTTGCTCTCTGCGTCGTTCAGGCGTCGGCTGGCATGACATATGGCTTTTTCTGTGCCATCAGGAAACTGATGTGCGACTACGGCTCCAATGCCGTAGTCAGACGCGTCCGCTGCTACAACGATTTCCAGGTTTGGATCATAATGGGTGAGAAGGAGTGGCGAGGCGATGATGTCTTTGGCTCGCTTGAAGGCTTCCTCCTGATCATGCGTCCATCGGAATTCCGCATTCTTTTTGAGCAGGGTGTCCAACGGTGCACGTAGGGTGTGCATCTCCTTGACGAACGCGGCGTAATAGTTGATCATTCCCAAGAATGATCGAAGTTGGGTGACGTCTTGAGGCCGCGGCATTTCAGTGATGGAATGGATTTTTTCTGGGTCGGGGCGACGTCCGTTCTTGTCGATGATGACGCCAAGATATTTGATCTCAGGCATCATAAAATGACACTTCTGCGGGCGGATGCGGAATCCGTAGTCGTGGATCCGCTTGAAAAGAGCTTCCAGGTTTTTTCGATGTTCATCTGTTGTGCGTCCGGTCACAATTATGTCGTCCAGGTAGGCGCCTACTCCTGGGATACCGGATATCATAGCGTCGATAACTTGTTGGAAGATTCCTGGCGCTGACGTAACACCGAACGGAAGGCGGTTGTAGCGGAACAGGCCTTTATGGGTGTTGATTGTGAGCAGTTCCTTTGATTTCTCGTCTACTTCGATTTGGAGGTAGGCGTCCGCGAGGTCGATCTGCGAGAAAAGCTCACCGCCATTGAGCTTTGCGAAAATATCCTCCGTTGTGGGTAAAGGGTGCTGATGAAGTACCAGGGCGTCGTTGAGCCCGGTAGCGAAGCCCCACAAAGTCGGATTGCTCCGTTGCTCTTCTTGACGACATCTACCGGAGCTGCCCATCTGGAGTGGTCGACCGGTGACAGGACGTTGGCCGCGAGAAGTCTGTCGATTTCGAGGTCAATGTGCTGCTTGAAGGCGAACGGTACTGGTCGCTTCTGACGGTATACGGGCTGGGCGTCAGGCTTTAGAACAAGCTTTGCTTTAGCCTTTGTACAATGGCCGAGGCCGGGCAGGAAAACGTCAGCGAAGGTGGTCTTCACGAAGTTGATAGTTTCATCCCGAATGTCGTTGAGCGCTGCAGTGGCTAGACGACAGTGAAACTGTTCCTTGAGTTGGCGATAGTGCGCCATTTCGACGCACCATTCCAGTCCGAGCAGGTTGGTCGACTCGGTCACGTAGCAGTTGCCTTGTCCCGTTGTGGCCTTGCGGTGACGGTCGAGTATGGTGAAGTCTGCTTGAAAGACTCCTAGAACCTGCATCGGCGTACCATCGGCAGTTCTAATCGGCATAGTAGCACGCGTGATTGCCGGGGATCCCATGTCAGTCCATGTTCGACGCGAAATCATGGTTACGTCGGATCCTGTATCCAGCTGAAGTCTAGTGGGGAAGCCGTTTATTTCGACTTTTAGGTAGGTCCGTGTATCCAGTGTTGCTGCCGAAGTGATGTTGCAACGAACGTTCCGTTGCCGGGATCTAGATTTCCTAGGAGGGAAACGAGTCCTTCTGCCGTTTTGAGTCGAACTTGATCTTTGTGGAGGCTCTCGAGGTGCCTCTCGTGACGTGGATCGTCGGCCGAAATTCACGCTGCGGGAAGGGCGGCGTCTCTGTTTCCCGTATCCCGTGCTGTGGCGGGTGGCGTTCACATCTTTGGACTCCATCGTCCGGTTGTCAGATTTGAGAGCGACGTACGTTTCGCAGTCGTTGACGAAATCGTCCAAAGTCGGGGATGGGTCATCTTCCTTCAGGCAGTTCAGACGGTTCAACAGTCGTAATCTCGTGTCGCAGTGGGACGGATCGGTGAGCCCTGATAAGAACACCAGGCACTTTAGTGAGTCGCTGTCGACGTCCTTCATTGACGCATCCTCGAACTTCTTCTTGATCTTGTTGCCGAAGTCCCGATACGGGACGTACGACATCGTCAGCGGTTCGCAGGTTGACTGCAGGAACTCGAAACGGCGTCGGATGAGCGTCCTCTTGGGGCCAAACAACGCTGTGAGCTTCTCCACGGTCGCGCTTAGATCAATCTGGCGCGGCTCCAGTGGTAGTACGTAGTCGGCGTAAGTTTTGTATGCAGCTCTGTCCAGCTTGTCGAGCAGCAGGTTCCGTCGTCGATCGTCAGACAGTGACGATCCTCTGTCCTCGATGACTGGTCCGTAACGCTTGAACCAGTCCTTGAACGTCGTCTCGTCGTCGTCTTCGTAGGAGAAGGCAGGCAGATCTCTGACGAGATCGCCATACGGGTCAGGTGGGGGATGGGGCATGGGTACGGTAGGGGATGGGGAGGTAGCAGCTTTGCTCTCCAATAACTTCTCCATCAGAGAAACCATCTGCTGGTTCTGCTGCTGGAGGACGGAGAGCATCGTTGCCATCCATGGTGGCGGAGCGGCATCAGACGACGTAGGTGGGGGTGGGGTGGGCATTGACGACGTGGATGGCGGAGGGACGGCTGTCGAAGGCATTCTGGAGTCGGCGGCATTCGGGAGACGGCTGGCTGTCGACGGCATCGCGGGAGTTGGCTGGAGATCCTGATCGCCACTGTAGTGGCACGTATGGCAAGTTTATTAGCAAATAAACTTGAGCGATTAGTAAACAAACGAGCGGCCTTTTATATGATTGGTTAGCTAGGTGGCCGTAGAACAACATCATGACCTAGACTACAACATCATGACCATGGTATGACCTATCTTCAACACAATGAGAACTGAGAGCACAGAAATTAACAAATGAAGGAGGGCATATTCAGCATCGTCCAAATTAGTGAATCGTTTCTGACGCAAATGAGAATCAAGAGCTCGGAAAAAGTGATAGACAGTAATGGAAATGTCGGGAGAATATGGTGGGTGAAGAATGACCTTGATACCTTTGGTCAATTTTTGCTGAGTGATTTATGAGGTGTGTGGCTTTGCGTTGTCTTGCAACAGGAGCGGTCCTCCTCTATTCACCACTGGGGCCATAATTTTTGCAACTTCTCATGCATTTGGTCTAAATCACAGCAGCTAGACTCTGCTGTGACTGCCTGACCAAGTTGCAAAAAGGTATGATGGATTACGTCTTTACAACACCACAAAGTAAGTATTGCCTTTTTAGTGTGAATGTTGGGTTCAGGGAAGGATGTTGGAGGAGCATCCTCATCTACCTAGGCAAATCCCCGCTTCCTGTTACCTGACCGTTTCTCGCCAAATGTCTTGCTACCGTGCTATCATATACGCCAATGTCCTCTGCTAACGCATGTGTATTCGTCTCCGGATATGCTTGGACGACTTGCCTCAAAACTTCATCGTCAAATGACGAACTGTGTCGTGGCCCGGTTTTTCTTCGAGGTCAAAGTCGCCAGAAGCGAATTTTTCGAAGCAGAGCCATACCCTTCGTTCGCAAGGACGGTCCGTCCCAAAAGCGCTGCTAAGGTTACGGGATGCCTCTGCCGCAGAATGCCCAAATTTAAGTTCGTAAACAATAATGACTCGACAGTCGCGTCGGTTCACGATTTTATGGAGCCCTGGAAAAGGTCGGATAGGAAAAATAAAGCGACATCCACATACATATGTTTTTTGAAAAAGCAGAAAAAACCTACCGAAGGTAAGTGTGGCTTTTCCTGAGGCGGATTGATTCAGGGTAAAAACATATTTATTTATACATACAAACAGTGTGTTTGTTCACGCACGTGAATTAAAAAATATCAAACGAAGTCTTACCGAATTTTCTTTGCCATTAGACCTAAAATTATTCTAACCGTCTTGAAAAGTGCGTAGTTTGACCTAGAAGGTGTTCATTTTGTTTCCGAGGCTGTTCAGTTTGATGTCAGGAGCGTCAGGCTTGCTTAGAAGTGTCCATTTTCATTTTTTTTTCATTTTCCCCCATTTGAAAAGTATCCGGTTTTGATTGAAATGTGTACAGTTTAGTTTGAGAAGTGCCCAATTTGACTTGCATAGTGTCCAATTTGACCTGAAAATGGTGTATAACAGATAAAGGATAAAGGAGGGAGTGAACCCCTTCGCGGGACGCGCTATACATTCTACTTCTACGAGATATCGCGGAGGCAATTTGAATGCGTACCTCACTTACGATGGTTAACATTTTGATAATAATAATGATATATTGAGTAGAGGAAGTACACGTCTTAGCGTTTACTTCTTGGACGCGGTCGAGCACTAAAGATGAACTCGAGGGAGTTTAGAAAAAATCGAATATAAAACGCCTAAAACCAGAATTCGTGGAAGCTCTTTCACTTGCAGATCGGGTTATATCTTGCTCAAGATCGACGCACCATTCCTACCTATTCCGCAATTCTTTTCGATTTTTGAGTACATCGCAGAGAAGCGGCTGCTATCATTTTCATGATGCGACTTGTTGCTGTTTTTATTTGGCTGCGTTCAGTTTGTACCTTTTTTCCCACGAGTTCCTTATGCAGCGTATTGATTAAATAAATAGATAAATAAATAAGTTCTTACTACATATAATCGGCTAATGTTACGTGTCCATCCCGGCGAGGGTGGACTGAAGCCAAGAGAGGCCTTGACAGTGTGGCGTATTCCAGCCGGGCTTTTTTTGAGCTTAACCATGAGCGACTGTTGGTGAACTATGTCCTCAGCGGATCGTCCAAGTTTACGATATATTCAGGCAATGCGTCACGGCATAAACGGAGATCAAGTGAAGAGCGTGGGGATTCAGAAGACGTGCCGCAGACGTCCAGCTTGCGTAGGAATTCCGAGTAAGGGGGACCAGTAGGAGGGGGAACAGCAAAGGAGGACCACTAGAGGGGGAGGATAAGGGGAACCAGTATTTTCTCTCAATATCGTCCAATGTGCGTGAAGTTTCTGAAAACGGATCACAGAAGTCGTGACACGTGTGTCGGGTTGTAGGACCTCTCGTCCAATATCGATCAAATTTAATTATATTTCTGCTGATTAAGCCCCTGGACTCTTCTGATCTGTTTCTCGCCACGTAGAGAATAGATACTTCGAAGAATAAATCGAGTACATGCGATAGAGGGTGGATGGGCTTCATAGGAGCAGTATAGATTCTGCCCTATCATATCCCATTGCACTAATCTATATACTAAAGCCGGTTCTTTACTTAATAAAGGAGGAAGACCTAAAGGAGAATGGAGGAAGATTGGGATTGTTCTATTCTTGGACAGCGAAGCCCAATATACTATTTATTTACCAGACGTTTGGCGGCCGCTATGCCGCTGAACTTCTGGTAAATAAATAATATGCGTGAGTTTATTATAACACCTTTTCTTATTACCTTAAATACATATTGTAGCATATCCTTGCTTCATTGATGACCCACCGGGGAGACGCACCAACAACTGCAACAAAAAAGGCTTGTATGAAGGTTGTGGCGAAACGAACCTTTTACTTTTCCTTTAATTTAATAAATTTGACACTTATAATGTTAATAGTTCCCGTTCTTAGTTTTATTATATTTTAGATTATCTATGTAATGACTGGTGGTGGATAGCCGACGGATTGGTCACTGATCTGTTCATCCCAGACATGTCTAGTACCACTCTGACGCCACGGAAGAAGTTGGGCCGTAGGTTCCGCCCCCTTCCGAAAGTGCCGTCGCTCGGCAGGATATCCTGCGGGACCGCCCCTCGATCGCGATTGGTCAGTGGGGCGGAGGCGTGGCGGAGCAGGAATTGCAGGAGGTCCTGCCGAGTTACGGCACTGTCGCAAATGACTTGCCGAACCGACAGGCACGGCCGAGGTACTCCGGAGGTACGGCGCAAGTACTGCAGTAGTGTTCGCTCCTCCCGTCGGCGCCAGCCATTGGCTGGACACGCCCTACAGCCCAACAACTGCAAGAGGGGTGCTGCCAAGGTACTGCCGGTTTCGGAAACCAACTGCCCAAGTACTGCCCCAGGTACGGCCCAAGAACTGCGGCGCACATGGGTCCCGCCGCGATTTTCTCATGTGTAAGCACAGTAACCTGAGGTGACGCAATGGGTCTCGTGATGGTGTGAGCGGTCGTTCCGACTGGCACGAGGGGTTGCTCCACTTCGTTTGAGTTCGCTTTTTGTTTGTTGATGATTTGCCTCGGTTTTCTTCGGTATCTATCGATGATTGGCGTCGATCGCGTTAGTGTTCGCTTCTGTTTGAAAGGTTTAAGTCGTTTATCCTGCCTTTTTCAGGTTAGGGAGTCGTTGCAGAGCGAAGCGGTCATCGGTGTCGGACGCAAACCTTCGGAGATCGGTGAGTTAGTGTTTTGAAATGTGGTTTTAAAGATGTATTTTGGGTTGTGTTAGCAGCAGCCAGAGGGCTGCTTACACAACCCTAAATGCATTTTTGCTTGCAGTGCACGGGTTTGTGGGCGCTGAGGGGCTGGGAGAAGTGGCTGGGGGGGGGGGGGGTTAGTTTGAATTTGAACCGTATTGGCCACTCTGCACTGCACACAATTGAAAGCTGTCCACAGGAGTGGACTTGGCTTTTTGTTTGCTGCCTTATTCGATCTCGTTTAACCATTCTTTTTCAGGTGGACGAGTCATTCCAGAGCGACGTGGTCATCAACGTCGGAGGACAGTCATCCATGATTGGTGAGTTAGTGGATTAAGTGTTAGTGTTTTGAAATGTGGTCGACAGCTGGACCTCTGAATGCTGTGTGCTATTAGAAGAGCTCTCAATCGGAAACCCATTCAGCGACATATCGGAAGCTCTCAGAAATTCCGATCACGAAGTCAAAAATAGAGCTCGTTCAGCCCTATACAAGGTCGTGAACAATAGTCGCTATTTCAAATCGGTGCTCGGGCGAAAACTTGTTGTCTGTAATGCTTACCAGATTAAATCTCCTGCAATACTTATCCGTGTCTCTGACTTTTGCTTTGTCTCGCGCATTTGAAATCCATTTCCTTCACCCTATACGTCACGATAAAAGCATAACCTCATCGTCACTCTGGTTTAACGCTTACCTCGTATCCTTAACCCTTTTGCTGTAGTGAAACTTTGTCGATGAACTTTTGCATGTTGTTATGGGGAAGAAAATTTTGTGAACTGGAGTAAAGTGAAGTGTCTTGTGAACTGTCTGGTGTGTGTTAGTGGCGGTTCTCGCCTACAAATTTACCTATGTATGTATTCACTTTCAAATAGTTTCCTTTATATAAGGTTTTGAATGCAATTTTGAAGAGAAACTAAGATCTAGGAAATTTTCTAGGAAATTTTCGCAGAGCGATATGAGCGGTGTTAATGGAGGGGATCGAAACCTGGTCTATTCTCCCTCGAAGACGAGCGAGTATACTTTAGCCAGGAACAATGAGAAAGACGACTATGAAAAGGAGGATTCCGTCACTGCATACCAAGACGCACCCAAAATGCATGCCCGCATGTCCAGCGCTGGTATGTCCCACCCTACTTCATTATATACTTTTTATCAGAAAGCGGAGCATGTCACTCACATGCTCCGCTTCTCGACAAAAATGATGTAATGAGGATGTACTCAGGATCTATGGACTCGGTAATGGACACAAGCTCTGCAATCCAAGACACGCAAGAGGAGGAACCTGTGCAATGTAGTCCCATGAACTCAGAAACGTTGGGACGTGACTCTTCCTCAACTTCTTCGTCGCAAACGACAGAGCGTGCAAAAAGAGCTCGAGCAAGATCTACCACCAGGGTTCGACTGTCAGAAGACGCGGGTTTGAAAGGTTAGGGATTAATGGAATATTGAAATTGTTCATCTTCGGCATTGAGCTTCTCGGTATGGATTCTCTTGCTGCTGCTTGATTTTACAGAGGCCTTGAAAGAGGCGATAGACGACGGCGCGATCTCACTAGACCAGCTTGGTGAAGCGGTTGCAAACTTCGATCTTGGCGGTGTCTCATACGACGTTCGTCGATTTTCCACCATTCACCTCTCCATCACACCCATTTCTTTTATTGTTCCACAATTCGGCACAATGAGGGACTGCAAGATGAACATTACTAAGGCCAGAGTCCTTCAAAAGCAGTCTTCCAATGTGAAAGAGTCGTCGGATTCCATCGTCCGTTCCCTTACTGCGGTAGTGCAGCAACAGGCAAAAGCCATACTCGGAATGTCGGCAGCGGTCAGCATTTCTTCTAAACTAAAACCCGTCAATTTTTGACAAGTTATAGGGCTACAATAGTATTTCTATTTCTAGTTGGATTCCGTGTTTGAGCACGCACGAGATACCCGTCGGAAACTATTAAAGATAGAGGAGCAGGTCACGAAAGCCAATTATCCAACCCTTCCTGAAGGACTCCGACTTCACGCCTCTAACTTGACTCATTCGTGGAGAATCGAGGCCAATGCGCCCTTTTAGGTAAAAAACATAGAAGAAAAATTCTGACTTCGCTCATATCTGTTTCTACTTTCATGCCGCAAATTTGAATGAACTCCATCAAGTTTGCTGGAAACTATGATGACGAACAAGCGGGGGAGGAGCAGTGGGTAGAGGGCGGCGTAATCCCCACGCTCATACACAACACTTGGGCCGTTCCCACCTACCGTTGAGATAGTCTCCTGGTAAGACGAATATTAAGAAGACGGAGTACTCAACGAACGACAACAACGATAGGGACTCATTCACGGTCGTCACTCTTCGACCGCCATCGCCGCGAGTGGTGTGCGTGGCAACCTTCGGAAACGACGATGGCACTGTCACTCGACATCGAAGACGGCCGTTAGTCGGCATCGCTGCTCTTCCACTGCCGGTACTCAAGAGTTGTTCCCCATCTCGGAGCCTCTCCCCTTAACTTTGACTCCATCTCGCCTTCTCCGGCTGAGCAATGACAGCAGTTTTGGCATGAGAGGCTTACACAGATCGTATGCCTGAGGCCCATTTGGAAAGCCCTCCCCGATGAACGACGCGAGCAATTTTGCCGCAGCTTCCCCTGTCCACATTGCAGCATCTTCTTCTTCTTTTTCAGCGTCTGTCCCGCTTCGTAGCGGGATCCGCTATTCTGGTATCATGACGCCAAGTCTCCCGATCCAGCGCTAGATCAGGGTGGACACCAGTAACCTTCAAGTCCCTATGCAACGTGTCAGACTTGCGCTGCTTCCGGCGCCCTCTAGGCCGCTTTCCAATTACCTCGAAGTTAATGCCTATCTTGCGGACGCTGTCTTCTTTCCCACGCAGAACGTGGCCGTACGTGGTCGCGAGTGAGCTTCGCGCGTCTCGTCAGCGCGACACCGAAGTTCTGCCGAATAGCATCATTTCGGATGGTGTCCATGCGCGTGACTCCAGCCGTCCAGCGCCGCATCTTCGTCTCCATAACGCTGAGGTGCATTTCAGCTTCCTTATTGGCAGGCCAACACTCAGCGCCGTACATCGCTACTGGCCGAACGACGGCTCTGTAGATCTTCGACTTCAGGTGCTCTGGTAAATTCCTATCGCAGAGCACACCAGTCAGCGAACGCCACTTGGACTAAGCTGCACTCACGCGTGAGTTCACTTCAACCATCAGACTGCCGTCAGACGCTATTGCTGATCCCCAGGTACTTAAACACCGAAGTGCGTGCAAGCTCACTGCCGTCAATCTTAATGTAGCCGGACTCGTTTACGTCAGTCGTTAGCTACTCGGTCTTCTTGACGTTCAATTTGAGTCCGAACATCGCCAGGTGGTCGCACCAAGCTTGCACCTGCCGTTCGAGATAGTCTTTATCTTCGCAATCGAGCATTACGTCATCAGCATAAAGCAGTGTCCAGGGGACTGGCTTCTGAAGATCTTGTGTAATGACGTCCATCACGACAACAAAAAAAGAGTGGGGAAAGCGCAGAACCCTGGTGTACCCCGACAGAGATGGGAACTCCATCGGACTGCAGCTTGAACTCGACAAGAATAGGGAATTCGCACCCACTCTATGAGCTCTTCGGGAACTCATGATGTCGCAAGTGTACCATATCACTTCACGCGGTACGCGGTCAAAGGCCTTCTCCAAGTCGAGGAAGGCGATATGCACTGGCTTCTGTTTGTGCTTCTGCGTGAATGGCATCAACAGTGCCACAGCCAGCCACGAAGCCGCACGGATTGCTGGAAAACTGGACGATGTCACGTATTCGTCCGTCTACAATTCGTCCAAAGATCTTCATGCTGTGCGAAAGCATGCCAATCGGACGGTAATTGGAGCAGTCTGCAGGACTGCCCTTCTTCTTCCAAATCGGAATTGTCGTACTGTTGTGCCAACAGTCAGGTACTTTCTTCTGTGCTACAACCTGATTAAAGAACTTCACCAACCACTCCGCCAGGTACCAAAACTTTGAATTCCACAGGTCAGCCGCCACGTCGTCGGACCCAGTCGCTTTGCCTGGCCTCACCTTCTTCAGAGCCGCTTCTGTCTCCACAACGGTAATCTTCTGGACGGGTCGGTTGGAGCCGTTGAAGGGATGGCTGAATGAGGAAATTCTGCTGTGGAGATCTCCTCGAAGTAATCGCGCCATCGCTTCGACGCTTTGTTGGTCTATAAGAAGACGGCCATTATCATCGTTGATGCCAAAAACTTTCCAATGTCCTCGGTCTGCCGTTAGCGATTCTTTGCGAGTCGGTACAGATACCGCTCGCCATCGCGTGACTCGAGCTTCTCGTTGATATCTCCACAATGAGTGGCTTTTGCAACAGCCACGGCCCTCTTTGCAGCTTTCCTCGCTTCTTGATACTTCCGCCAGTTCTCGACTGTCTTTTCGCCGAGAAGCACGTGATATAGCGTCTTCTTCTTTCGAACTTTGGCTTTCACGTCATCTGTCCACAGGCAGGCCTGCTTGTCGACCTTCCGTCGTCCAGGCTTCGTAATGCCGAGCTCCGACCGTGCAGCGTCGGTCGTCATCTTCCAAGTTTCGTCGACAGTTGTGACCGTCGGTACCCGCACTCGAGAAATCACAGCTGCTTCATTCTCTCTCATTCGCCACCACTTTATTCTCGGTGCACCGCATCGCTCAACCTGCATCTACGCTGGAGGGACAATCTTTAGGGTGCAGATCAGTGGTCGATGTTGTGGGGTGATCGTCTCATACGGCTTGATCTTCGCATCTGTGAGAAGAGCTCAGTCGCGATCTTTCACAAGGACAAAATCTATCTGAGTTTTGCTGCCCCCACCATAGTATGAGATGAGGTGGGAGTCGCGTTTTCGAAATACGGTGTTCACTATGGTGAGCTTATGCGATTCCACATAATCAAGAATACGCTCACCATAGGCGCTACGTAACCCGTACACGAAACCACCATGACATGTGTAACCGTCCTTCGTAGCACCTACGTGCCCATTAAGGTCACCAGCGACTATGATGACATCTTTCAGCGGTACCTCTGCTGCCCTCTCATCAAGTATGCTCCAAAACTCTTCCTTGGCTTGCTCTGAGCAGCCGGTCTGCGGAGCATACGCAGAGAAGAAGTGATAGAGTCGCTCCTTAGCGGCGACAACGATCTTCATCAATGATCGTCAAAGCTTTCGACACTTACAATCGAGTCACGAAATCGTTCGGAGACGATTACACCGACACCACTGGTGGTCCTGGGACTTCCACATAGAACGGCCTTGAAGCCTCGTCCTATGTCCCTTGACTTGCGGCAGGACCACCTCGTCTCCTGCACCGCACAGGAATCAACTCTTCTACGCTCCAGTGCTTCAACCAACTCGCATGAGCGGCCCGTCAACGTACCCACATTCAGCGTTGCCACGCGGGTCCTGCTTACGTTACGGGACTTTCGGACTAGATCAGTCCCCTCCCCCCTCCCCGATGCCGTCATCGCATCAGGGACCATCGCATACTTCTCACACTCGCCGGGCTCTGCGAGTGCGCGCCGGCTCCCGCGGACGCGGTAGCACTACCTCGAAAACGTGAACTGTCATACACCGTGTGATGTGACATGGGTCTTCGTAGGCCGGCCTGTCACAAGGGCCTGTCGCTTGAAATCAAGTGTTCGTGTTCGGCTCGGCTCGCAAAGCGAGCAGTTTCCAGTGGCACCACGTGGAGGAACGGACATCGCCGCCGTCCACATTGCAGCGTAGTGGAAACATTAGTGCTTTCTTCACCTAGACAAAACCATCACCGACGACTAGAGGATGGGAAACTTGGTCGTCTTGGAATGACCACCAGTTTGGAATCCGTTCCGGTTCACACTTGCAATGCAACAAAGTAGCCATATCCTTCCTGGCGAACTTTTTCGTTGCGATTTAACCCAGAGTACCTCGGTTGATTGTAACGGACCTATTTTTGGAAGTGCAGAAATATTGCATTCCGTGGAGTCGAACAACAAACCATTCCGTCTAACCACGACGCTCCTCTAATCATTCGGCAGCCGGCACCGTTTCAAGCCTATCTGAGCTCGTCCCTTTGTGATTCTAGGTCCACGACTCCGTTCCCAGACGCGTTCAACAGATGTGGAGCACACAATTGGAATCCCAATTGTGTGCTCCTCATCTGTTTGATCTAGAAGCTCTAGAAGTTTTGATCGCAACAATTGGAATCAGCATTCGAAATCGTACCCAGTGATATAGTCTCATCAGAAAACGCCATGGTCATCTGGTATACTTCCCCTGTAAAAGGAAAATTTTTGCGCTCCATCGCCGAGATGCGTGAGAACGACCGCCGTGCTGACAATTAGCCAGAAGCCGCAGTTCGCCCAAATATTGCCGATATACCTTCACTCGTTTATCGCGTCCTAGAGCACGTTATGAAGGCTTCCCGCTGTCTAGGACGTGCTCTGGAACATGGTAAACGCGCGAAAGCAAGCATAACATAGCATGCGTGCGAACATTGACCGAGCGCGGCGTAGAGCTTGAGGAACACTGACGATCTTCATTCACATGTAACGGTACCGAAGTGCTGCGAACTAATGTTCTCAAAAGCCTGAGCTCGACTATTAGCCGCCACGAAGGTTTTGCTCACGAGATCAACCATAGTGTGCCTCAATAAGCTCCATCAGATGACTCTAAGTTGACGTCGAAGAGATTTTGCACAGTAGTTCGACCAGTGGCATTGTACGGATCTGAGTGCTGGTCTGTGTAAAAAATGAAGAGCGTCGGCTCAGTGTCATGGAGACGAGTTTGCTGCATTGTAGTACAGGCACGCAAATGGACCGTGTCCGCAACGATTACATACGGCTCCTATTCAACTCATCTTGACGGGAGCGCCTAGTAATGAATCCGTCGTGAAGAGGCACTACAGCTGGAGGTTCGAGAAAAGGCATGTCGTGGAAGACTCGGATAACGCAAGATGAACAGATATATGACTTCATGAAAAGAACGGATCTCCACCACGATCAAGCAGCTGACAGAGAACCCTTATAACCTTCTAGGCAAGCGAACCCTGTCTCGATGTGAGACAAACGTCGAAGAATAAGTAATCAATATTTATTATATTTCAGTACATGAGTCAATGAAGCTGAATGTGTTTTTTGTTTTCGCGTAAAGATCTCGCTGTCGCTTATGGGTGTTAAGCAGTGCGTAGCAGCCGAGCAACACTGTTGTCGACGTCGCCGACAACAGCGTCGCGAAAGTATAACATAGGCCTTGCAATGCAAATGATTGCGTTGAAGACGGTCTCAAAAACTCGATTGCTCGCCAGAATCATCAAGGCGCCACGCGGTGATAGTCAGAGCCACTGTAATGAACAGGGTGTGGCTTGTTCGTCCTTTTCCTGTTGAACGCTTTGGCCATCCTCGCTTTGGCCAAAACACATGGGAACATGCCGGGTGATACCGCAACATACAATTCTGGAGATGAAAAAAATGATAAAGGATAAAGGATAAAGGACGGCGTTACTCAATCCCTTCTGGGATGCGTCAGCGCATTCTACTTCTACGGGATGTCGTGGAGGCGACATGAATGCGTATTTGGCCACAATGTACAATGACTCGGTGGCCAGCCGATGAACAAGTCAGCGCTTTATCCTTCCCAGACAAGTCTGGTACCAATTCACCAACCCCGGAGGGATGGAAGGCTTGGTTGGCCTGGGCGGGAAATCCGAACCAGGAACCTGGTATCGGGTGCACGCGACAGTCGCGCCTCCTCCGACTGCGATACACGCGCCCAAAAAAAATGATAAGAATAAAAAACTGTTCAAACAAAAACCCAAAAACTCGATGAACTGGCTGTTGTTCTCGACGGTTTTATCGTCGTACATGTAGTAACTGGCGTTAGCCCTGGTTTATAGTTGCGGCACCTCGATATCCATGGCTACCATGATGCCGCGAAGCGGCGCAACCATTAGGTTGTAACGAAATAAATGGCACTGAACCACTGTAAATTTAAACAGTTAATATCTCAGCTTGTCGGCAAGTTTATTAATCGAAATAAAAACTTTTTGATTCTACACATCTTTGCCAACGTGACACAAGCTTTTTTATCCCAGTAGCATAAAAATCAGAAGTTCTGGAATTGACGAAATCTTTGAAGGCACTTTCGGCATCCTGTTGGTATTTGAATATTTTCCCAACCAAGAAGTCGCCAAGATGCTTGAAGAAATGGTAGTCTGTTGGGGAGAGGTCGGGAGAAAACGGAGGATGTGGTAGAGTTTCAATGCTCAGCTCATTCAATTTCTGCAACGTCATTCGTGCTACATGGGGGCGAGCATTGTCGTGCAGAAGGAGAACTCGCCTTCGGTTTACCAAGGCCGGCCGGATATCCTTCAACTTTTTCATCATTTCTTCAATTTCAATGCAGTACTTCTCTGCCGTGATGGATTCACCGGGAGGGAGGAAGCTGTGGTGAATAATTCCCAGCGAACACCACCATACTGTCACCATTACTTTCTTTTGGTGCAATTCCGGCTTCGCAAAAACCTTGGGGCTCTCATCGCTGTCCACCCACTGTGCCGATCGTCGCCTGTTGTTGTACATTATCCATTTCTCGTCACAGGTTACGATGCGATCAAGGAATGGGTCCGTTTCGTTCCGTAGAAGCAGTGCGGACGAGATCTCATATCGTCGATTTCTTTGCTCCTCAGACAGCTCGTGAGGCACCCATCTTTCCAGCTTTTTGGTCTTTCCAATTTCCTTCAGATGCCGGGCAGCTGTGTTGTGACTGACGCCAAGAACCTTCGCTATCTCCCCGGTACCTTTGTGTGGATCCTCCTCTACCACATCTCTCAGCTTGTCCTCATCAACATCACTATGCCTCCCACGACCTTCATGTTCTTCCAAGCTCTCATCTCCATTCCGGAACTTCTGATACCAACGATACGCCGTCCGAATTGTGGAACATCCTTGACCGAATGCGGCGTTGATCTTCTCGTCCGCCTCCTTAGCTGTAGTGCCCAGCTTGAATTCATACAAGTAAGTGCCTCGGATTACCCTTTTGTCCATTTGCAAAAAAGTCAATAAAACTCTAAACTTTTCCCACTTTTACAGAGAAAATTTGGTACTCACCGGTAGAGCAAAGTTTGCGCTTCTAAATGATATGCCACATGTTACGGTTTGTTCTTGATCAAACGCGTAAAGACGCGCCAAAAAATGGCGCGAGCCAGTGCCGTTTATTTCGTTACAACCTAATATAACATAGGCCTTGCAATGCAAATGATTGCGTTGAAGACGGTCTCAAAAACTCGATTGCTCGCCAGAATCATGAAGGCGCCATGCGGTGATAGTCACTCAAACTCGAGAACGCCTTCACAATTTGCTATTAAATATTCATTAGAAAATACGAATTGAAATCAGATAAAATGGAAAAATGAAGCACTCGAGGGAAGCCTAGAGCCACTGTAACGAACCGGGTACGGTTCGTTCGTCTTTTTCATGTTGAACGCTTTGGCCATCCTCTAATCTCCGGCCAAAACACATGGAAACATGCCTGGTGAATCCTGTATCACCTGTATCACCTGTCGTCCCGTTGATCATCGACTTGCTCGAGCGGGCGCCAGCAGCGTCTCCATTCGTCCCTGTCGCGTGCCAGAGTGGTCCAATGGATCCTCCTCGCTCGAGGGACACGAAGAGCGTCATATCGGTCGTTCAGGGCTTTCACGAAGAAGTCCGACCAACGCGTTGGTGGGCGTCCTGGTGTTCTTTTGACATCCCGCGGAATCCAGTCTGTGACGGCTCTCGTCCAGCGGGTGTCTGCGAATCGCATTACGTGGCCGGCCCACCTAATTTTCGACGACTTGGCCCATGCGACAGCGTCTCTGATCTTCGAACGTCGGCGAAGCTCGGAACTCCGGAGGCCTTCTCTCACTTGCGTGAGTCGTGTCACTCCGAGCATCGTCCTCTCGATTCCACGCTGCGCGACGCTGATCGCGTGTTCATCCTGCTTTCGTATAGCCCAGGTCTCTGAGGCGTATGTTAGGGCAGGAAGAACAGTGGAGTCGAATAGGTGGGCACGGAGTCGGACGTTCTTCGTTTTCTTCACGACTTCTTCGACGCTCTTGAAAGCTCCCCAAGCCGCTCGTTTCCTCCTGCTCAGCTCTGGTGCTAGGTCGTTGGCCATGTTGACTTCGCGACCCAGATACACATAGCTGGAGCATTCGGAGATGTTCGTTCCGTTGAGCGAGAATGGGGCATCAGAAACCCATCCGTTCTTCATGAACATCGTCTTCGTAAGATTCAGCTGCAGCCCAACGCTTCCACATACACGATCGAAGTCGGCCAGCATTCGCTCCGCCTTAGTGATGCTCGGTGTTATGAGCACGATGTCGTCAGCGAAGCGAAGATGGTGCAGTTGCCGGCCTTCGACCTTCACTCCCATGTCATCCCATTCTAGTTCGCGCATGACGTTTTCGAGGGTGGCGCTGAAGAGCTTCGGGGATGTGGTATCCCCTTGTCGAACCCCTCTCTTCACGTCAATGACGACGTCGTTGTAGAATGGTGAGATCTTGGTCGTGAATCCACTGTACAGCTCTCGAAGGACTCTGATGTACTGAGTAGGAACGCCCTGGGTGAGCAGGGCTTCCATAACCGCTTCAGTCTCGACGGAGTCGAATGCCTTCTTCAGGTCAATGAACGTAAGGCACAGCGGCAGTTTGTACTCTCGCGACACTTCGATGAGCTTCGTAATGGTGTGTATGTGGTCGATCGTGCTGAATCCTCTCCGAAATCCTGCTTGTTCGCATGGCTGTCCTTCGTCCAGCGTTCTACTAATCCTATTCAGGATGACTCGAGTGAACAGCTTGTAGACTACGGACAGCAGGCAGATCGGGCGATAGTTGCCAATGTCGTGCACGTCTCCCTTCTTGTACAGCAAGACGGTCTTGCTGGTCTTCCACTGAGATGGAACCTTGCATTCGGACAGGTAGCGTGTGGAGAGCCGCGCCAAGGTGTTGATGAGCGCTGGCGGGAGGTTCTTCAGGTGTTCAGCTCTGATCCTGTCAGGACCGGGTGCTTCACCGACGAGATGGCGTGTCGGATCTCGGAAGGGAGAACAGAGGGGATGACGTATCCATCCTGCGGAAGATGGCGTAGGGGCAGGTGGACGTGGCTATCGAAGAGATCGGAGTAGAAGTCGTGGATGACTTTCTCCATGGTCCTTCTGGAAGAGGTGATGGTTCCGTCAGGACGTCGGAGAGCGGTCATCTTGGTCTTGAAGTTGGCGAAGTTCCGGCGGGCATTGCGGATGCTCAGCCCTGCCTCTGCTGCTTCAGCCAACACTTCCGCCCTTCTCTCCTTCAGATCTTCCTTTATCGCCGCTCTGCATAGCTTTGCAAGCTCGGACGTCAGTTGATAGTTGCCTGACGCTCGTGCTGCTCCACGTTGGCGTATCAGCTCAAGAGTTTCCGGAGACAGGCGTCTCTTGGTGGTCTTCAAGCTCTCGGCTCCCTTAGCACTATCGTGGAGATGGTGCACGAAGCGATCGTATTCCTCGTCGACGTTGTCCATGACGGCATCTTCCCAAAGGCCGACAAGAGAGGTGTAGAGATCCCAGTTGATGGTCGTTCTGGGACTCCTCTTCTTGAACTTCGCGGCCTTCTCTCCTTGACGCGAAAAGCGGAACCTCGCGCGAAGGAGGCGGTGGTCCGATCCCGTGTAGAACTTGGGGACAACGGAGACATCGGTCAGGCAATACTTGCGATTGAAGATGATGTGGTCGATCTCGTTGTGGAACTGGCCACCGGGGGATTCCCAGGTCCATCGTAGGGAGGGAGGCTTCTGGAACTGCGAGTTTCCATGGATGGTCTTGGTCGACATGATAAACTCAGACAGCCTTTCACCTTGCTCGTTCCACTCCAAACCGTGGGTTCCGATGTGAAGTTCTTCCAGCGACCTTCGTGGCCCGATCTTGGCATTGAAGTCGCCGACGATCACCTTGTAGAAGGTGTGATCTTCCTTATAGAACTTCTCCAGCTCCACGTAGAAGGCCTCGACGTCTTCGTCGTCGTAGTCGGATGTTGGGGCATACGCGACGAACACAGTCAAGGCTGGCACGGAGCCACATCGCTTCAGTCGCAGACGTCCGATTCGGCTTGTCAGAGACTCGTACGAATCGATGTTCATGGCCAAGTGCGTGTTGACGAGAACACCAACGCCGCCTACTCCCCTGCTGTCGCATGTTCCGAGGAACAGTTCTTCTCCGGAGTCGTAGGCGGCGTGTAGGGGGTGGTGTCTTCTCGTCTCGGTCAGTCCGATGACGTCGTACTTGATCTTCCTGGCTTGCATCATCAGGTCCTCGACGGATGCTTCCGACGCAAGCGTGCGGGCGTTGTAAGTACAGATCGTCATCCTAGTCCTTCTCAGTTTGCGCAGCCTAGTTAGGCCCTGAGATTTTAGCAGCCTCTCCGTACTCGTCCTTCCCATCGCTGCAGAAATGGGGGCTCTTTCGGGGTCAGGGGAATGAGGCCCTTTAGTGCTGCTGTGTTTGACTGGAATACAACACGGGTAGCTAGTCAGGCTCTGTCGTGCGGGCGGGGTACTCCGGGCAGCCAGCCAGACTGCCCGAAGGGACGGGGCGAGACTTAAGGCGGCCTCGAATCGCCTTACATGTACTCCCAGTCTACCGAGTGCAAGCTTTTGGCCGAGCCGACACAGTTACAATCCGCACAGTCACGGACACATCCACGCACACTGTGCACGAACATGCCGCTCCCACGCACAAGGAACGCATCGACCCGACACAGCAGGAGCAAGGAGTCCATCCCCTGCATCCCACCTGCGTCTCTGGGCAGTACACGGTCGCATTTGGTTCGCGTTTAATTCCCCTATCCACCACCCGGGGACGCGCCACGTGGCCCTGCGACAAGCGGCCCGAGATCCCTCTTAACAAGAGAGCCCGAAGGCTCTCTATCGAGGGAGATCCGTGGCTGGTGAATCCACAACATGCAATTCTGGTGTTGAAAAGAATGGTAAGAATAAAAAACTGTTTAAACAAAAGCCCAAAAACTCGACGAACTGGCTGTTGTTCTCGACGGTTTTATCGTCGTACATGTAACTGGCATTAGCCCTGGTTAATAGTTGCGGCACCATAGTCGGAACAGATATCGATCGGGCGGCGCAAAAAATCGATATCCATGGCTACCATGAGCCGTGAAGCGGCGCAACTATAAACTGGGCTTACTTTGCAGAATGGACGGAGAGCACCGATTTCGAACACAGCAGGCTAGCTGATATTAAGACAATGCAGTTGTAAGCAGGCGGCAAAGGATTAATTTCACGTCTGTGTCGACTTTTTTCACAAATTTTCTAACATTTCCCGAGCAAAGAGTTTTGCCGTTTGCCTTCAGCCTTCGACAAACTATTCCGTTACACTATTGCTACGATCCCTCTTCAATGTTAGAAGAGCTCTCTCCGCTGTCCTTATATTCTCATGTTCCGATGGTTATCTGCGCTGCGCAAACGACGATATGTTTTAGCATTTATGTGTTTTAACACTGATTGAACAATTTGAGAAGCAAATGAAGCGGACGTGCTGGTTTACATCAATTAAACAAAAGTCGTGGACGTACGCTGGTACTAATGGATCTGGTTTCCTTTCTGGCGACCTTTTTCGTTTCGTTTTCACGGGACAAATGTATAGTGTCTTGCCAACTATAGGCTGCAGCTGTGCACAATTTGCTGAACGGACAAATCGAAATGGAATGGGGCCATTGATAAGCACTGCTCATAACATTCCTTGACGCTCATTCGGCCGGTCTGTTTTTGGTGGATGCTACCGCACCCTGTCGTTATCGTACCATCCAAAGCATCCTTTAGAGTGGTAGACATACCTGTTTACCATCAAGCACAGGTCCAATTGGCCTGTGACACCGCTGTGCTCAATTAATCTCTCATCTCACATGTCGTAAAGGAGAATGTGGTGCGATCTCGACTAAAACCTCAGCACACGAGCCCCCTTTTGCTTCGCGTCTGGTGTACTCGCCACACCTCGGAGTTCCTTCTCCTGCCAAAACTCCACAGAAAAAAATACACCTCTTAAGTCTCTAATCTACCCTACCACGTGGGAACCGCTTTTGCAGGAGCGAGTAACCCCGCAACAGTGTCTCGAAGTGGTGTACGCAGTGCATCAACAACTGTGAAGTGAGTCATCAACAAACAATCCAGGCCAAATACCCTTCGCGTGCTATCGCCACGATGTAGCACATTTCTTCTTTGGTGGAATGATAGCTAACACGGATACACCTAACTGAGCAGGATATCCTTTTAGATGGTCTTCTTAATACGTATAACCAAAGCAATGCCATGCATATTCTTGAGAGGGTGACTATTTCTCGAAATTATATTTATTCTTCATAGTTGGTTTCACGTCAGATTAAAATTAATCTTTTCTTAAGAAGCGAAATTTCTCTCGTTATGAGATCACCGACAATAACGCACGGAGGTGTCAGAGACCCAGACTTCCCACTTCTTTTCCATCCGGAATTTCTTGAATTTCTTCGGGGGAAGTTCGAGGAAAGGGAGCCGTTTTGTTAAGTGATTCAGCCGTGCATCGCGCGCTCTAAAATATTAGGTTGTCCCATAAGTCCCCGCCGTTTTTTTCAACGACTCGCTGCAGATTTCGCCGGCGGTCTCTTGCATAGCCCTGTAAAGCAAAGGAAAGAGAAAGATTTGCACAAAAAGAGCATGTATTGATACACTTCTTTTTTCATCATGAATTTTGTCAATTTTTAGGTCGTTGAAGTGAAAAGTGAAAAAGTGAAAAAGTAGCCATTTGCGCACTTGTTCTCTCCGTTTGCCGACAGCTCCTGTGGTTGGACTTTTTGGGTTGGTGTTATATGTCATTCGAAAGAGAATTCTTGCTCTATAAAAATGTGTGTCGCGTTTATTGATTTCTTTTGAATATCAACAAAATGCCAAAAAGAGAAAAATCGTCTTCACCAACAACTCCCTCTCCTTCTTCAGTTGTTGATATTCGACAGAAATCAGCGTGAGTCAATAAACGCGACACAAATTCTTACTGAGCAAGACATCCTCTTCCAAACGACATATGACACCAAGCAAAAAAGTCCAACCACAGAACCGGAGTTTTGGTAAACATTTGGACGGAAAAGTCGGAATTCCCAATTTGATGGACTAAAAATCAATAAAGGACAAGTGAGAAAATAGGACCAACACATATTCTTGTAGTACAGAACATTATCTTCCAAATGCCATAAAAAACTGCGCAAAAAATTACAAACCTAAGCGGAGAGAACTAGTGCGCAAATGGCTACTTTTTCACTTTTTCACTTTTCACTTCAACGACCTAAAAATTGACAAATTTCATAATGAGAAAAGAAATGCAATACATGCTCTGATAGAGCAAATCATTCTCTTTCGAAAGCTATGCAGCGCTATGCAAGAGACCGCCGGCGAAATCTGTAGTGAATCGTTGAAAAAAAAACGGCGGGAACTTATGGAACAACCTAATAGTATCCTCTTCAAGAAAACTTTTTATTTATTTATTTTATTAGATGGTTAATTAGTTATTTAGTTAGTTACTCCACGTTAACCCAATAACGTGTCGTACACAAAGCACATTATTAACACAACACAACAGAGCTATTTAAAAATTGTAGGGTAGCTAAAAGTGGCACACGAACAATTATCGAAATTTCCAGAGTAATTAGATTGAGTAGCCATTGATTAAGTAGTGGGACAAGGGCTGTGAATTCGCGCTGCATCCCGAATCGGCTACAGATTCGGTTCGCTTATGAGTCAAACATAGCCATTAATCCTTCTGGATTCACTGAATTAGTCTCCGGCGTGACGGAGAAAGGTGACACACCGAAATCCTAACACAAATGCGCATCCCACTTACCTCCACATTTTGCAGAAGGACATAGCCTCCACCAGGGGTGTGCCTAATTACGATTTGCGATTTAGGATTTTACGATTTACGGCTATGTTGACCGATTTTGTACGATTTGTACGACATTTTGGGGTCGTAAATCGTAAATTTTCGTAAATGTCACAACCAACTGGCGTCCAAATTTATGTGGTGGATCGAGTGAAAGATGTGCCCACCCTAATGTTGTCCTTTTACGGCTCATTTCCGCTTTCCCTGAGAGTAGTATTTGATGATCTAATGTGTTACTGTTGTTACTGGGCAGAAGGCACCGTCCTGTGCACATGCTTCTCGAATTCGACCTATCTCGGTGCATGTCGCGAATGTGAGCAGCATTGGTAGGTGGGAGCGCACCAGCCAATAACAACCAAGCAGAGCAAAGACCGGCCACATGCCAGCAGATCAGGGCACGGACTGCGCACGCCCTCTCTGATTGGCACGCTCATTCAAGACGGTCTGATCGGGTGGGGCGTTCCCAACTCCCAATGCTGCGCGTCTTTGAGACATATACCCAATTCCACGATCCAGCATCATTCGTGATTGGAAGCGGAGTCTAGAAAGTTGCTGCAGTCATGTGGAAAGCACCACTAATGTTTCCATCGGTTTGCGTTGTACTCTATGGGGAGTAGGAAATTGATATACAAATTGTGGTGAAACCGAACGCATATTCATGAATGGGTCGAACTCATTTTGACAGTTTTGATCTTCGTTTTCGGTTGTGTGATTGAGTTTATCGTATTGACCTTACCTAATCCGCTTACGATTCTGAAGACTCTTTTGAGAAGAGAGCAAACGTTTGTTACAGACCTGGCGAAGGGTAGCCCAAACAAGTGCAGAGAATTTTTAAATAGAGCTGCAATATTATAACGCTTTCGAAATCTTACAAAACTAAACAAAATTTACATGGAAACTGGCGCATTGGTCAGTGGTGAAACAATTTTTTTAAAATTTTTAGCTTTGGCAGCGAATTTTTCGCTGTTGTTTCTGTTAAATTCTAGATTTGTATGCAAGCCAAAGAATAAGTATTAAGTTAAGAATTCAATGAATATTAAACCTTGCAGGCTTTTTGTTGGTATACCATGCATAGGCTTAAATAAGGTTTTGGAATTTACAGTTTTTTCGACCTCTTTGAAACGTGTAAAGTTTGGGTTGAAAGATGTCTTACAAGCAAAAGGACGTAAAAAAAGAAATAGCTTAGTAAGAAAACTGTTTATGTTTAAAATAGCACGACAAATAAATAAATATTGAATCAGATCTGAATAAGAATAGCAGAAAAAGCCTCTGGAAACGTAGTTGTACTGCACCACAATTCAGGTAACTCTTACGGTGATTTACGGTTCATGGTTTACGATTTACGGCGGTTTTTTGTAATCACGATTTACGACTTACGAAATTTCAAATTTCATTTATGCACACCCCTGGCCTCCACGCGTTCATATTAGGTTGTAACGAAATAAATGGCACTGAACCACTGTAAATTTAAACAGTTAATATCTCAGCTTGTAGGCAAGTTTATTAATCGAAGTAAAAACCTTCTGATTCTACACATCTTTGCCAACGTGACACAAGCTTTTTTATTTTTATTTTTATAAAAATCAGAAGTTCTGGAATTGACGAAATCTTCGAAGGCACTTTCGTCATCCTGTTGGTATTTGAATATTTTCCCTACCAAGAAGTCGCCAAGATGCTTGAAGAAATGGTAGTCTGTTGGGGAGAGGTCGGGAGAAAACGGAGGATGTGGTAGAGTTTCAATGCTCAGCTCATTCAATTTCTGCAACGTCATTCGTGCTACATGGGGCGAGCATTGTCGTTCAGAAGGAGAACTCGCCTTCGGTGTACCAAGGCCGGCCGGATATCCTTCAACTTTTTCATCATTTCTTCAATTTCAATGCAGTACTTCTCTGCCGTGATGGATTCACCGGGAGGGAGGAAGCTGTGGTGAATAATTCCCAGCGAACACCACCATACTGTCACCATTACTTTCTTTTGGTGCAATTCCGGCTTCGCAAAAACCTTGGGGCTCTCATCGCTGTCCACCCACTGTGCCGATCGTCGCCTGTTTTCGTACATTATCCATTTCTCGTCACAGGTTACGATGCGATCAAGGAATGGGTCCGCTTCGTTCCGTAGAAGCAGTGCGGACGAGATCTCATATCGTCGGTTTCTTTGCTCCTCAGACAGCTCGTGAGGCACCCATCTTTCCAGCTTTTTGGTCTTTCCAATTTCCTTCAGATGCCGGGCAGCTGTGTTGTGACTGACGCCAAGAACCTTCGCTATCTCCCTGGTACCTTTGTGTGGATCCTCCTCTACCGCATCTCTCAGCTTGTCCTCATCAACATCACTATGCCTCCCACGACCTTCATGTCCTCCAAGCTCTCATCTCCATTCCGGAAATTCTGATACCAACGATACGCCGTCCGAATTGTGGAACATCCTTGACCGAATGCGGCGTTGATCTTCTCGTCCGCCTCCTTAGCTGTAGTGCCCAGCTTGAATTCATACAAGTAAATGCCTCGGATTACCCTTTTGTCCATCTGCAAAAAAGTCAATAAAACTCTAAAGTTTTCCCACTTTTACATAGAAAATTTGGTACTCACCGGTAGAGCAAAGTTTGCGCTTCTAAATGATATGCCACATGTTACGGTTTGTTCTTGATCAAACGCGTAAAGACGCGCCAAAAAATGGCGCGAGCCAGTGCCATTTAATTCGTTACAACCTAATAGAATTCCTAGCGCAGACTGACCAACGCTATTTACTTACAAGGAACGTCTGTGGACTTACACAGGTGATTCTCAACAAGACCTACACTATTTGTAGGGTATCTTATAAAGAATAAAGGGTCGTTCCGGCTGCGGGACACTGGGTAGTCCAAAATGGCAAACATTTGTCGAATAGTAGCTCACAGACGGGTAGTCGGTGGTACGCATCTTCCTCATGCAACTAGTCTGGTCATTGTGCCACGCTCACTTTAAAACGAATTCGTGTGAAGCTTTCAGTGTTGACTCAAATGTGGATCGTAGTTTGTTTATCACAGAAAAAACACGTTAACTCGGAGGTCTCCATTCCTTTCGAGCCCGCTGCAAGTCGAAGCTAACGCCATCCTTTATCCTTATCCATTATGTCTTGCCATTTTGAATCAACTACCGGCCCGCTACAAAACGAACCTCATTTCTGTGCCCCTTGTTAGATGCCCTACAAGATCACATAGCTCTTGTTGAGAATCGTTGGAGTAAGTTTACAAATGTCTCTAGCTAGGTCTATTCGATGTTCCTAGGTGTTGTGTAAGAAAGCGTAGGAAAAAATTGTATATTGCGTAGCTTATTCAAATGGCAAGTTCATGGCTTAAACTGCCCCGAACAGTGTGGCCTACAGCTTGTTGTTTTTTGTCGTTTTCAAACAACACCTATAAAGAATCATCTGCCCCTTAGTGAAGAAAGCGATGGCTGCTCTGGGTGTGAGTCGAAAATGCGAGCGATTCATGGTGAACAACAAACCCTCGCCGCCTGCTATACTAAACAGGAATCTGCGGAAACTCCGTTTCGGCGTTCTGAATTCCGGTTCACGGCAGTTTTCAGCCCTTTATTTCCGTTTTCCCACTGCTTTTGGACTGGAAGCGCAAGCTGGAATGGCCACTGTCCAGCACTAGTCTTGCATTAAACTTCAATCAGCTTACCATTTAAAAGAACAGTTCTCAGTGCACTTATTTAAAAAAGCGGTTGACCGTTCTAGTATTATCAGTTTTAAAATTGATAGAGTCATTAATAGAAATAAGTTAAGGCTGAACATGGAGGCAAAATTAATGTGCCAACAAGCTGCAAAGGGATAAGGGATAAAGGACGGCTTTGCTCAATCCCTTTGATTGAGTGCACTACGCATTCTACTTCTATGATAAAAAAAGAAACGAGAAAACAGTACTGTACTAGTAATCTCCTGATCGAGAAGCACTATGGGCAAATGCTTTAAATTAAGCTGTTACAGGATGTTTTGTTGCGATCAAAACTCTTGCGCCAGGCGGGACTCGAACCCGCATCTTCTGCTTTCCGGGCAGCGATGTTCGCCTTACACCACCGGCGCTGTTTGACCGCGCTTTAAATTAAGCCGTATACATAGGTAGAAGACAAGTTCTGGAAACAGAATCGAAGGCGGAAACAGCTTTAGTAGCGGAAAGCTTTGACCTCAGCTGTGATTTCGCTATGGCCACCCCAAACTTTATTAGCCCCTCCTCTTGTTCTCGAGCAGACCGCCGTAAAAAAGTCTCTAGCGTTGATGTGGACATTTCCCGTTATAATTTTGAAGACCAGGATAAGGATGAAAGGATAAAGAACGGCGGTACTCAATAGCTTTTGGGATGCGCAACGCAGTTTTCTTCGACGTGATGTCGTGGAGGCGATATGAGTGCGTATTTAGCCATACAATGACTTGCGGTGGCCGGGCGGGCGGTGAACAATTTAGCGTTCTATCCTTCCCAGGCAAGTCTGGTACCAATTCAGCGACTCCGGAGGGATCGAGGGCTTGGTTGACCTGATCGGGAAATTCGAACCAGGAACCTTGGTATCGGGTGCACGCGACAGCCAGCACCTCCTCCGACTGCGCTACACGCGCCCAAAAAGAGTTCAATTGTTATTTATTTATTCATTGACGTGCAATATAGACATACATGAGGGTTGAAGACGAAACGAAACAACGCATACACGAAGTAAATGAAAGCTCGCCTTAGTAATAAAAAAACCATGTGAGGCAATAGAGCATTTATTAAAATATTCCGAAGTTTGTAGTCCTTTAAGGTGACATGTTTCAGACAGTCAGGTTTTGAACGGTTTTAACAGGCAACCTTAGGATATCCTCATGTTTACCTAGTATTTTGTTGAACTCATACAGGTTTCTAGTATATGTGAAAAAAATTTGTTTTGATTTTTGTTGTAGCAGCTACAAATGACCAGAAACACCTTATTGACATATATCCCATACAATAATGGCTTGTGGTGCCCAGCCGATGAACAAGTAGCGAGTTAATCTTCCCAGACAAGTCTGGTACCAATTTAGCGACCCCTGAGGGATGAAAGGCTTGGTTGAGCTGGGCGGAAAATTCGAACCAGGAACCTGGTATTGGGTGCACGCGACGGCTGGCGCCTCCTCCGGCTGCGCTACGGACGTTCCACGACCGGATATCACAACGGAATCATATGTAGGCAATTTTGACCGTTTATGGACTTTTGAACTGTTTATAGACTTGCAACTAATGCCATTTAATGTTCAATTAGCCTTTGCAATGACACTCGGTGGCCAGCCGATGGACAGTGCTTTATCCTCTCCAAACAAGCCGGCACCAATTCATCGATCCCAATGGGTTGAGCGTATCAATTTGCCTGGTGGTGCCGAAGCCTTGAACTTCGATTCGAGGTTCTGTGTTTGTGTTCTGCCAGGCTAAACCAAGCCCTAATTGGACGCGCGGTTGCGTTCGGTTTCGGCGGCCTCGGCCTCCGATGACTGTGCTGCTACGCGCTCGCAAAAAATGGATATTGACCGCCAAGTCGGCTGGACCAGTTCGAGGTCGGAAACTCACGCTGGCTGCACCGCTGCTTTGTGTCCTCGCCCCACAGTCGGCCTTGCCTCCTACGTTGCCTCCGCAAACGGTGGTTACTCATTCTCAACGCCTGGTGCTGCTCGTACCGTCCCATCACCATACTGGCTACAGAAATTGTGCTTTCGCTCGCTTTCCTCATTGTGTTGAGATTGCCCTTTAGTCTAGCGGGATAGTGGTGTTCCTGCATTAGGTTAAAGGAAAAAGGGTAAAGACGACATTATTCATCCACTTTTGAGGTGCGCCCTACATCTGCGGTATGTCGTGCGGGCGGTTTGAATACGTACTTGGCCTATGGAATGACTGGAGGTGGGCAGCCGTTGAACAAGTCAATGCTTTGTTCCTTCCAGAGAAGCATGGTACACCGACTCCGTGAGGATGGAAGGTTTTGTTGACCTCGGCGGGACCGAAACCGGGAGCCTGGTATCAGATCTTCGCGACACCCGGCGCCTCCTCCGACTGCGCTTCACGAGTCCTCCTTTCGTCTTAATGGGTGTAATTTTTTGCGTTCTTCCGTCAGTGCTTCTTTCTAAAACACATCATCTCTTATCTCATTGTGAGAATTTCACAGTTCTCAACAACTGACGACGTTGTCTTGAGTGTTCGAGATTTAAAATTCTCACAGATTTTTTCTATGGTTGCTAGTCTGGCAAAAAGATATCAGTATTATTTATTCAAGGCATAGACAACTGCCTAGCATAAAAAGTGTAAGAGAACATTAAAAAGCACACATTGAAGAGCACTCGAAAATTAGCCAGATATGCAACAAATCACAAGGAACATTTCTTGCACTCTTTGATACATATTCAACCTTTGACAAACTTTCTGCAGGCTTGGGTAGAGAGCCTCTCTAAATCTTCATACATGCCTAGCAGCAGGTTGAATTCCTTGAGAATACGATAGGTTACGAAATTCTGAATTGATTCGCGATCTAGCAACACTATTGCATTATGACGGCATCATTTGCCATAAGAAAATTTCCAACACGGGCAACACCTACTAGGTGTTTATAAGTCCATGTTAGACGAATTCTAGAATATGGAGCCATACTTTTCTGTCCGAAACAAGAGAGAATTCGTCACGCTGGAGTCTGTCCAAACCAGCTTCACAAGAAAACTCTGTGTACGATTACAACTCTCCCACTACCTATACGAAGCAGATTCTTAAATCGTAATGAAAACTTCTCGACCAATCTCCACGATATCGGTCAAAAAATTTTTATAATATAGAACCCTATGTAGAATTCTATCCCTATATCTACAGTGTAGTTGCGGCTTCCTCTTTATTAGGTTATCCCTTGTTGCTCGGGGCGCGTGGCGCAGATGAAGGAGGTGTTGGCTGTCGCGGGCACGATAACAGGTTCCTGGTTCGGATTTTCGCCCAGGCTATCCAAGCCTTCCATCTCCCCTATGTCCATGAATTGGAACCAGACTTGTCTGAGAAGGATAAAGCGTTGACTTGTTCATCGGTTGGCCATCGCAAGTTACTGTATGGCAAAATACGCATTCAAATCGCCTCCACGACATCCCGTAGAAGTAGAATGCGCTGGCGCATCCCAGAAGGGATTGAGTAACGCCATCCTTTCTCCCTTCTTCTTTATCTTGTTGCTTAAACAAATGCAGACATATTTTAAGAGCTCATTTTCTGCTTTTTTTGTCATGTACATTAAATCCTATGCCTTTTTTTGGGAAAAACGCGCTCCTGATGAAATAACGTTATTACTTCTAACATAAATTCGGCAGTAAGGGGAGCTGTAGAGGGCGCGTGCGCAGTCGGAGGAGGCGCGACTGCCGCGTGCACCCGATACCAGGTTCCTGGCTCGGATTTCCCGGCCAGGCCAACGAAGCCTTCCATCCCTCTGGAGTCGGTGAATTGGTACCCGACTTGTCTAGGAAGGAAAAAGCGCTGACTTGTTCATCGGCTGGCCACCGCAAGTCATTGTATGGCCAAATACGCATTCATGTCGCCTCCACGACATCCCGTAGAAGTAGAATGCGCTGGCGCATCCCAGAAGGGATTGAGTAACGCCGTCCTTTATCCTTATCCTTAAGTGGAGCTGTGTTCGAGCGAATGATTTTGCTCAATTTCCTGTTCGATTCATCCAAAAGAGTAGGTCACTGTTATTCAAATGCTGATCGAAATCAAAGTCGCAGAAAGTTCTATCCAAAATTTGCTCCTCTTCCATTGTGACGAAACACTGATCGAATTCCTGTAACAGTTCAGAAGCCAAACTACCGTAGCAGATCGTACCGTATGTGAACCGCAGCTTATTTTGGCTGAAGTTGGCCTTCGAAAACTGTGTCCTCAACTTGTCCAGGAACAAGTTTGTTCACTGACTCGGTTGTCCGTTTTACCACAGTGGTTAATCTTTCCAACACTCTAAAACGTCTACTGCAGACCTTTCGTACTACCAGTGCTCCGAACTCAGCAGGCTTTGCTGAGTGCAATATGCTCAGACATTGCTCATCGGAAGAGAAATTTTTGAGAGAAACGCGGGGGAGAAGCCGACCGGCAAATCGGCCCGAAACTCTAATCTGAATAGCAAACGGCTCCGCTCCGCCTCGCTGCCTCGCTGCCTCGCCGTCCCGTCCGGTTTCATTCCTCGCCAGTGTCGAATTTCGTGCACACCTAACGCTAGCGCTCTTGCACTGCGCTGTGTTGCCCAGTTCCTCCCTCTTACTCTCCATCCATCGGCCCTTAGTCTTGGATAATCTGACCATTTTCAGCGATGTCGTTCAGCGCAACCCTGCCGGCTGCACGTGCTCCTCTTGGTGGACGTCAAGCGGGGAATGTCGTGTGTGAGTCGGAAAACCGCCGTTGAAAACTGTCTAAAATTCGCCCTCTCGCTGCATGACGAGAAAGTTTCAGCGCAGGATCGTACGCTGAAGATCGTCACCGAGATGCGATCGGGAGCCGGCTCGGCGCTGTCGCCATTCGGCCAGAATGCGGCCAGCACCATTCGCGATTCACGCGAACGTGAGAAGAAAGAGATGAGCGATCTGAACGACCGCCTCGCCAGCTACATCGAAAAGGCGCGTTGGGCGAAATGTCGGGCAAATATTGACTTTGCCGATACAACGCCGGCAGTTTAGGTACGTTTCCTGGAGGCTCAGAATCGAAAGCTAGCCACGGACCTCGATGCGCTGCGAAGCAAATGGGGAAAGGACACGCACAACATTCGAAACATGTACGAGGGCGAACTCGCGGTGAGCTAGCATCCACCCGGCGTTCATCGTCGAACCAGTTAATTGAACAGGGCCTGTTTAAAGGACGCGCAAAAACTCATCGACGAGACGAACAAGCAGCGCAAGGATCTGGAGACGCAAATCAAGAAGATGCAGGATGAGTTGACCGAGCTGAGACGCAAGTGAGAAGCGCTACCAAACTGCATTAGTACTACCCCGGAGCCGGATTCATCAACGACTTACAGAGATTTGACAGAGAAATTACTTCGGAAAACATTGCACCACATCGTTTTGCCATAACTTCCTTCAAAGTCGATTATATCGAATGAAATGTACACTGTTGGAATCAGAACAACATGGTTTACCCAATATGGTAAAAATCTTGACCATGTCGCTTGTTGATAAGCAGCGTTAATTCGCGTTTTTCAGAAGCTTCCGCTGTAATTTCTTTGTAAAATCTCTGTAAGTCGTTGACGAATCCGCCCCCAGATTAACATTTAAAGACCAACGTATTAAGTAACCTATTATATCCTGTTCCTCCTCTTAGTTCTATAAACGATGAACAGAAGACCAGGTGTTGCAATAAATTTTGGGAGGATCGTCAGAAGGGCAGGGAGTTCTTGTACAACCTATACCAAGGTTTATATATGCCATTTTCGAGCCAAATTGGACACTCTTCATACCGAATTGGACAGTTTTCAAATCGAAAAGGACAGTCTTATAAAGAAGCATACGCCTTTGAAATCAAAATGAGCGTCTTCCAAGTCAAACTAAAGGTTTTCTAGGCGAAAGTAGAAGAATTTCCAACATGGTTAGAATAATTTTTTGCTAAAGGAAAATTTGGTATGACATTGTTTGTATTTTTAGTTTCAAGTTTTTCAATTCAGCTGCCCCAAAAAAGAACTTACTGAAATTTGGAAAAATTTAATTGTCTTATAAAAAAGTAATGTTTTAGGTTTTACGTTGAAGCACAAATGCGAGACAATCATATAATGATTGCCGTTTTCCTGCGCTCTACAATGAAAAATTTTAATTCATTAATTTTTCTTAAAAAAACTAAAATTTTTATGAAATTTTAAACAGTGTAGTCATTTTTTAGGACAGATGAACTAAAAAAATCCATAGAATGTCATAATGAATCGTGGGCAAGAATTATTCTATCATCCCTACAGAATTTCTATTGTTGTAGTTTAACCTAAAAGATGCTGGTTTTGTTTTTATAAGATGTTTCGTTTGATTTTAAAAGTGTTAGCCATGCTTAAAAAGTGTACAATTTGAATTGAACGTGCCCATTTTGGCGTGAATATCGCGTCTGTTATATGATTTGCGTCAGTTATACCTTTACATACCGTAAGCCCTTCAGGATTGATGAGTATGTATCACCTTCCGTCACATATGCGAAGTGAGCGCATCTTTGAAACTTATGCATAGATGGTAACTCCTAATGAAAGTCAGTACTTTAGAGTTCATGGACTGCTGTGTCTATGAAGCTGTCCTTTAGAGAACCCCTATTCGCCTCTAGATATAACGTTATGAGCTTTAGGATGACTTGCAATGTGCATCTTAAGGAAGTTTTTGAAGCTCTTGCAAAGACTAAGGTGATAAAGTGTTCAATTGTTTTTGCTGGATTATTGAATGGAGCCTTATTAGGGAAATGGAATTCACTGACGCATCTTTTCACCTAACGGGACTTTCTAGGTTTTTTTGGCAACGTTTCTATGGGCACTATGACGACGTTACTCAATCCCTTTTTGTTATGCGCCACGCATTCTTCTATAACGAGATGTCGTGGAGACAATTTGAATACGTATTTGGCCATACAATGACTTGCGGTGGCCAGTCGATGAACAAGCCAGCGCTTCACCCTTCCCAGACAAGTCTGGCACTCCGAGGGGGGGGGGGGATAGAAGGACTGGTTGGCCTGGGCGGGAAATCCGAACCAAGAACCTGATATCGGGTGCATGCGATAGTCAGCACGTCCTCTGACTGCGCCACATGCCCCCGAGCAACAAGGTATAACCTAATAAAGCGTAGTATATTATAAGGAATTTTTGTCAGCATTTGGCTAGCAATGATCTCGTCTCTGTGACCGACACCTCAGATCCATAACGACATTCAGTAGTAGAACATGAGAAAAAATATTTCGCTGGAACTGCAATAATGCTGTTCGTTTCTACGGTCTTATAATAATCACCTTGGCGTGAGAATTCCTCCGTCAGCGTTTCGGCGTTTCGGTGTTGATCTTTCATCGCCAGACGAGCATAAGCTGCTTCAGAAGAATTACCGCAATCAGCGCTACCGTAGTGTCTGTTTGCTGACTGCATGAACGAAGAGCGCAGGCGGATGCGCTCGCGGCGGGTGCGCTGCATTAGGTGTCTCCCTCACTGTAGCATGCGTAGTAGTGACGCTCTCGATTACGGTAGACGGTCGGGTGACGTGAAGACTTCACGATGAGATGAGACGAGACAGCAGAGCTGCAGTGGAGCAGCAGGGAAAACTTTCGCGCAGTAATCGGTCTTTCCACTTAAGCGATGACTTTCAACGAATTTGCACACGTCTGTAGACCTAAATTGTAAACTATAGATTTGTTCTCTACCATTTTCACGTTGAACTAGACACCTTTTTACTTGATAGGTGTTTCCTTACACGTACTGCAAAAGCTCTTTTCGTTTCTCCGATGTATTTGACGTCACATGGCAAGCAGTCGACCAGATAAATTACTCCAACCTTTGAGCAGTCGCCTATTCTTCCACTCTGGCAAATAACGCAGTTCTCCAAAAGACACTGCTGATCGTAGAGCCTGTTCCGAACTAACCTCCGCCTAATGTTGTCGTTGGGGATGTTCACTAACGATAAGACGACGTTGTCCTGCAGTTGTGTTAATGTAGGTGTTGGTTGTCGTTCAAATGAGTCTACGGTGTGGAACCCTGCCAGGAATAGTTCTAGCTCTCCCTGTTTTGAAATATCGAGTATTTTTCATATATTAGGGTGATTCATATATTGTTCCAATTTTTTGTTGATATTTTTTTAAAATTTTTATGTATTTCAATGAAACTAACCGTACTCATCGACATTCCGGCAAGGAATGGATGCCGTGGCGATGGAAATCCAGGGGTTTCGATTCGAAAAATGGCAAAGGTCGGTTTTGAATGCCGCTCGATTACCGTATCGTTTTCCTCCCACAAAGTGAGGTAGCGATCAGAACAACTGGTGGACAGTTGGGGCAAGGTCTGGCGGATAGGGAGGATGGGGAGCTACTTCCCATCCTAATAGCAGGAGCCTTTGGTGGGTCATTTTTGAAGTATGCGGCTTTGCACTGTCATGGAGGGAATAGATCTTGTCGAGTTGTAAGCGTTTAATTTGAAGAGCGTGGCTGAGTTCTTGTAGTTGGTTGCAGCACACCTGACTGTTAATAGTGGTACGAGAAGGGAGAAGCTCCCAGTAGACAACACACGAACATCCCAGAAAACAGTCAGCATCTCCTTCCTTGGGTGAGGATCACTTTTGGGAACTGCTGGTGGCTTCTCATCTGCTGGAGTACGAGCTTGCCTTACTGTATGTCACACATACAGTACCCACTTCTCATCTCCTGTAATGAGCAAGTCCAACCAGTCAAAATAGCGAGAGCGGGATAAGTTGAAAAGACATGCGTCAGCTCGTTTGGCGCACCGGTCAGGTATCACGGACGACCTTCGTCACTTTTTCGAATCGAAATCCCCATAATTCTATCGCCACGGTAACCATTCCCTGCCGGAACGATGGAGGACAGCCACCAACAAAGATGAGCGATATTTCTATGAGTAAGGTTAATTTGATCAAAATATATAAAAAATTGAAATGTATCGGAAAAATCGCAAGAACATATGAATCATCCTAATACGAGAATTTTTCGACCCACTTATGACGACTTTCTCGTGGTCATAGGACGATCCGTGGAATGTTGCAAAAGAATTTCGCACTGAGCTATATCAGATTGTCACTTTAGGCAAATAAAAAACACATTATAAAAGCCAGTCTATAAGGGAAATCCTCATTCTGCTCTGATAGTATTTTTCATTTATTTCTCATGTTATTTTTTCATACGATGGATTTAAAGTGCTCTTATCCTATGATAAATATCACATGATAAATGTGTTGTATTTATACTGCGAGTTTAATTACCCAAGTTTGATGGAAAACGTGTTTTACGACTCGTGCCTGTGCCGTGTATCAAGAAAGCGGACGTGAATTGTACCTCCGAAACTCGCTTACCGTCTCTTATGAGAGCTTAAATTTTGATGAAACGTTGTTATGTTTAACGGAGTACTTGACGAAAAGTCTCCCAATGAGCGGTTATTCGCTTTCTCGTACCTATTCCTAGTTTCCTTGATGGTGTATGCTATCCAAGGTTTTTTCTCTGTATGGGAGCGCTTTTGTTAGTTGCCATCTGAGAGCATTTTCTGAGTATTGCACCTTTTCCTCGTTTAATCAGCGATTTTTTAAAGATTTGCGGGCATTTTCTCCGCCGACATTGAGATTCGGCCATTTTCTCCGTAGATCTTCTTCTAGCTATGAATCTAGGAAAATATTGAATGAAATTACGTCAGGTACGAGGAGGCTGTGCGCGGACGTGAAGCTGACCGTTCTAAGATCGACGAGCTTCTCGTGCATCTGTCAAATCTTGAGGTCAGTGTTAACATCTCCTATAGAAGCCTTTGTGATTATAACTCCGCTCTTCAGGCCGAAATCGCTCTGCTCAAACGGCGAATCGCTCAACTTGAGGACGAGGTGAAGCGCGTCAAGTCGGAGAACCAACGTCTTCTGTCGGAGTTGCAGCGTGCTCGCACGGTGAGATAGGCTATGGACCTCATCAGCCTCTCTGACGGTGGAGCTTAACCCACTCTTTATCAGGATGTCGACCAAGAAACGCTCAATCGAATCGACTATCAAAACCAGGTGCAGACGCTCCTCGAAGAGATCGACTTCCTTCGTCGTGTGCACGACAACGAAATTAGAGAACTGCAGGTGGGTTGTGGGGTTTGAATGGTGGTGCCAGAGTCGCTTCTATTTTCAAGTGATTTTCAGACGTTGGCATCTCGCGACACCACACCAGAGAATCGCGAGTTCTTCAAGAACGAGCTTGCTTCTGCTATTAGAGACATTCGCGAGGAATATGATCAGGTAAGACTGCCTACAGGCGATTCGACTCCATTGTACTAAGTAAGGGATAGGACAGGGAAAATATGGTTTCATATTTGTCGCACTTTTTCTGGCTAGCTTTCAGAAATTAAATAGAGGACAGCCATGGTTTAGTACTGGCATGGAGTTAATTGCATACAGGCAAAGGTAAAGGTGTAGAATGCGCACCGCGTGGGTGCGGGAACGAGCCGTTTTGAGTCGGCGCTTGATTGGCTGCCGCGGTTATGGTAGGGAGCAACGGGCGATCCCGCACCCTCGCGGTACGTCTTCGCTACGTGTACCGGTGACGGTATCCAAAGCGAAAGCACGACGGTAAATAAATCCGTCGTGCTTTCGCTTTGGATACCGTCACCGGTACATACCGTCTAAATACAGGGAAATTTTCATTTAAGGAAAATTTCGAATCTATCCTAGTTGGGAGGGACAATCCTATGATTACCGTTGTGTCTGCACTATTACGCCACACCGCCATCTCTCTTGGATTTCTCCAAGAGCCATCAGTATCATGTGGCAGCAGGTGATGCTCTCATACAAGTTCAAAGGAGGTAAGGCCCGTTTATACTTTCGACGCCGAGCGACGCGACGGCATGTATAGTGGCCAAATTGATCGCGTCGCTCGATCAATGTGGCCACAATACGTCGCGTCGCGTCGGTTGGCGTCAAGTATAAACGGGCCCTAAGAGTGATTAAAATGTCATGTTCCTCCTCCGATTGGACAGATAGTAATTACAATCATATTTTATCACACTTTTTCACTTTTCGGGCAGACTTTTGATGGATTTAGTTCTGAAAACTTCTGGCTGTGACTCAGAAAAGCTATTCAACTACCGATCCCTAACATCCTCATCAGCGAACGTTTTTCCTTGCATGGCTTTGGAGAACGGCAGGAAAAGGTGGTAACTTGTTAGCGCAAGGTCTCTGCTGTGCGACGGGTGGGGTAGAATTTCCCATCCAAATCGAGCAACTTCTGGCGGATACCCTTGCAATGGGCAAGCGTTGTCGTGAAGTAATCGGACCGTGCTGTGATCCGGGCGCTTCTCTTCCATTCTGACGGCCTGTCAATCCAGTTGATGACGGTACACAACGCAATGAGCGCTGTTTTGCGTGGCAGCGACTCGTAAGGCGTAACGCCTTTGCAATTCCACCAAATGCAAACATAACCTTCTTCGAGTGGAGGCCTGGATTTGGTTGCGGCTCATGCTGCTCACCCATGTCAACCCAGTGTCGACTTCGCCTGATGTTGACAAACAGACACCAGTCCTCATCTCCTGTGACGATGGACGACAGCCAGTTATTTCGGCGCCTGTGCGCGAGCAATTACGCAGCCACCGCCGCACGTCGCCGGCGGTCGTGTTCCGTCCGGCCATGGGGACGAAATACTGCTCCAACCTCTACACCTTACCCAGTTGTCGTAGGTGATCGGCAATGGTGGTCAAGGTGTTGTGCCAGTTCAAGTGTGGTTTGCTGTGGGCCTGATTCCCACAGCCGTTGCAATCGCTCCTACTTGACTTTGGATCGACGTCCTATCGAGTATTTGGTGCAGAAGTCACCGTTACGAAAGCGAGAGAATGCATCTCGTGCAGTGCGTAAGGATACCGTTTCTTCCCAGAATACAGCGTTGATGTGACGACTGAATGCGGCTCCTGATTTTAAGATTTGAATAGTAGAAGGCCACGAATACACTCCTTCGAAAGCTCAATTTCCCTGGAGCGCGTTATTCAAGAACCAGACGTTCCTGTCTGCCGTCTCTGTGCTATTAGTACTGAGGTCACCACCTAAGGAGGACTGCCCCCATTGTAAAACGGTCACCAATCCAGCCAACTTAAGGGTTTCCCCACATGTTATGTGTGGTAAAACGCGCCTTGAGAGCTCTAGTGAAATCAGCTCTAGTGAAACACTCGTCCAGCAACCGCATCTCTAGGCCCGTTTGGCGACGTGTTCTGCACGTCCACCGAGTCGCCAGGCACGTTGGGCAACGTGTTCGGCACGTCTGCTGAGTTGCCAGGCACGTTACACAACAACCCCCCCCCCCCATCCCCACACTTTCCCCGAACACACTCCTCCAGCACTCCTGTGCAAACAAACAAACAGACAGGCAAACAAACGACCGTTCTCGCTTATATATAGTAGGATTATGCGCTGATAACAGTTGTAAACTTGCACATACCTGGGGCCAGATTCATCAACCGCTTACCGCCTTCTAACGGTGAAAATACCGCGAAATCCTGATATGTCATTCATAAGCATCACGGGCCAGATTCATTAACCACTTACCGGCCGGTAACGGTAATGGTTATCGGTTATCGAATCTGCCTGTATCCCTGTATTTCTCTGTATCACTTACTACGTAGGCCGATATGGTGAGTCCGCCGTGAGATGATACCGGAGGTGTCGTTGACGAATGTGGCCATAGGTTTTGGTGGTATTTTGACCGTTAGAGGGCGGTAAGCGGTTGAGAGCCCTCGCAGACAACGGCCTACGGCTGAACGTGAAGAAGACGAAGTTCATCAGCTCTGAGCAGTGCGCTGGATCGATCCTAGACTGCCAAGGGGAAACGATCGAGAAGATGGAAGAATTCCGCTACCTCGGAAGTGACCTATCCGAGGAAGGAAGTGTGGACCAGGCGGTCAGGGGACGGATAAACGCAGCCTGGCTCAAGTGGAGGGAGTACACAGGGATCCTCTGCGACCATAGATGCTCCAGGACGCTCAAAGGCAAGCTCTATAGAACAGTTGTGAGACCTGCCCTCCTCTACGGCAGTGAGTGCTGGGCCCTGGGTAAGGCGCAGGAGCGGAAATGAGGATGCTGAGGTGGACATATGGATGGACCCGTCGGGACAGGGTGCGAAACGAGGATGTTAGGGCAGTGATGAAGACAGCCCCGATCCAGCTGAAGATGAGAGAGCAGCGCCTGAGGTGGTATGGACACGTCCTCAGAAGACCAGAGGATCACCCCACAAGGTTCGCCCTAGATTTCGAGGCACCCGGAAAGCGTCCGAGAGGAGCCCCAAGGAAAAGATGGAAGGACGTCATCAAGAGAGATCTCGCCGAAGTCGGCGCCATGGCAGATGACGCCCTTGATAGGATGAGGTGGCGAGAGATCACAAGAACAGCGGACCCACTGCGCGGGACTAAACGCTCAGGAGAAGAAGAAGAAGAGAGGGCGGTAAGCGGTTGATGAATCTCGCCTTTGATCTACGCATATTACATATACACAAAAAATGCTGCGAAGCAGTGTGAGCACATTCAAAAATGGCGAAACCTCCCCTACAACTAGGGCAAGGATTCATCAACGAAAGAGTCCAAAAGATTAATTCGCTACCACAGATTAACCTACCCGGCTGCTTCCCAGAGGCTTACCGACACTTGTGATTCACGAAGGTCGCAGTGAAGAATACCGTATTGGTGGGTTGACGGCTCTTGCGCAACGACAGCAACCACACCACAGAAAGGCCGTCACATTACCGTGCAAGAGCGATATTCCGCCAAGTAGTGCACTATTTCGAAATTTTAGACCTAGGCTTAGAATACTGTCTACTGCAACTCTGAATTTAGTTTTGGGAGAAATTTCAAAGCCCGGAGATCGCGTGTTCGGCACGGGCTGCCGCAGCCCGTTCCGGGATGAAGAAGCCACCAACAATGGCCGACAGCAAGCTAGGTAGCCGTAGTGGGTGTGGGTATACTTCTAGCGGAATAGGATTACTACGACGAAAAAAAACCTATAATCTACCTAAATTCCCATATAATTGATATACTATGTAACAAGGACTTCTCAAATAAAGAACCTTCTCAAATGTAAAAGAAATCAACAGTAAACGAACGGACCTAAACAAGCATAAAGGCCACTAACAACTGGAACTGACAGGAGAAAAAAAGAGAGCGAAATCTCGTAAAAAAAACCTCTGTATATGCCTTCTAACACTCCTGGCAACGAGCACAAATCGTTGATTATGGGTCAGACGTTACGGGTACTTCTCCGGTACTCTGCAGGTTTACAGTTACAATTATCTTCACCGGTAATTTACCGCGCCGTGCGCTGATGGATTGTGGTACGTGGCGGTTTCGCGGTGAGTTCCATCGTTACCGGCCGGTGAGTCGTTGATGAATCCGGGCCCAGTACGTTGTCCCGACCAGGGGTGTGCGCTAACTTGCCGCCGGTAAATTTTTTACCGCATATCTTTAACACGGAAATCCGTCGGTAAATTTCGGCAAATTCGGTAAATCCGTTAATTTTTTTAAAATTTAATATTCCCTCAAAAACAATGATTTTAAGCGGCGATAATGTAAAAGCGTAAAGCTTCTAACCAAAACATTATCACGCTCTGAAAAACCATATCATCTTCATTTTATCATGCATACGTCATCCTAAGGCAAACAAAGCAAGCGCAAGCCTAACAATGCACAGGTGTAATGATCTATATTGTGAGTGCTTTAAAAAACATAAAAGCTCAATGAAAACTCTACAAAAACATTTCTGAAAAATCCGACATTCAATCGAATATTGCTATATTTCTTTTGGATTAGCAGTGTAACTGGCTTTTTGAAATTATCACAATTGTCATCATTTCATTCGATGAAAGAATGATCTACACCTTATATTACTACTTTTCTTTTGAACTATTAAGCTGTACTTTGGAGCAAAGCCAGACACTTCAGAAAAAACAACGAAATGTGACATGATAACGAACTTCTTTCTTTAACTGTACGGGAAAAGAGCTTAAGAATCCAGCAGAAGATCAGGTAGACTAGCAGAGTACATTCCGATGCCTTACATCTTGGACTAAATTACGGGAACAAGAAATGAGCGTATCTTCTCCTTATTCCTCTGACGACCGTATATTCTGAGAGCTTCAATATCTCTAGTCCAAGTTGTCTCATGTCGTGTGGGGAATCTCGGCACGAGGTACTATTCCAGTGGAGCGCGCTTTAACACTGGAGCACACCATCTCCGCCTCCTGATGTGGGCATGGATGTTTTAATGAGGTTGAGGACCACGAACGCTGATAGCAAGTTATCACAGAAGATAGGAGCAATCACTTCTAAACTGAGATCGGTAGTATGTTTCCTTCTCCATTTGATAGATAGGAACATGATTTCGTATGAAAAAAGTCATTGAATTTTCCGGTAAATTTGAGAAAAACGCACACCCCTGGCCATGACGTCCCGCGGATGGCGCGTGAGGGTAGGAAGGATACATTGGAGCCGAATGAATCATTTTCGGATATCCTGATCCGAATCATCCAAAAAATCGAGGCCCGCGAAATTGTCCGAATCCGAATCATCCAATTATCAGAGGATTTCCGATCGGATCCAATGTATATACATAGTATAATAGGAAGAAACACTCCGGGGTCTGACGCTTACTTATCGCCGCGTGAGAGATTGACTGCGGTAGAAACGCACGCCCACGCGCAATGTCTGCCCCCCCCCCCCTCAGAAGAAGAGGAGCATGTAAGGAAATCTAGTGGCTCCATCCTATCATACATACACCGATTATCAGAACTGGGTGCAGTTTTAGTTGATTAGGGCGACGGAGACAGATACAATAAGTAAGCAATAACACATCGCAATGAGCAAATTACGTCAGCCTGTCTGGACAAACAACTTCCGAATTTCTACCTGGGGAGGCTCCCTAAAAATCCTCCAGGAAAACTCGCTAACTGACAACAATGTGCACTGCGTACACTACCAGCCGTATCTTTTCGTGTTGGTATTTGGATGGGAAAGCGCAAAAACGCCTGCTCCACCGCTCTTGAAACTGCGTGATTGAAAATACAATGTAATTAATGACGATATTCGGGATCAGCATCGAATGATCTGTCCGATGAAGAGAAAAACGCCCAGTAAATATTGAAATTTTCTAATTCGACAACCTACATTCTGGGGTCGGATTCATCAACGATTTACATAACTTTAACAGGGAATTCACCGCGGAAAACTCAGATAACGCGGCTTATCGATGACCATATCGCTTGATAAGCCGCACTAACAGGGATTTCGACTGCAGTTTTCTCTGTTAAATTACTGTAAGTCGTTGGTGAATCCGGCCCCTGGTCGAACCGGTGGACCACTCCCTCGAAGGAGTTATTTACACACAGAGGTTATATCCTCAATACAGCTCATCAAATCAACATTTTTAATGTTTGCTGGATGTTTTTTCTTCACCAGATAGATCGTTCGATGCTGATCCCAGATATCGAATGTAATTGTAAAGCAGGCAGTTTGAAGAGCACTACCGAAGAGCGACGAAAAATGCGTTTTTTTGGCATTTTCTGCACAATGACCAAAAGATACGGCAGTATTCTGATGTGCAAACAAGATATAAAAAGTGAACAGAGTTGGTTATCTAGCAGATAAACAAGTGAACATAAAGTCACAATTGAAATTAGCGCCAAAGCTCCTGAAACTAAGCAGTTTGTTTTGGGCAAGACGCTACTCATCCCTTGATGGTCATTTCAAAGGTTTGGACCTTAACCTCTGGTCATAGATATTCAGAATCCTTTCTACGTTTTGCAGCTGTTTCATATGGCATTAGGGTGTTCAATAAATAGTTATGCTGAATAAGTTTATCCCTAATGATATTGCGAAAAGGTGGCCCCACCAACTAGGATTCACCCAAAACTGCAGTGGAAGAATTCTTGTGATTGTACCTGACGCTTTGAAAGAACATTCTCGGCGGAAAGGCAAACGTAAATCTTTACATTCAGAGGAATAGAAGCCTTGACGCTAGACAGTTTGGCCTTATCCCGTTATGTCCTTCTGATAATGGGGACGAAAAATTCAATACGCCTGACAACAACCTCTCCAAAAAGCGGGGAATTTTTGAGAAGGGCCTGCATTTTCCAATTTCAGATCACTAACGTCCACCGCACGGACATGGAGTCGTGGTACCGTCTGAAGGTGCAGGAAATTCAGACGCAGAGTGCAAGACAGGTGAATTTCCCGATTGTGAGTGATGAATACACCGTAGATGGCAGCACCATTTAAACGCTGGCCACTAATTCAGAGCATGGAGCATGGCTACGCGAAAGAAGAGGTGAAGCGTCTTCGTACGCAGCTGAGCGATCTTCGCGGCAAACTCGGCGACCTCGAAGGACGGGTAGGCGGATCATCTGCAGCTTTGTAACTGTTGTGCTCTGGAATCAACTGGAAAATCGTACCGTTTAGAACTCGTTGCTGGAGAGGCAGATTGAAGAGCTCAACTACCAGCTTGAGGACGACCAACGCTCCTACGAAGCTGCTCTCAACGAACGTGACGCCCAGATTCGTAAGATGCGTGAGGAATGCCAGGCGCTCATGGTGGAGCTGCAAATGCTGCTCGACACCAAGCAGGTCAGTAGGCGTCCAGGGAAGTGTTTGGCAGAGTCGAATTTAGTGAACATGAACCAAGCAAACAACTGCAGACGCTCGACGCCGAAATTGCGCTCTTCCGAAAGATGCTCGAAGGTGAAGAGAATCGCGCCGGACTCAAGCAGCTCGTCGAGCAGGTCGTCAAGACTCATGCTATTTCCCAGGAGACTGATACCGGTGAGCAGTCGTAAATTTCGTCACAAATTGCGTTACATGATGGTGAATAATCTTTGCAACGTCATTTCCATCCTTTAGAAACGATGAGAGTCGTCAAAGGAGAAACTGCCTCCCGTCAGTCGTTCCAGAGATCGGCCAAAGGAAATGTCTCTATTCATGTGAGTTCTTTAAAGTCATCGATCAATTGTGTAAGATCTTCCCTAAATTTTAGGGTATTCAAGAATTACGCCATTTCTTGAAAGCTAAAGGGATGAAGAAATGGGAATTTTTAGCATAACAGTCACTTGGCTGACTGAATGTTCACAGAAACATTTTAGGGGAATGGTAATGTACTATTTTCATCTTAAATTGGACACTTTTCGGATCAAATTGGACATTTTTCAAAATCGAGTTGAATACTTTTCAAATCAAATTGAATTCTTTTCAAATAAAACTCTTCTAAGCAATCGCGACGTTTTTGAAATCAAACTCAACATCTTTCAAATTGCTACGAGATTTCCCCGCTATGCAGAGACTCTCCGCGACGGCTAATATATATATATTTTTTTTGCTCGAGAAAAATTCAGTAGACTTTCTTTGAATTCGTTAAATTTACCTACCTAATAAGTGAGCATACTGCTTAGAACTCTATAAAGATTTAATTTTTCAAGGAAAAATGTTGAATCAAATTTTGCTTCAAACCACACGACGGCAGCAATCATGAAGTGCATTAAAAAAAGAGATCGCGCCATGCTCCCGATTAGCTCGTTGCGATTTTTATTTGATTGATAGTGCAAATCCTGCTTGCATGAAACATCAAATGAGGATATGTGTTTTTTTACAGATTCTTTTGATGTATCATTAACAGGTACAGGTGAACCTTTATGCAAGCAGAAGTTTTATTATCAATAGAGTAAAATTCGGGATCTGTTCGACGAGAGCATGGCGCAGTTGCGCTATTTATGCACCAAAAAATGACCTTCTCGCTCTCGAGTACAAGCTGTTAATCAATATTTCGCTTGAAAACAGTCACAATTTTAAGATGTGTGGTAGTGTCCAGCTTTTGAAATCACAATTCTGTAAAGTTTCAAACAGTACGTTATGTATACTTTTGCTTTTTTTATCATGGCAGTGCGAATGACCTATTCAAATGGATTGATTTTTATTTGAATTAGAATATTTGAATTCGAATATTCGGAAGATCGCATTTTCCAAATGTATTGGAGTTCGAATAATCAAGAAATCGCGTTTCTTGAAGGCATTTGGAAGGAATTTCAGAACAACCGCAGTTTTCGAATATATCCGAGTTCGAATATTCGAAGTTGTGAGCATTCCAAACCACCCGAATATTCAAAAAAATCCGAGAACATAACTATATTGTTCGCCCATTGAGCAGATAACTTAGAACTTCAAAGAAAGTCCTGCAAACATTTTCCTTGAACAAACAGTTATTCTAACATTTTTGGAGAGTCTCTACTTTAATGTGGAAACAACTCGTTTTTATTTGAAGGATGTTCACTCTGATTTCGACAGCGTTAAACGTGTTTAAAAGAGTGTAATTTGATGGGAAAGTGGAATCTCTAGTTTAAGTGTTGTCCTTTAACAACTAAGATTTTAGAAATGCGTTTTGAATTTGCTTAAAGTCGTTTTGAATAGATATTTCGGGAGAAAACTCTGACCATTATAGGGACGCTTCACTCATTTCAGCATTTGCAAACGAAGCAGTTTTCACCACGCGTTCCATGCGAAAGCCTTTCAAAAATCCCGATTTTCAACCGAATTTGAGATTATTCCTCAAATGCCTTTCTAGAATCGAATTTCAACTTCTTGTTCAGGAGGCATCCCCCGATGGCAAGTTCATCGTTCTGCAAAACACACATCGCGCTAAAGACGAGGTAAATTTAAATGCTCAAAGCTGCGGTGTTATATGTTCCAATAAGCTGAACCTTTCGTTTGAAGTCGATCGGTGAATGGAAGCTGAAGCGCCGCATCGACGGAAAACGCGAAATTGTGTACACCCTCCCGAAGGACTTTGTACTGCGTGCCGGTAAAAGTCTGAAGGTAGGCAGAGTTTTCTATACTAATCTCTGGCAGTTCTGATGGTTGGAACGAATGCATTCAAATCACAGATCTTCGCTCGTAACCAAGGCGTGGCGTCACCTCCTGACCAGCTGGTTTACGACGGCGAGGACTCGTTCGGATCCGGTAACTCCGTGCAGACGATCCTCTTCAACAAAGAGGGAGAGGTCGGTGGAAGCGTTCCTGCTGAAGCTGCTCAGATCGGATCATACTTTGCATTTCAGGAACGCGCCACGCACATTCAGCGTCAAAGCAACGCCTAACCGTCAGATGTCGGATCGGTCGACTCGATCTCTGGCGAGCACTTGATGCCACACGGATAACTTCACTTCATTCACAATAGTCAATAGTCAAGTCACTTCACGCTGAGACATCTCCACGTTTGCATTTCGTGTGCTTTTCTACTGCCTTTTACACAGCATAAAGCTTTTCTTCAACTTCATTCTCGGACTGTAACCTCTGACGGTAGAAGCACTCTGAGATCTGTCCTAATTGGAGGGTGGCATGTAGTGATTTGCGAGAGCCGGTCAGTAATAAACAAGTCGCAAGAAACTTACTCTCTACACATGCAGATGGAAAACTAGGCAAAAACCTTTGCAAATGGTATAGACGTCGGAATCCTCAAATCTCAACCAATTAGATGAAATGCAAAAATACGGCAGAACAGAAGAATCGAGCCCCTCACCTCCCTCGTATGAGGCAACGTCACTATTCACTGCGCTCCGAGCCGCCTGCCGGCAGGGCGTGCAAGACCCCCAAACTCGTGATGCGCCGTATTCCATTGTAACTTAAAGGATCCCTGTTCATTGGGTTTACCGACTTGGCGAAAAACAAACACATATTTATATTAGGTTGTATCGAATTAAATGGCACTGGCTCGCGCCATTTTTTGGCGCGTCTTTACGCGTTTGATCAAGAACAAACCGTAACATGTGGCATATCATTTAGAAGCGCAAACTTTGCTCTATTTTTTTCAAATTTTTCTATGTAAAGTGGGAAAACTTTGGAGTTTTATTGACGTTTTTGCAGATGGACAAAGGGTAATCCGAGGCATTTACTTGTATGAATTCAAGCTGGGCACTACAGCTAAGGAGGCGGACGAGAAGATCAACGCCGCATTCGGTCAAGGATGCTCCACAATTCGGACGGCGTATCGTTGGTATCAGAAGTTCCGGAATGGAGATGAGAGCTTGGAAGAACATGAAGGTCGTGGGAGGCACAGTGATGTTGATGAGGACAAGCTGAGAGATGTGGTAGAGGAGGATCCACACAAAGGTACCAGGGAGATAGCGAAGGTTCTTGGCGTCAGTCACAACACAGCTGCCCGGCATCTGAAGGAAATTGGAAAGACCAAAAAGCTGGAAAGATGGGTGCCTCACGAGCTGTCTGAGGAGCAAAGAAACCGACGATATGAGATCTCGTCCGCACTGCTTCTACGGAACGAAACGGACCCATTCCTTGATCGCATCGTAACATGTGACGAGAAATGGATGATGTACGACAACAGGCGACGATCGGCACAGTGGGTGGACAGCGATGAGAGCCCCAAGGTTTTTGCGAAGCCGGAATTGCACCAAAAGAAAGTAATGGTGAAGTATGGTGGTGTTCGCTGGGAATTATTCACCACAGCTTCCTCCCTCCCGGTGAATCCATCACGGCAGAGACGTACTGCATTGAAATTGAAGAAATGATGAAAAAGTTGAAGGATATCCGGCCGGCCTTGGTAAACCGAAGGCGAGTTCTCCTTCTGCACGACAATGTTCGCCCCCATGTAGCACGAATGACGTTGCAGAAATTGAATGAGCTGAGCATTGAAACTCTACCACCTCCTCCGTTTTTTCCCGACCTCTTTCCAACAGACTACCATTTCTTCAAGCATCTTGGCGACTTCTTGGTAGGGAAAATATTCAAATACCAACAGGATGCCGAAAGTGCCTTCGAAGATTTCGTCAATTAAAGAACTTCTGATTTTTATGCTACTGGGATAAAAAAGCTTGTGTCACGTTGGCAAAGATGTGTAGAATCAGAAGGTTTTTATTTCGATTAATAAACTTGCCTACAAGCCGAGATATTAACTGTTTAAATTTACAGTGGTTCAGTGCCATTTATTTCGTTACAACCTAATACTAATTGAGGGGTTGGGAATCTTCCTATATGACTCGCTCTCCCCGTTCAGACATACGCTTCAGACCCTTCACTTGTCAGTTCACTCCCTTGAGTTTCAACAAGAGCTTCAGCTCCTGTCCACGATGCGAGGGCTTTCATTTACATCATCGCTGCCCGGAAAGCAGAAGATGCGGGTTCGAGTCCCGCCTGGCGCAAGAGTTTTGATCGCAACAAAACATCCTGTAACAACAGGTAGCCTCTCTACCAGCCGTTCCAGGCTTAAGCAAATCTGTTAAGGCTTTCATTTAATTTCGTGGGAAATTTCAGGGTTATGGTTTTATGACATCGGTTGGCGTAAGTAAGTGACACTGACCGGGTTACTCCCCTCCCGACTAGGATAGATCCGCATTCTACTGCTTTAAATTGAGCTTTTGCTAGCACTGCAAATCGAAATGTGAATGAGAGTGCTGCGTTTTTAATTGAACAATTTCACTCCCTTCTTTAAAACACGAACCCTCCAAATGCCCCTAATTTACGAACTACAATCAATGGAAAATATTTGAGGCCTAGTTACATACAGAACTGGTGTATGCTATAGTTATGTTCTCGAAAAATTTTCGAAAAAAAAATCGAATGGTTTCGAATGCTTACAAATCTCGATGAATCGTATTCGAATATTTTTAAAACTATGCAATTCTTCTGATTTCTCAACCCCAATACATTAGAAGAACGCGATTTTTTGAATATTCAAACTCGAATGATAATCATTCGATTCCCTATTCGAATAGGTCATTCGAGAACAACTGTAGCCCGTACTTTTAGGTTGTAAGGAAAGTTTCCCGCCACTCACTTTGGCGTTCCGCAAAAATTTTGAAAAGTGTTCGCAAACCTTCTCCCAGTAACGCATATATAGAATGACCTATGAGCTACATTTACCGCTGCTGTCGTCATATTCCGTCACGACTATGACAGAGAAAATCGTTCTCGACTGCAAGCAAGATCGACTGCTTCTGCTTTACGAGTCCAAAGAGTAAAGCAGTGCTGGAGTCGCTATGGACAACGTATGTGGAACGACGGGTCCCACGATGGGTCTCCTACGACACAGCGAAAGTGTGGTTCCGAAAGTTCAAGAACTCTGACAGAACGAGAGTTGTTGGGTCGTGTCCCGGAGCCGCGATCGGCCCAGCTACGGCCCCAGAATGCAAAGGTGGGTGGAACCACCTGCCCAGCTCGCAGCATTTGGTCATCTCGAGCTCGGCAGCACATATTGCTCACTTCGAAGCGAGGATGTGCTGCCGAGCTCGGGAAGCACGTGCTGCCCTCAAAAAGGATGACCGAGATGACCGAGATGACCAAGTGCTGCGAGCTGGGCAGGTGGTTCATCCCACTTTTGCATTCTTGGGCAGTACATGGGCTATTCTTGAGCCATAGCCGAGCAGATCGCGGCTCCGGGACACGGCCCAACAACTCCCGTTCTGTCAGAGAACGAAGTCTTTTGCAGGAAGCATCAACCAAGGTCTGGAAGGCCAGTTGCGGTGAATGAGGAGCGCCTTCTGGAGCTGGTTCAGGAGGATTCCCAGCGTTGTTCCCGTGAACTGACAGAGAAATTCGAGTGCAGTCACACCACCATAGCTCAATCTGCGCCGCCTTGGGAAGACATATGGATATGGTGCATGGATACCGCATGAACTGAGCGGCCACCACCTACAGGTGCGTCGGCATGAAATTCTTGACTTTACGGCGGAATTTCTCTTGGCTCGAGAACCTGGCCACTGGCGACGGAATGTGGGTAGTCTACGCTAGCCATACGCGAAAGCGTTGGTGGCTCTGTCTTGGCGATGCAGGAATCCCCATGCCAAGACCGGAACTTCACACCCAAAAAAGGTGGACTCGGTGTCTGGTGGAATTGCAAAGGAGTCCTTCACTAGGGACTGCTACCTGCAAACAGTACTGTCTCTAGCGATGTCTTCTGCAGGAAGTTCGATGGCGTTGAAGCAGCTCTTCCTAAGAAACAGAACAAGATCTTCTCCCTTCACGGCAATGCACGTGCTCAAAAGAATGTTGCAAGGGAGACTCAGAAGACACTCCAGTGCTCCAGCTTCTCCAGTTTCAGTTTTCAACTCCAGGTTCGGATAGCATGTTCCGGGCGCACTCGCCGTATTCACCGAACCTTGTTCCAACGCACTACCATCTATTTCTTTCGTTGTCGAACCATTTGCAGGAGAAACAACTTGACGACAGGAAGCAACTGGAAAAATACCTCGCTGAGTTTTTTTTCGTCAAAACCCTACGAATTCTACAGAAGCGGGATCCACAAGCTACCTGGCAAATGGCAGTATGTTGTAGATAATAATGGTGCATATGGTCGTTAGTTGCTGCATGTATAGAATGAGAGAAATAAATTTCAAAAAGAAACTGCACATGTGGCGGGATGCTTTCCTTACAACCTGATACATAGTTCTCGTCGTTGGCCGGCACTTAGCACGTGTGTAAGAATCAAGGCGAATTTGAAGGCCTTTCAACTGTGTTGGTTCTTCTGCACCAGCTGAAAGCATGCAGCCGACACTCGCCATTTGACGTGCGGAGAAAAAAGTACGGACCGGTTTTCGGAGGCTTTAGAACCTCACTCTACGCGCAGCGATTCCGCGTGGCGCCATGTGGAGGCAAAGGGAGGTCAGCAACGGGCACTTTCAACACATACCCAGCACCATACACGACGTTCGACGCGACAATAGCATGGCATAGTGCTGAAGACACAGGCTCAGTGTCGCCTCCAGCTTTCGGACGAGTTGTCTGTGGGGAGCTGCACCAACGACATGGACTGGCACATTTCAGGTGATTGAAGAATTCGGAAGCAACTGGCACATTGCAGTTTATGTTGAAAATGGAAAGAACCGAAAAGAGGTCGAGTGCTCTTCTTGGTGGTAGAAAGTTCATCAAGATCATTGCTAGCCAGTTCTTCGCCACCAATAACCAAGGCTACTTGGAATGTTGAATTTTTTAACGTACATGATAACACGTTATCACTCGATGTCCATAGATTCCAGCCGATTTTCTAACTTCCTATGCTTCTAATGTTTTTTACTTTTCTTATTGTTAGTAAAAAGAAGAGGAAGTTGTAGCGAGTCGAGATCAAATCGCCAAGAGTAGCGACGAGTTGTCAATCAACAATCGGACGATTTGTCTCACAGTATCCAGTCGCTCGTTGCGGGACTGAAAATTCCGCCCATTCACGGTTTCATCACCGGGTTACCCTATCGATTGACGAGCTGACGGAGCAAGCGGGATGGCACGTAAAAACACCCCCACGTGCAATCGATTGGGTCAGGCCTTCGCGATGGAGCGCGCGCACCGTGCAATGCAGTGGAGCCGACGACGCGGCATAGTGCACTGGCTTAGCAGTTTCGATGGAACTGGAAACGATATGAGCACACAGCAGTACTACTGGAGATCGAGTAACCCGCGCAACGTGCGAGCAACGGATAACGCGTAGTATCATGTAGTATGTGATGTAGTTTACTTTGATGATGTACAAGTCCATATACATTGATACATGAGGTGTAATTTACTTCGATTTTTCTAAAGCATTCGATAACGTAGACCGTTCTAGACTTATGCAAAACCTGAACATCTGAAGTTCCACGCCTTAGTGTGTAAATGGATACAGAATTAACTTTCAGAACGTAGTGTTCAAGTCAAGATAGGAGGTACTTTTTTAGTCTCACCACGAATCGTAAGAGCAGTTCCAAAGTGCATTTGTTTAGCATCTACCGTGCCTCAGTTTCGTAATAGCTGTAGCAAAGTGCTTTTCCTTAGCGTTTACTGTGAAATACGGCGGGCCGTGAATGTAATTTCGAATTACGTCAAGTCGGCACTCTCTTCCGTCATGTAAACTCCTGCTCTTCTCTGCTAAGTCAATGGACTATGCCGTGTGATCGGCTCCAGTGCACGGTGCGCGAGCGCGCCCCATCGCGAAAGGCTGACCCAATCGATTGCACGTGGGGGTGTTTTTACGTGCCATCAGCAAGCGGTCCCGCAATGACCGCCTGGGTACTGTGAAGTATAATAACTCGTCCAATTCTTGGCAGACAACTTCTCGCTACCCTTTGCAATTTAGTGTCGAGTAGGGTTCCATTGGTTTTCCTATTATAGGATTGCACTGAAGTAAGCTCTTCTCATTCTCTCTCTTTTTGCTCGGTTCTCCTTTCGGCCACGCCAGTGTTTTTTGTTGGGTCAGTGTGCAACGCACAAGAATCTACATTACGGAGGAAGCCTCTTCTTACAGTAATCCAAAATCAGACGTGCAATGTTGAATGTTGTGCGCGACACACTACACGCTACAGTTGTGCCTATTCGACTATTCGAATACTTATTCGAATAAATTATTCGAATCATTCCTGGTTTTCGAATACTCGAAACTTCCAAATTTTCGATTTCCGTTCGAAATCGAATACTCGAATTCGGTACCAGCAGTTTCGAGTTCGTTTAATATAATACTATACTATACTAAATTATTCGAATATTCGATTACGCACAACTATACTACACGCCATTTCTCACGAGATTGCAGAGGCATGGTCCTGAGTTCGCTAGGGGATAGCCATTAGACCTAACCACTTTCTGCCGTGGCAATATGCCTGCTTACGTCATCCGAGCCGTTCTCATTGAAGCTCATTTTCGTCGCCCAGGGAAAGTCCGCAGCTGGGTTCTGCGCTCTTCGAGAGCAGAAACCCAAGTGGATATGCGGAGATACCCACGAGGATCGTCGAGTGTCCTCCACCTATGTAGATAGACACCCACGAATGGTTCGGTAAGGTATATGACGATATCACAACGTGGGTATTCTCTTCCTTCTACACTGCGCATCCTGGGTTTAATCGTTGAAGAATCCGTCCCCTAAAATCCCAGTCAATGATGAAATATCGATAGCCATTAGACCTAACCACTTGCTGCCATGGCAATGTGTAAGCGCCTGCTTACGTCATCCGAGCCGTTGTCATTGGAGGCTCGTTTTCGTCGTGCGCAGCTGGGTGTGGAGAAGCTGCAGCTGGAGAAAGTATGAAGCAACGCCACTACCACTGCCCCACGACCCGCTTGCCCGGAGTGCCATCGCGGACATACAAGACATCGATCGAGTGCTCACGTGGACACCGACGCGATCCACGACGCAACTGCAGCAGCCACACGCTACAGTATCGCTGGTTGATGAGCAAACCTGCACATCAACCTGCGGCTCCATGGAATGCATCCGCAGAAAGTGGTTAGGTCTAAGTAAGACCGCTAATATAATGGGTAAGCTGTTCTCAGAAAATATGATTTGGATGTTGTGTCCTAGTCGGAGGGAACATTCCACTGTGTTCGAAGACGGCGGAAAATGCGAAAACACATGAAAAATTACTATGCGAGAGCAACACGCTGGATTGGCTTATGAGTAGACAGTGTTCTGAAACTTTCTATCCGGCGACGCCACCCTTTGTGGGTTCGTTTCAGGTCCCCTATTCCAGGACTGACTCAGCAGTTCCGTGAACAGATCTCAAATTTCGCTGGTGCAAAGGGAGCTCTCAGTGGAAGCTTTACATATGGTGACCAATTACAAAATTGGCAGCATTTCTATGCTGTGCTATTTTCTGTTTTCTGACTAATTTCGGTCATTTTCCCGGAAACAGAAAGGAATGGCCCAAATCGGCGAGAAAATCAGAAAATAGAAATTCGGCCCGCCCCTGATGGGGACACGACAAAACTATAAAGGATAAAGGATAAAGGACGGCGTTAGTCAATCCCTTCTGGGATGCGCCAGCGCATTCTACTTCTACGGGATGTCGTGGAGGCGACATGAATGCTTATTTGGCCATACAATGACTTGCGGTGACCAGCCGATGAACAAGTCAGCGCTCTACCCTTCCCAGACACGTCTGGTACCAATTCACCGACCCCGGAGGGATGGAAGGCTTGGTTGGCCTGGGCGGGAAATCCGAACCAGGAACCTGGTATCGGGTGCACGCGACAGTCGCGCCTCCTCCGACTGCGCTACACGCGCCCGCGACAAAACTATACGCAACAAAAACCTGATATTTTCGTATCTGACAAAAGGTCAAAAACAGAAATAGAATATGAAAAGGCGTCTTACCAAGGTCAGCATGTATTTTACATTAACAAAAACCTAAACCACAATCCAAGTTTCGAACATTTGACCTCTCCCCTGCAAGTCAGCATCGTTATCCACTCTAAAATCCGGTTCCTGCGGTAGTTGCAGTGAATGAATCACCCGAATGGACCCTGCAGTTTCCTTTAGAAACCTAAGAGTTGTCAGATTTCTAACAAGGGAAGGCTCTGAAGCGTATGTCTGAACGGGGGGAACGAGTCATATATGTAGGAGAATCCTCACCCCTCAATTGGTTTGAAAATGTGTTTATTTTTTTGCCAAGAAAAAACCAAGGAGTAGGGGGTCGCAATGAAAAACGGCGCATCGAGTTTGGGAGTCCTGTACGCCCGCGATGCCCTACCCGCAAGCGGCTCGGAGCTGGTTCTTGTGCGCTGCTGTATCTTTGCATTTCGACTGACTGGTTGAGATTTGGGTTTCTGACGTCTATATCACTTTCAGACGTTTTCTGGACACTTTCTAGCAGTACAGTACGCTGTGGAGAGAACATTTCTTGCGACGTGTTCATCACTGACCGGATTTGTAAGCACAACGTCTTCGTCAACTTCCTTTGATGTGATTCGAAGTTCTTCAGTATGCTGGCTGTCCGTTCGGCCAGCTTCACTTCTTCCCTCGAAGGTTCCTTGTCTTAAGATGGGCCACACTTCAGCGGGAGCAGGTGGATCACCATTCGAGCACCTTCAGACACTGTTGGTGCTAGGTTTTAGAAAATCTTCAGCAGACCTCCAGTTACCAGGTGACAGGCATAGATGAGGGTAAGAGTGTATCGATGCCGTTTAGGTTAATATGCAGGACCCACAGACCTTCTTTCCCATTTGAGCACTGCTTCGGGCACTTTGCGCCTGTGTATCACTGATGTTGAACATTTATACATCGTCATGTTGAATACCACAGCGTACAGCTAGAAAATGCGCAGAAAACTTCTGAAAATGGTATAGACGTCAGAATCCTCAAATCTCAACCAGTCAGTTTAAAGGCAAAAATGCAGCAGCGCACAACAACCGAACCCTCTGCATGAAGCAACCCCACTTCCACTCGCTCCGAGCCGCTTGCCGGCAGAGGCATCGCCGACGCATAAGACCCCCAAACTCGTGATGCGCCGTATTCCATTGTGACATCAAGAACCCCGTACTCCTTGGGTTTAACGCCCTGGCAAAAAATAAACACATTTTTATACTAGGATGAGGATTCTCCTTATATGACTCGCTCCCCCCGTTCAGACATAGGCCAAATAAATAAATAGATAAATACGCTTTAAACCCTTCCCTTGTAAGATCTAACTATTAGGTTGTAACGAATTAAATGGCACTGGCTCGCGCCATTTTTTGGCGCGTCTTTACGCGTTTGATCAAGAACAAACCGTAACATGTGGCGTACCATTTAGAAGCGCAAACGTTGCTCTACCGGTGAGTACCAAATTTTCTATGTAAAAGTGGGAAAACTTTAGAGTTTTATTGACTTTTTTGCAGATGGACAAAAGGGTAATCCGAGGCATTTACTTGTATGAATTCAAGCTGGGCACTACAGCTAAGGAGGCGGACGAGAAGATCAACGCCGCATTCGGTCAAGGATGTTCCACAATTCGGACGGCGTATCGTTGGTATCAGAAGTTCCGGAATGGAGATGAGAGCTTGGAAGAACATGAAGGTCGTGGGAGGCATAGTGATGTTGATGAGGACAAGCTGAGAGATGTGGTAGAGGAGGATCCACTCGAAGGTACCAGGGAGATAGCGAAGGTTCTTGGCGTCAGTCACAACACAGCTGCCCGGCATCTGAAGGAAATTGGAAAGAACAAAAAGCTGGAAAGATGGGTGCCTCACGAGCTGTCTGAGGAGCAAAGAAACCGACGATATGAGATCTCGTCCGCACTGCTTCTACGGAACGAAACGGACCCACTCCTTGATCGCATCGTAACCTGTGACGATAAATGGATAATGTACGACAACAGGCGACGATCGGCACAGTGGGTGGACAGCGATGGGAGCCCAAGGTTTTTGCGAAGCCGGAATTGCACCAAAAGAAAGTAATGGTGACAGTATGGTGGTGTCCGCTGGGAATTATTCACCACAGCTTCCTCCCTCCCGGTGAATCCATCACGGCAGAGAAGTACTGCAGTGATATTGAAGAAATGATGAAAAAGTTGAAGCATATCCGGCCGGCCTTGGTAAACCGAAGGCGAGTTCTCCTCTGCACGACAATGCTCGCCCCCATGTAGCACGAATGACGTTGCAGAAATTGAATGAGCTGAGCATTGAAACTCTACCACATCCTCCGTTTTCTCCCGACCTCTCCCCAACAGACTACCATTTCTTCAAGCATCTTGGCGACTTCTTGGTAGGGAAAATATTCAAATACCAACAGGATGCCGAAAGTGCTTTTGAAGATTTCGTCAATTCCAGAACTTCTGATTTTTGTGCTACTGGGATAAAAAAGCTTGTGTCACGTTGGCAAAGATGTGTAGAATCAGAAGGTTTTTATTTCGATTAATAAACTTGCATACAAGCCGAGATATTAACTGTTTAAATTTACAGTGGTTCAGTGCCATTTATTTCGTTACAACCTAATATAATCAAATCCCCAAACCTTTTCCAGGTTAATTTCGCAGCATTACAAGGCCATTCAAGATGCCACTTTCGCCTTGTCAGCCCGCACTGAAGAGCTACAGTTTTTTTGTAATTTTGACCTACCAGATCCCCGCAGAAATTTTGAAAACCACGGTGCTTTTCAGACAGTCCCCTATAACTTAACTTTCAATAGGCCATTTTGGAAACTCCACAGAAAGTTTATAGACCTCCATTGTCAATCTTGGGTCTTGTAAGCGAGGTTGTAAACTTCCGAAATCTTCGGCGTTTTTCTGACAAAAAATGATACCTCACTTCCTTCTAATCTTGCTATTCCTTCCTCTCGATTTGCTGTTTCATTGCAGATTACGGTATTAAGTAACAATTACGGCATTCAAATCAATCCGATTCAGAGCAACTGGTCACGAAATGAACGCTGACATTATCTTCCTACTCTGCCCCCATCTGGATGTCGGATCTCTGACGTGTCTAGCCGCTGCATTTCCTCAGTGGTCTACTATAGTTTACAATCACATGAAGAAGCGGATGCCTTCAGTCGCACTGAACCTCGTCAGTGTTGTTCAGCATACCTTCTTTAAATTCGGATCCTAGCTGTGAGATCGCTGGCGGTGGGACGGCCTAGTGGCCTGGATGAGAAGGAATACACCTGAGGGACTTTTAATAGTCAATTAACATGAATCACTTCATAAAATTTTTATTGGGCTCATGATAGAGCAGTTCAAGGAGGCGCTGACTATCGCCTGCACCACGAATCGCGGGCTGCTGCTTCGAGTTCCGACTGGGTCAACCAAGATTGTAATCTCTCGAGGTTGAGAAATTGCTTCCAGACTTTCCCTGCTTGTCGGGCTTGTCTAACCAGGGAACGCCTTCAGCTCCCCATGGAACTTCTAACAGAGACCTATGCCTTGTGAAAGAGCTCGAAGCGCTGGTGACAAATGTCCAGACCAAATTTGATAAACGGATCTCCTAAGCGAGTATTGGCCGGCGAAGTTCTCGTTGTCGACTGCATGTCGCGTGCGCTGATGAAGCGATGGGCGGAGCGCTGCATAATCAGCGCAGTCTTTTGCAGCACTGCCAGTGGCGGAAGCGGTGCAGTGGCAGTGCTCTCGGTCTTCGGGGAGGTGATCAGTGGTTCGTTGCCATCAATGCTGGTAATTCCGCAATTTGTGAGTTATCGGTGAGGGATTGTTTGGCCACTGCAAATCATTGAACGCCAAAAGTCCACGCAAACTGCGCCCACAATGTACCGTAGGACCAGCACACGGAGGAGTGGCGTTCTACCCCCCCCCCCCGCCCTTTAAACAGAGGCGTGGCAAATGTCTGCGTCTCCACTATCTCGTAAGGCAGCCACTGGACTCTCGAGCAAGCCCAGGGGGTTGGGGGTGGGCGGGCCAGGGGGACGAGGGAATAGAACGCTCGACCCCCCCCCCCCCCCCAGCACACAGAGCATCGATTAAGGCCAACCTTTATCCTTTACAATCAAGTATATGTACATTGGATCCAACGCAGATTCGGATAACTCAGATCCGTCATTTTTTCAAGCCCCGGAAAATTTGGTCGTGCGAATAATGGCATCTTTATTATAGATGGTCCAGATCCTAGGTTTACACCACCGGCGCCGAACGCAACATCCACACGTCGTGGGACCGATCAGCGCTACTCGTATACCGGGATGAGCCGCTCGTTGATATCAGTATGGAACCAGTTAAGATGATGGTCGTGATAGAAACGATTCAAATCAGTTTCTTTAAGCCTCAAGTAGCTGGCATCGAGGTTGTAAGCTGTCACAATGATGTTTTTTTGCGATTAAACTCTAGCGCCAGGCGGGACTCGAACCCGCGAGGTGTCGATGTCGCGTTCGATTAAACGGCGCCGGTGGTGTAAAGGCGTAGAGCACTCCCGCCCGATCAGAGGGAGGAGCGGGTTCGAGTCCCGCCTGGCGCTAGAAGTTTTGATCGCAACAAAACATCGTTATGACAGCTTGCAACCTCGGTACCAGGGGTGTGCGTGAATGAAATTTAAAATTTCGTAGATCGTAAATCGAGATTACGGCAAAACCGTCGTAAATCGTAAATCGTAAACCGTAAACCGTAAGAGTCACCTGGCCTGTAGCTTAGCACATCTAAATTTTCAGACGTTTTTTTTCTGCCAATGTTCTCAGCTGAACAATTTTCTTACCAAACTATTTCTATTTTTCACGTCTTCTTGCTAGTAGCACATCTTTCATTTCAAACTTTACACTTTTCAGGAAAGTCGAAACAACTGTAGATTCAAAAACTTTCCTTGGCCTATGCATGGTATTCCAACAAGAAGCCTGCATCGTTTGAATGTTCATTGAAACCTAACTTACTACCAATTTTTTAGCTTCACCACTGACCAATGCGGCGAAAACAGGAAGTGCACGTGTTGTAGTCCAACAAACATACTGAGTCATACGACGGGATTGGGCTATGCGTAGTGAGTGAACGCATGGCGCAATCCTATCGTGTGGCGCCCCTGAGGATCTCCGCTTTTCTGCATTTTCAAATTAGTCCACGGACATTCCCATAGCAGACGGATAAGAGAGTTTTGGCCGCCGAAACAGTATGACCATATTCCTTGGACATCTCTTGTAGTCGCTTTAAAATGGTAGGGTTACCGTATCCCTTAAGGCACCCTTCTTGAGGCATCTTCAATTTGACTCTATAGACGAGACAATTTTGATCTGAAGGTATTTGGTTTGATCAAAAAGTAATTCCATTCGAGTTGTGAGTTGGAGAGAAGGCAGTTCAAATTAAAACAGGTTCAGTTTCAGTTTACAGAAGCCAATTTTAAACGCAACAAGTGAAAACGGTAGATAGACCGTTGCAAGAAGGTAGTTACAAATCCATAGAGCAGGCAATAACCACATTGCGATATTCGAATTCAGAAGATCCCTTAAATGTGGAGAGATTCTAGCAAAGGAATTTTGTAACATTAAAAGTGCTTTCAAGTTCTGAACGTTCGATCGAAAATATCAGCTGTCGCGATGACCTAAACCAATCCAGAGTGCCGGTTTCCAATGCAAGTTTGCCTGCACTCGTCCGATTTCAAAAACTAATTTATTGCACTGTTGCTTAATAAATCTGCACTCGCTCGGGCTACCCTTCGCCAGTTACGTAACGAACATTTGCTCTCTGAAAGTCTGCAGGATCCTAAATGGATCAGATAGGGTGAGTACGATAAACTCAATCACACTACCGAAAATATAGCAGCAATCAAAACTTTCAAAACCAACTGGCCTTTTCTTGAAACGCTACGCGCTCGGTTTTACCGCATTTTGAATACCAATTGGCTCCGACCTATGAAGTGCAACGCTAACCGATAGAAACGTCAGTTGTTCATTCTTTGTACCTGAGTGTAGCAACTTTCTAGACTCCGCCTCCAACCACAAATGATGTTCGATCGTGGATTTGCGTCAACTCTATTCGTTAGGCCTATGTTGTACCCCCGCGGGAGCATGCGCATGAAGTCCGCGGACGGAAGGTGCACTGCGGATGGTCGTCGGGGGACGAGCGTTCTACCCCTCGTCTCCCTGGCCTGCCCACCCAACCCCCGGCTTGCTCGAGAGTCCACTGGCTGCCTTACGAGATAGTGGAGACGCAGACACTTTCCACGCCTCTGTTTAAAGGGCGGGGGTAGAACGCCACTCCGCCTGGTCGTCGCCGAGACGGCAAGCGTAGCATTTGAGCACGCTTTTGGCGCCGAACTCCGAGGAACGGCACCCTACCGCGGTGCACTGCACCGCGGACGGGTGACGTCCCGCGGGCGGGAAGTTTAACAACCCTCTCGTCGTCTGTCCGTGGACGGCGGGCGTGGCGGAGCGCGGGGAATGGCCAGCTCAGGGATCCTGGCGCGATTCCCGCCCGTCCGCGGATGCTCCCGTAGGAGTATAACATAGGCCTTAGGCCTCGTGCATACTTCCCATCGCCGCGATGGAATCGCGGCGACGAGTTTTGCAGAGCGACGCGAAAGAATTTGAATTTCTCAGCGCTCGTCGCATCGCTCATCGCTCTGCAAGGAAGCGCGACGGCGATTCGTCCAGGACCAACGCTAAACACCGCGCGCGGCGCGAAAAAGTATGCCATGCCCGCGATGGGCGCGGGAAGCCATCGCGCATGCCGACCGCCACTGTTGCGGCGGCCGCGTCGAAGTCCTCTTTGACTATTCGGCCGCGTGCGGCGGAATGGCCATGAACTGAGCGCCGCGATGGCATCGCGGCGATGGAAGTATGCCCCCGGCCTTAGGGTTAGCATGCATCAGTTATAAAGAAAACTGACTAGACCTCATTACTAAA